>QLNU02015003.1:89858615-89914740 GCA_006491805.2 Dysdera silvatica
TTTATCTGTTGGGAAGAAACACATCATTGCATTAAAAGGAGAGGATGGCACCGTAACAAGAAATAGGGAAGAAATACTTAGAAGAGTTGAAGAATTCTACAAAAATCTATACGAAAGTAACAGTGAATTAAACGAAGACATTGAAATAGTCGAAGGAACAGCTCCTAAAATCTTAAAAGAAGAAGTTTCATTTGCAATAAAAAGTATGAAGAAAGGAAGAGCCCCTGGTGATGATGGTATTACATTAGATATCCTAAAAGAAGCTGGAGAATATGTAGAAGACATACTTGCAAAATTCTTTACCAAATGCCTCAACAGTGGTAACATACCAAACCAATGGGATTCTGCAACAGTAATTCTTTTGCATAAAAAAGGTGATAAAGAGGATTTAAAAAATTACCGACCAATTAGCTTGTTACCTGCTATTTATAAAATCTTCACAAAAGTGCTAACACATCGCCTGCAGAAAAAATTAGATGCAGCTCAACCAAGAGAACAAGCTGGATTTCGAAGTGGATTCAGTACAGTGGACCATATTCAAGTATTAAGAGAATTAATTGAAAGAACACATGAATATGAACTTCCATTGTGTGTGGCATTTATTGACTATGAGAAGGCCTTTGACTCTATTAAAACATCAGCAGTCATCAACTCTTTAAGATCAACAGACATCGAGGATGTGTACATTGACATGGTGAAACGTGTGTATAAAAATGCAAGTGCAAAATTTCGGTTACATAAAGATACCAAAACTATCAAAATTGGTAAAGGTGTGAGGCAGGGAGATACCATTTCTCCAAAACTTTTTACTTCAGCTTTACAGATGATTTTTCAGCAGATAAATTGGAATGACAAGGGAATAAAAATAAATGGTGAATATTTAAATCATTTGCGGTTTGCTGATGACATTGTTATTTTTTCAACGAACCCATCAGAACTCCAAGACATGGTACAGGAGCTCTCAACTAGAAGTAAAGAAGTTGGACTCAAGATGAACCTACAAAAAACTAAGATCATGTTCAATAATTTCGTAGAGGAAACAAAAATACAAGTTGACAACATTGAGCTAGAAATTGCTGATTCATATATTTACCTTGGCCAGCTGATTTCAATGGATGGCAACATTATGAAAGAACTCAACAGACGTATTAAACTTGGCTGGAGTGCATTTGGAAGAAACAGTTTTATCCTGAAGGGGAAATTGCCTTTGTGTCTAAAAAGAAAGGTCTTCAACCAGTGTGTATTGCCAGTCCTCTCTTATGGATCGAACTTGTAAAGTCTAACAGTTGGAGCAATACGAAAGTTACAGACAACGCAAAGGAGCATGGAGAGGTGCATGCTTGGAATAACTAGGAGAGATCGGAAAAGGAACACTTGGGTGAGAGAGCAAACTAGAGTAGAGGACATCATTGTTAAAGTAAAAGGGCTGAAATGGCGATGGGCTGGGCATATTGCAAGAAGAACTGATCAACGATGGACAACAGAAATTCTGAACTGGATTCCAAGAGACCACCGAAGACCTAGAAAACGTCCTCAAACTAGATGGGTGGATGAAATAAGAAAACAGGTTGGGGTGACGTGGAAGCGAATTGCTCAGGATAGACTTGTGTGGAAAGCATTTGGAGAGACCTTCATCCAGCAGTGGATAGATAATGGTTGAATATGATGATGATATATATATATATATGAACAAACTATATGGTTTCTAACTTTATTTTTAAGATAACGCCGTCCAAGAGTTTTTTAGTGCAATTTCAAAACTATAACTATAAGTAATTTCGAAATTATAAAAACAAAAGTTTCAAATATGTATAATTTATCATGCAAATTTTGAACAATATAAAAGTTCACTGGCGGTTTAAACCCCCAAAACACATAGATACGCTACTCTCCCACCATAATGTACACACCCATCCATTACGTTAAAAATAAAATGGTCACTAAAATAGCAAACTTTAATATTTCAAACCATTCTGATCGATGTTTTCATACAAATTTATAATACAGACACTACAAAAAATGAAAACCCACCCTAAATTACGAAGAGTTTAAGGTTTTTGATCTCTTATAAATAATACTAAAACTAATAAACAAGCTTTTGCGATCGCTTTTTGATGAGCTTAAACTATGAGAAAAATATGTAAAAACATTCTTACATAGATTAATCAGAACACGATGAATCAAGCCAAATTAGCAGCTTCACATCTTCAATCTGTCCCACGCAATCGCCATTTTCAAGACGACAATTTTGACGAAACATGACCGCTGGCGCCGTTAGCTAATCAGAAATTGTCACCCCTATGTCTGCTCCCTGGGTACATCTAGGCATAACTAGCTTCGAAGTCTAGGGTTTGTTTGTTTTTTTTTCCAGGGGAAACTAACCCATTTTTTGGGGTGGGGGCTAAACCTTATAACTCAATGCTTAGTAGAAATTTTCTAGGGGCGTTAGCCTTCCCTAGTTCGCCAATGGAGGGGGGATGCCAAAAATCGTTGGGCCCAGGGTGCTTCGTACCTTAAATCCGGCCCTGTATATTAAATAATGACTTCGTAGAAGATGCCAATAATGAGACAAATAAAACTTTGAATGGAAGGAAGGAATTCTAAAAAAAATATATGAATAGAGAGAGATAGATCATAGTATCATATGTGCCAGTCCTTCTAATTTACCTGGAAGGCTTCCGGTTTTTTACTGTTCTTCGGATCTTCCGGTCGGAAAACGAGTTCTTCGATTTTCGGATATTCTGTCTAAAATCCCCAATATTTTTTTTAAGTAGTTTTGTTTTTTAACTACCTTTTTCATGGTGCTTATTCATTTAACTTTTTATGCATATGTGCGTAGTTAAACAATCATAAATACGAAGGATAAACAAGGGAGAAAAATTCATCTGTCGTTGACGGCGCATGCGTGGCGATTGACTGCAGATTTTTCACTTCTGAAGGTAGCGCCCTTATGTAGTGTGGTTGTGGAAAGGATGGATGCCAGATGTTGAAAATATCGAAATTTTAAAAAGGGGATGGATGAAATTATTTCCAATAATAATTAGAGAAAATGCAGAATTGTGTGTTCGTTTATTCGGCCATTATAGGAAATATTTAATGAAGTTAGTGATATATAAAAAAATTCGGAAGAAATGAACATCACAAAGATAATACCAATATATAAGGAAGGTAAAAAGGAAAACAAAGGAAATTATCTTCCAGTTTGGATTTTGTTTGTATTTGTAAAAGTATTTGAGAAATCACTTTATAATAGAATCGTAAATTTTATTGTTACGTTTCGTATGCATTGAATGATGACCAATACGGTTTTAAAAAGAGCAAATCAATAGAATATGCATTAATATGTGCGATTACAATAATTCAGAGGACATTAGATAATGGCTTTTTTTTTTTTTGTTTTAAATGAGGCCTTTGATGTAGTTGATTGAAAAACATTGTTGCTAAAGTTGAGAATGTGCGAATTAAGAGACAAGATTAACAATATTCTGAATGTCTACTTGTGCGATAAAAAACAAATTGCATTTTTTAAAAATGCAAAATCGAATTCACTTGTAGATGCATGTGTTGTGTCACATTGTTCCAATTTGCGTCTTCTCTTGTTTTTATTCTATTAAAAATGATTGTCATGGTTCCCACCGTCCTTGAAAATTCTTGAAAAGTCCTTCAATTTCTTTTGCCAAGTCGGGGCCCCTTGAAAAGTGCTTCAAAACTGTCTAAAATATGGTTGGTCCTTGAAAAATCCTTGAATTTCCCCCCCAAGACCCCTTAACCCCCCTTTTTTTTCAAGTTTTGGCCAGAGAAAAAAAAAGGGAGTATTTTGCCTTATTTGGCACACCTCTTTACTCCCTCACCCGCTGAGTGCAGTTGATATAAGGAATGCAGAAAAAGATAGCTTTTGCTGTTAGTGTGCCGAGTTGAAAAGGAGCAACATAATTAAACACTAATTTCAATATTATGCTTATAATGTCTTGCATTTTTAATTATGTATGTCGCGATTGGGAATTTAAGGTCCGTGAAAAAATCATTTGGTTTTTGAAAGGTCCTTGAATTTTCATCTCGACAAAAGGGTTGGAACCATGATCTTATTTATTTATCGGTGGAAGATATGGTAACCTTATATGCGGATGATACGAGTGTAAATCATCGGGGGATGGGGGGAGGGGGTTGCAGAATCAGTGCGGAAGGGATGATAGGAAGCGAAAAAATGTGAGGAATGTTTCAGATGTAATCGGTTAAAGGTTAATGAAACAAAAAATAAAAATATAGATAAAAGGATAAGATAAATTATTTATCAATGGTAAAGAAATTTAAACAGTAAACGGCTTTGATTTTTTTTAGTAGCGATATTAACAGACGATCTAAACTAGGATAAACATATAAACAGAGTAGATGATAAGGTGAGTAAAGGAATTGGGTTAATTAAGAGATTGGCATACGATATGCCAAAGAAGACATTGCTTGAGTTGTATTATCCTTTTAATATATGTAACTGTATTTGAGGGAATCTGGGAAAAGAAAATGTGAAAATAATCGAAAAATTACATTTTTTTTTTAAGAATGATGAAGGGAAAAATATAAAATTGGAGAAATTTAAATGTATTGCATTGTGTATTTGAATATATTAATGAATTGTGTATGTTGAATCTCATGTATGGGAGAACAACTGAAAGCAAGCACATTGAAATAAGTTCAATAGAGTATTATAACAATAAAAGAAAAATCTAAGAAAAAAAATATGACTTGAAATTGCCACAAATTATATAGAAAGAACGCAGAATATAGAGGAGTTGAAATTATGGAATAAACTTCCAGACAAATATAAAAAGATGAAGACCACGAGTTTATTTAAAAGAGGAGTTAAAACATCAGTGATGGAAAGGTAGGTTGGGGTATGTAAGTTAAGATAAGATGGAATGTGGGTTGGATGGGGAGGAATTATATTACCTATTAAGTATTTTCCCTCTACCCGCCACCTACCATTTATATGCAATGTTAAATATAGGTTTAAATTAATCGTAAAAAAATATTTACAAAAAGAAAATTGTAATAATATAATATGAATATATGAGCCATGCACTTCAATATGGTATAAGTTATAATTTGCGTTTAAAAATGAGTCATATTATTTAAAAAATTGTGCAATATAAATAAATTGTGTAGAATAACAATAAAATATAATGTTAGATGGTTCTGTATGACAAATATGTATATAACATTGAGAGACCCTAGAAAGAACTTATAAGGAGGGTTGTCTTCTATTGAACAATGATTTTATTGTATATTACAGGATCTATATAGATCCAAGATAGAGGGGGTTAAGCGGCCCGAGCTCCCTTCCCGAACCACCGTGGTTTATATATTGGATAAAACTGATAATCTATGAGTTACATTACATCAAAATATTGCCCCAACCCTCGATCCGCCACTAATAATCCTACATAGTCGTTTTAGCCGTATAAGGAACACGCGGAACGTATTTTTATTGCATACACCATGACTTAGGAAATGAGGGCTGGGGGGCTTTAGGGCCATCCCGCCGCCCATAATTTTTGAATTGCTGCGCCCTTGCACGTAACTGTATTATTATTATTATTATTTCATATTCTTCATTACTGGGTGATTATGATAAAATCAGTCTTTGGTTTTTCTCTCCTCCCCATAAGTCTCTTATACATCCTACCAACCATCTAATTCTCTTAGATTTATATTCTCACCAATTTATAATAAAAAAAGTAAGTATCCCGTTGAGGAGGCTTTTTTGAAATAGATCTCTTTTTTTTCTATGAACGCAGTGCAGTGCATAACAATATCTCTTCCGCTTTGAAAAGGTCTTTATTTTCATGTCTAGATGAAGCGATAAGCCTTTCCCTTCTCCTGGAACATGCATTGTGGACAAGAGGCCATATATATTTTTTTAAGGCACAGCTTGCTTGTTTCAAGTTCTATCAACTGCTGGTCAGAAAATTCACGTAATATTCATTTTTATGGACTCCTTAACTCTCTTAAAGTTGAGCGAAAGATTAACTGCGTTTGGACGATAAGCCTGCGTCAACAAGAGAACCATGGACGATATTAATGTGTTAATGCCATTGGACAATGTTTTACAGACTTGTCGGATGGCTACTTGTAAGCTCTCGAGTGATGTGGCGCCAGCGAAAGGTCGCCTAAAATGTCGGCACTTCTTGCGTCAATGGTGATCGTTCATTGGTGCCACCAGCATCGGCGCAAGAATATATTGAAGGGAGTTTCGTGCACCTTAGACGAAACTCAACATTTGCACCCTCTGCTTGGAATGTGGGCTCTTCCCTCAAGCCTAGTGGCCAAAACAAATCTACGTTTTGCTGGAAATCACTCTTAGGATACTCCCCCCCCCCCAAGGTTCGTTTAATCTACGGGTCTGTCTGAGTGACCCACAGGAAGTATGTCATATTAGATGTGCCATGCGTTATTAAATATTAGTCTGTTCTGTGAGCGTAATCGTCATGTTTATTTCGATTGCAGGCCCTTAGCTTAGTAATTTGCTTTTTCCTTATTATTTAATAAAAATAAAACTCTATTCAGCCTTAAGCATGTACATAATATCAAACATACATGCAATTAGTGAGTTTAACATGTATTTATATATGTTACCGGCCAAACTAGTTTATCCAATGCCAATATAATTTGGCGTAATTTCATTAATCTTTGAGCTTTAAAAATAATTCAATATTTATATTGAACATATTTATTAAAAATAGTCACATTTTGTTAAAAATAATTTTCCTTCCTGTGGTGTCTACTTAAATATTTCTTTCATAAGTGAAATCTGATAATCACCTATTAGTTTAATCCTTTTATGGAAGGATAGCAATGCAAATTGACAAAAAAAAAATTGCTTCAGTAACAGGCATCGTTTTATTTATGACTTATTACCCATTATAAAGCTACTCGCACCATAATTCTTTCTTAATTATTATTGCAAGCTAAACTGCTATGGACTTTGAATTATAAACTAATGATTTCTTCCTATAGAGGCATTTCTTGGATGCACACGTTTTCCTACAACTGCAGCGAACGAATCACTGACCCGTCCCAACTGAATGTTCGATTGCAGCACTCATCAAACAAATTTCATTGTCTTTGATAACTTCTCCTCCAGACAAAAATGTCTGTGCACATATGTCAAATTCCGTTATAAGGGGGGAAGATAAAAGGACTTTTAAAAAACGTTTAAAAAAAAATATCTGTGTAATATATTTGATTTTCTGATATAAAAAAAAATACACTTTTAAAAAATTAGCTATATTGGGGGCAGAAGGGGGCATGTATCACATGTGATACAATGGTTTCTAATGCACACAAAACAATTTAGGGTAAAAAATATTTACTGCCCGCTGTAGTACTTATATATCATATGCTTGCTTGTTAATTATTTCAAATACTCTGTGTCATATTTCAGTTTCCCTAAAATGGGATACAAATGTGAATATTACTGCCTCAAAAATTAGAATTTTTATAAAGATACTTCGTCGCTTTAAGAATTTTCTTCCTCGTAAAATTATATTGATTTTATATTACTCTAATATTATTTGAGGGAATACAACACAGAATAATATTAAATGATTATTTTCATTGCAGAAGCGTTTTTCCCGGCTCTTATCTCCTCCTAACACCTCTTCTCTGCAATAACTTAATGAAGATTCTATTTTTGTTCCTAATACATACGGTTTTACCCTAGGCCAATTAATGTCTCGAAGAATAAATAATAATTACTATTCAAATATTATTACTCTAATAAAATTTTTCCATACTTGTAATATTTGAAATACCAATTTTCATTTGCCTTGTCGCTCTCAAACGCATTTGATGTGTAATAATAAAGTGGATTCAACTGCCTCAAAATTATTGAACGCTCTTCCATCGGAAATTAAATTTTATTATGCTTCAAGAGTTTTAAAAAAATGTTTGGGTTATTTCTTTTGAATAACCAATGTGTTGATTAAGTTTTATTAGTATGTGTTATGGGCATAGATGTTACATCATTTTTGTTGTTTTTTGTGATAGTGTAGTCCTGGTATTTGTTGTAGTTCGTGAAATTTTTATAATTTTTATGTAGCTATGGTAATTTGTATGGAATTTACTGTGATTTAATATCGTGTTTTCCCCCTTTGAATATGCTCACGTGCGGAATTTGTTGGTTTGGGGGCGCAGTGGGCTCGTCAGGCCTTTTATTGGGCCTTTTCTCACTGTCTCTGTCTCCCTCCGTAGGGCATTTGCATGTATGCCCTGTTGAAAAATAAATATAATAATAATAATAAACGTAGAATATAATCATCGCATATTATGCCAAATTACTACAAACTATTATGCAAATTAAAATAACGAATAATATTAATAATTATAAATAATATTTATATAAAATAGCAACCTTAATAAATAATAATAATAATAAATGCATAAATAATAATGATAGAAAAATAAATTAAATAAGTAAATGAATAATAACTGCAATATTAAAAAAATCATAACTACATTAGAGCAGTGGCGTAGATAATTTTTTCCCTGTGGGTGTGCAGACCCCTAAAAATGGAAAAATCACCCATTATCAATAGATTAGATCAAAGAAAATACATGCTAAAAATCTGATGCTGTAACACATGTGATACAAAAAATCCGAATTTTTTTTCTTTTTAGTCAATCAATTTTGACCGTAAAAAAAAACCCACCACTCATTATGAAGTTTAACAAAACAATATAATAATAATTTTTAATATGCTAAATTTTATTTAAAGTAAAACTGTTGCTTCTATATTATTATCATCCTATTTAATTAATGGCGTAACTCATGGACAGGTCCATAGTCTTGACTCACCCCACAAACACAAAATGAGGTAAATTACATTAGAAGTAGCTTTACATTTTTTCTTGGGTATAAGCGAAAATACGAAACAACCACGTACGCACAGTGGACGCGCCGGGACCTACTGTTTTCCGAGGAATCCGAACCTCTTAAGGCCTAGGGAACCAAACCCCGGACTACAGTGAGCAGTGCGATCTTTATGAGATCTCTGAGTAAGCGTTCTTTTTGCACTGCTGGGAGTCGAACCCGGATTAGCCGCGCAATAGGAGAACGCGTTACCACACTGCGCCACCGCAGGGCCTAGAACAAACTAGTTCAGACCAGTGTATAGCAGGCCGAGCTTCATTTGTAACTCAAAAATGTTGTGAAGAAGTTTAAACTCCCTCCGATGCATGTAGACCCACGAGCTTTCAAATTTTGAAGTGATGTTCTGGAAACGGTCAATTAAAAAATTAACAAATTAATCAGTTCTGATCAACTCTTGGGGCAAGTCTGGTATTTAGTCTGCTTCTTCATCGACAGATTAAAACCCAAATACTTGATGTTTCGCAATTCACCTTCTTTCAGGAAAAAACCACAAAAATCATTACGTTTAATTGCCACTTTTAAATGCACATTTTAAGTTCGTTTTTATTCCGAGACAGTATTCCATTAAATACTTTTTGTTTAAATATATTAATAAAGCACTGAAATTTTTAAAAGGGGGGGGGGGGTGCTTAGTAGAAACCGCTGAGGCATGCATAAAACTTGACCGCGTTCGGAGTTTTTGTTTTCATCGACGCCATAGACTTTACACGATGTTATATCTATAATTCGGTTTATGTGTTTTCCCAAATTTCAGTTATTAGGATTGGTTGCATTACTGAAAATGTTAAGCTGCAAAATTTCAGTTCAGTGGTAACATGGAATCTATTCCAAGAAATCGTCGCAATTTTTCCCCGAATCAGTTCGTTTTTAAATAAAATTTCTAAAACTAGGGTTTAGCTTTTATGTTCCATCTAGAATTTACTGAAGCAGTGCTTTTCATTTATGAAAGGTGGGTGGTGGTGGAGAACCTATTGGGTATGGCACACCCCACCCTGTCCCTTCATGTCTAACCCCCCCCCTTTCCACATTTAATTATCAGACCACCCCATTCACATGCTATAAATTGGACTACATTTCCTGTTGCGTGGACCCTTCCCATTTTAGTAATTCCCTGTCTTGCTCTTAGTGGAGAAAGTTCATACTAGTTGAAATCGTTACTGGTAAAATGATCCTTTTTTTTCCGCCTACGATACTGTTTATTTTTTATTTAGTTATTTATTTATTGTAGTGTAAAGTTAAAAAAAAAGACCTACGTATACATGTAATCTTTAATATGTAACTGGAAAGAAGTTGTATTAGGCTTCAGGCAGTTACCTAATTCGCCACTTCGAGGAACTTCAACCTTTATCAGTATAAAGGCCAATTTTGCTTATTCTTGCAGGCCCGCGGGCCGCACTACTGTATCAGCAATATTAGGACTGAACAAAAGCGGCTCGAGAGGCGTCCTCCACCTCACTGAATCAGCCTTTATTGATATTTTTCCTTAGGTCTATATTAGTTTTGCGTGCCCACCCAAAAATATTTTCAAGATTCGCCTCTGAGACAGTATATATATATTACAATGTAAAATACGTATGGAAGCAAAATACATTTACAATACTTTTAGTTAATATGTAAAGCGAAATCAAACCTTTTAGCGAGATTTTTGCTGCTGCTTATTTTTAACAATCCTGCTAATATCAGGTCTTATTTTTGACATTGCAATCCTAAGAGTTAGAGGCATAGCTAAAGGAGTTTTGGGGGTTGTAACCCCCATCACAATGAAATTTTGTATGAGTTGTAGCTCTGTAACCCCTCCTATAAACCTAACTCCCCCCTTATGAACTTTTTGCCTACGCCACTGTTAAGAGTGTTTACAAAGTGGATGTCAGGTATTCTGGTCTTAACTTTTCATTTTATCAACTTCATTTTTGGAAACAGCTGTTTACAGACACATTGGCGTACGCAGTGGGGGGGTGGGCATTGATGGATGTTGTAATTCCCACTGCAATGAAAGTTTGTGTACATGCATATGAAGTTGTAGCTCTGTAACCCCCCCTTTATGAGCTTTTTACGTCAGTCTATGCGCAGATATAAGTGCTCAAGAACAGTAACGTCTTCAGAGTACGACGCAGTCAGATGGTTGGGAAGATGTTCTTATCAGCATATTTAGAATAGAATTTGACGAGTCCTAAGTTGAAAATTTTTTTAAGGGGAGTTATACCTGAAAAAATAGTAAATTTAGGGGGGAAATGTCAATTTTTTTTTTATTTACATGCTGAAAAATAAAGCAAATCATCTTTCTGAGGACGGTTTTATTATTCCGACGCGAGGAGGCCATCATATCATATTGAAAAATGCTTTTGAGTGTAGTCATGTCGCAGATTTAGATGTGTAAATGATTAAGTTTAGTTTCGTTTTTCTCAAAACCGATTTTTTGAAAAATTTTGCATTATGCAAAAACACCTTGCGATGCAATTTTCAGCGAATAATTTTATTTTTTTCTGCACGTATTCACTCAGTAATAACGAATAAAAGGTACTTGCAGTTTTAATGAGGAATGATATCTTAGATCAGCGGTCGCCAATCGGTGGTCCGCAGAAAAATCTGGACATTATTTGCATTTTAATGTTTTATTAATAATAAAACAAAAACAACTTTCCAAGAAATTCTCATATTCTGAATAACAATTTTCGAATTTATATTGCACTAAATCCACGAAATGTGGTCTGATGTGGTCACGATTTAAAATTTTGAATTTAATGATCCGTGATATCCAAAAGGTTGGCGACGGCCGTTTTACATGTTTTTGGAGGCGTTTATTATAATCGAATGAGAAAATTGAATAAAAAAATGAATATTAGGTAAATTTTTATTTTTTTAAAACAAAAACTATTGAAAATAGAGTATAATTGTTCAGTGACATTTATAAGCATGGTTTCAATGATTATTTGGAAAAAATACGTTTTGTTTTTTTTTTGTTTTGTTTTAAAAATATACCACGTGGAACTTTTGAAATATGACACTTAAAAAAGAATTAAATAACATATACTAAAAAAATCTATTAAGTTATAAAGGTTGAAACTGTTCGAAAAGTTTTCTTTTATAGCTGTTAATATTGTAAGCAATTTTCAGAGAAATTGGTTAAGAACGTAAAAAAATTCACTTTTCAGATACAGTGAAAATCGGTTATAACGACCTTCAAGGGACTGTGCAAATTCAGTTGTTATAAACGATATCTTTTTAAAATCATAGTAGCCTATAGTATAATACACTCTAGAGTTTTATAAATTATTTTGATAGTAAAATTTATTAAACTTTTTGGTTTCAAAATTAAATAAAAATATACTTAATTATAATGAATTTAATTTCCGTTTATATTATGTTATAGCCACACGAAATACATACTACTTCATTTAAAAAACTAAAAAAGTACTATGTATTTCGTGTTGTAAAACTGTTTTAAATTGTAGAAAATACTACTAAAGTATATAATGTAGAAAACAAATGTAATGAATAGTATTTATTATATTATACTAATGACTTCAGAACAGTATTGGTTTAAGAGTTTTATAAGCCCTATTTTAAAACAATAGAATGAGCCCCCCCTTTAAGAATATGACCATTGTGATAGTCAATTAATAAATCAATGTTTTTTTAAGTTAATTATCTTCGATATTCAGGTTTAGCAGCAATAAAAATTTCTTGGACATTTGTAAATAAACAAGATTAAAATAACGCTTAAATTTTGATAACTAACCCACATTGTTCCGTTCTTTATGACTGTCAAGTCGCGTCGTTATATCCGATACGAATTTCCCTACTTAGAATCTACGTAGACTACAAAATCGCCGTCGTTATAGCAGGTTTCGTCGTTATATACGATGTCGTTATAACCGATATATTTAGTATGGAGTAGAATAGCAAACCAAATTTCTTGTAAAAATTCCGTCGTTATATGTGGTTGGTCGTTATAACCGGCGTCTTTATAAACAATTTTCACTGTATAACTCGCCTTAAAATGCCCATATACGCTAGAAAATTAAAGTAAAACACGATTGAGGGGAAACCTCGAGTTAATTTAGTTCTATAGTGTTTTAAGATATTTATTACGAAATATGAAAATGACAACAGAATAAAATATATATATTTCAGACTCAGGGAGCAGGGACGTTATTTTTGTGTGAAAAAATTTGTATCTTTTCATGAGCTGGTGGGACGCATAAAACATGTCAGCGGGCCGCGGGGTGAAGAACCCTGCCCTAAGGCCAAAATACGATTAAAACGCTGAACCCATTCCCTATTAATTAAACTGGATTCGTCAAATGCAATCAAACCACGGCCATCTTACAAATCACTATTATGTTTTATATTTCTTTTCGTGAGTAAACATTATGTTACATAAAGCGATTAGGAATATTTGTGTGTAACAGAACTACTTAAACTAACGTTTTTGCGTAATAGGATTACATTTTAACTAACATTTTTGTGTAATAGAACTACATTTAAACTAACTATGTATGTAACAGAACTAGCTTTTATCTATTTGTGTTTGAACAACGAATTAAATCGCTTTAGATAGGCTTGGTAGGTAAAAACAATAAGTATGCGTAGTACAATTATAAATAAGAATTCAATGAAAAAAAGTTACTGATTTCTTTAAGATTCACGATCTCAGCAACCTCCTAAAAGTGGGAAAAGTTCGAGCAGATTTTATCCCAACTGAAATCGAATTCCAAACCTTATATCCAATATAATTATAATTTCTATCGACAAGTTATAATCAATTTCAAAGTAGACGGTAATCGTATACCATTCTCCCGTGATAACCGTAATTCGAAAGGTGTCAACATAATAATTGAGCTTAAATACCACTTCGAACACGCTTATACGTAAGAAGATAAATCAATCCATAAATAAAATTTGCTGATAGGGGCAATAAATCATACCGTACAGAAAAAAATTTCATATCTAAAATGACCTAGAGTTATAATGTATTAACTTTAGAAATCTTTTTACAACATGTGGTCTATCCTTACACCCCCCCCCCAATAAAAACTATTTCATGGGAGACGATGACTAATTATTCCAAATGAAACATCCCATAGATTCTGTAATACGTTCCCATATATTTCGCAATCTCGAGCGGCCATGTCTTAGTTCAGTAAACTAAAACATTTCTTCAAGTCTCCATGTCCATTTCTCAGGGTATCTCATTTCCTTGATGTCAGTAGCCCCTTGCTCTTGAATTCGTCTCACTTTTTAATTCATTTTGCGAGTTTAGAATGTCGTTTACCGAAAAAACGAACAAACAGTCCGACATCACTCACTTTGAGATCACATCTTTCCTCTCCGAGTTGGACCGCATCTTTATAAGGTCGTAATGTGAACGTCCTCCCGGGGCGGTTTTTTGTGTGTTGAAATCGTTTCATATCAGTCTCTACTGATGCTCGTTGTGGTCACCCTTATTAACGAAAAAAATGAGAGCATGCATCTGGCGATCTTTTTTTTTTTCCCTTAATTCTTTTTTATATGCATATTTCCAACCGCCATGAAATCGACGACCGTTATACTCCTGCAATTTCACTTTGCGGTGGGTGTCATTTTGTATTAGGAATTGGATGATGGTAGTTTCTGCTTGCCATGATCGTTTCGGTTTCTTGTTTGTTTATTGGCGCGATGAGTTACGGAGGCTCGTGGAGCTGAAATTGAGCATCGTCGTCGTAATTACGGGGTACGAAGGAAGAATTTCGTGTTTGCGCTGTTATCGTCAAACTGCGATTTATATCAACAGTTATCCATGAGATCAGAAATACTGTTTTCACGATTTTAGATGCGCTAGAGCTCTCGCACATCGTCCTTTCATTTTTGGCTTTTGGCTTCACTATACTGCGTCTTTTTTAATATGTGAATCGTATAATTTGGAGAAAGTTATTTTTTATCGATTAATTTATACCACAAGCCCCTCCTCCAAGAGACGCCAACTAGTCCAGCGGTCGCCAACCTTTCGGACCTCACGGACCACTAAATTCATAATTTTAAATCCCGCAGACCACATTTCGTGAATTTAGTGCAATATAAAGGTGGAAATTGTCATTCAGAATATGAGAATTTCTTAGAATATTATTTTTGTTTTATTATTAATAAAACATTAAAAATGCACATAATGTCCAGATTTTTCTGCGGACGACCAAAATTCTCTCACGAACCACCAGTGGTCCGGGGATCACCCAGTGGCGACCGCTGAACTAGACGAAACTATCGGGAAGGGGAAAGCGAGTCCCAATCATAAGCGTACACAGAAATTTCATAAGAGGGATTATAGGCTCAATGGGGGTTACAGAGCTACAACTCGCACATTCCTATGTTAAATATACAAAATTTTATTGCAATGGGGGGTTACAACTCCCCATCAGTACCCGTCCTATATGCGCCAGTGGCCCCAATGCTTTACACCTTCTTTGGCTTGGTTTTCAGTATTTAGTCAGAAGGGGGGTTCTTTGCCCGCACCCCCCATACTTTTATTAAAAAACACACTTAGAGAACATATATGTTTTTTTCATTAATTTCAATTGATTGATGTGTATTATAACGCTGCAGATTTAGCTTGGCGTGTGAAAGTGAAGGCCTGTTTCGTCGTAAGTGAAATTCAATTATATCTTCGTCATTAGTAGGAAAAAACATTAGCAATGCGGTGGCGCAGTGTTATAACGCGTTCGCTTAGTGTTCCGTTAATCCGGGTTTGACTACCAACAATGCGGAGAACGCTTACTCAGAGATCTCATAAAGATCGCACTGCTCACTGTAGTCCGGGGTTTGGTTCCCTAGGCCTTAAGAGGTTCGGATTCCTCGGAAAACAGTAGGTCCCGGCGCAGCATGACCACTGTAGTCTTTGAGCCGTAAAACCACAAAACAAACAAACAAAAGAAAAACATTACTAGTAACAAATAATGCATTTTATATGTTCTTCGCCCTCGACAATGTTGTTCTGCATTTCTTTATTGTCCATAAATTTTGGGGGGAACCCGACCCCCACAAAAATATTTTTGGGGGGGATGGGGGAGGATAAAGGGACCTGAAGTTCATAGTGTTGGGGCTGCTGCCATAAGCAGCGCTACTCCCAGATACGTACTTTTAAAAGTAAGGAATTTTCTCTTTGTTTTTATAAGTCTTTAAAATCGTAGTTAGAAATCTCCCCATATATAAAAATTAACTTTGAAACGACAGAAGTCAGCTGTGCTAAATTTCGTTTTCTAGTGTGGGGGGGACTATGAAGAGCTAATATGATTTTTCCACTATGTGAGGGAGGGGGTGGGAGTTATAATCCCTTGACCACACCCATCCATGCCTTCACATACCAATGTGGTCACAATGTGCGCCTTGGGTCATCAACCATCTAAAGCCGTACTTGTTTAGCTTGGGAAACTCATGCATAAGGAATAAGGCTTAACGCTCCAATCCTTTCCAGGCGTTCCGACGTCGATTCCGTGAAGAAGGCCCATCAGATTACGTGATTCGGAGAACTCACGCAAAGCCAATTACAACGAACAGAGATATAATTTGCAACATTTATCATTTTGCATCGGTACTGGCCAAGTTTGAGTGAGTGCCGTATCCAGAAATATCTCTATTTAGAAGAGGGCTTCGCAGTCAGGCGCACCCCTCCCCCGCGACCACCCTCGATGTGGACAGGGATCAAACGTTTTCAAGAGATGCGAAGCATAGTAAAGGTTCTGCACCCTAAGGAATTTGATAACTCACCATAGGCGAAGAGTCATGTGGGCCTGTGGGGCCCCTCCCCTTCCCATCATTTGAAATAAATTGCAATTTTACATATACTGTAATGTATAACTGTATATAGTATGTGTTCCAATTCTAAAAATCTACGTTGACGTTACTCTCTCCGTTACTGATTATAATGACGCTGGTTCGTTCAGTAGAGTCTCAGCCTTTAGAATCACTTGAGGCAAGAAGACTATATCTCCGTCACAAAGTTGCATCGTTATTTAAAAAAAAAAAAAAATCGGTTCAGTTACTCGTGTATAATTTTAAAAAGCTTTATTAAACCTGGTACTTAGTGTATTAAATGGAAGTGAGTTCGGTCCACAGTCCTTTTCAATGGCCCACTCTTTGCTACACAGAGAACAAGGTAAGTCATTAGATCGGCGGTTCTTCAACTGTGATCCACGGACTCTGGGGGTCTGCGAGATCCTCCCAGTGCCCCACAAAAGTTCGGAAAAGTACTAAGACAAGAGCATTTACTCTTTAATGCTAAGAATAAATTATGAGGGAACGAAAAATTCCTTCCCCAAATGGTGAAAATCAGTGATGAAACGCTAGAAATATGTATGATGCAGATTCCGTGCTTTAAACTTTGAGTTAAAGTTAATTCTTGGGGGTTCGCGAGGGCGAGTGATCTCTGAAGGGGTGCGTTGTCTTGGAAAGTTAAAGAAATGCTGTATTAGATGATTAAATGCTCGCAAACAGGGTGCACCCTTATGGGCGATAAGACTCGCGCCTTCCAATAAACCAAAGTATGTGCCCTTTGAGAGGAACCAGTCCGCCCCTGCTCGTAAAGAAAAAGATTATTAACCGGAAATCGAGGAGATGTGGGTTTGACTTCCACCAGGCGCAGAAAATTCACTTTTTTCTTTACGAATATTTAATCAACTACTACAACCACATCAGCGGCTATGATGCAAGAATTGCTGAATGTAAGGTATGTTGAAAAGAAACTGAAGGAGCATGTCTTAACAAGTGTGCTGCTGTGCAGAAAAGCAATGTAAACACTGCTTGCTTAACATGAGTTTAAAACGAATTTTATTATTTTGTTTTTAGCTTAAAAAAATTTGGCAAAATCCAGGGGCGGACTGGGTCTTTTCAAAGGGCGAATACCTTGGATTATCGGAGGGCGCGAGTCCTATAGCCCATGAGGGCGCACCGGCCAAGGGGCCAGTTGGCCGGCGGCCCAGTCCGCCCGTGGCAGAATCTGTGTTTGTGACTGCGAAACTTTCGCGAAGCTCAAGCTAACTTCCCAATATTTTTGTCCCGAGGAAGCATGACCTTTGCTGTCCGCAAAATACACACACGATATTTTTGTTGCTTGGCAGCCCTACACTCTGTGGGCGGCATCTATGACGTCATCAGATCAGAAGTAAAACCACCATTGCTTCACTGTAGGCTGATACTTATACAGCTACGGTATCTCTGAAGAGATCCACTCTTCCCCCTTGGGGAGTTGAATCTCTAGCCCGCTTTTTTTTTCTTTTTTTTACTTCGTCCAATCCTTTTTGGAAATACAGCGCCACTAGGCCGACCAACCTTTCCATGCGTACTAGCACAATCAACAACAACAACTTCTGGATAATCATTTCGTTTTTCTTGTATTTTCGGCTTCCAAATAATCGTATTTTCTGCTGCAAATGTGTGAGTTACATTAAACATTAATTAAATTTATAAATACTGATTATTTTAACGGTTTCAGCAGCGTAAGCGCAAAATAATTCTTATACAAGAAGCTATCTGTAAATTGCTTATTTCAACGCTGATGTCGCCATCTAGTAGTACAGAAACGAAGTTGTATTTTTTGGACAAGGCCGTTCAGCCAAGCCGAGTTTTCACTTAAACATCATAAAAGGTAGATCCAATGGGCGTACCCGTAAAGGTCATGAGTTGAGGCCCTCGCCCCCACGGAAAATGTTTGTTCTCAAAGTAAATTATTGTAGAATTTTACTTTAACTTTTTTTGTTTTGCACAAAACAAAACTTTGACGTTAAAAATGCATTTAAAATAACTTTCTACATACGTTATGTACACTATCTTATGTACATAATGTTTTTTTATAGAGGTTTGAGTCTTCATCTGCTATATGATAATGGTAAGGGAAACTATGGATAAAGATGTACTAAAATTTATAAGTTTTTAATGCAAAATTTATTTTAAGAAATTTATTTATTAATTTTAAATATATTAGTCTACTTATATATTTAGTATTATCAATTACAGAGGGTGTTTGCACATTTTTAGAATGATTTCGGAGCCATTTTTTTAATGTTTAAAATGTAAAGATTATTTTTTTAAATATTCCATCTGATAACCTTGTTTCTGAGCTGTAAGTCTGCATCATGCTTTCCATGATAGAAGGGTTTTTTGCAACATTTCCAGAGGTACTGCTTGCCATTCCTGTTCCACAACTTTCCATAAGTCCATCGATGGTAGTGGGTTTGCGCTTAGAGGGAGCTCATTTCAGTAGACCGAAGCAGTGGTGCACCCACGTGGGGGGCCCGGGCCTCCTTAGACTAAGAAAGTGAAAAATTATTACCATGGTCCTTGAAAAGCCCTTAAATTTTTTTTCTAAGTCGGGACCCTTGAAAAGTACTTGAAAACTGCCAGAAATGTAGTAGTTGGTCCTTGAAAAGTCCTTGAAATTTTCCCAAAACCATGTTTCAAGTTTTTGGGGGTGGGGGGAATATTTCACCTTGACAAAGTCAATAATGCTTAGGATACACCCCTTCCTCCCCCATCCGCTGAGTAGGACTGGGCGATGTATCGATAAATCGTGAAATATCGATATAAAATACGCATGATGTTACTGGTATCCCGATTTTCCTATACCTGTATTTGCGATTTAATAAACCAACCAGTAACCAAATGGGTCTAGTCTACTAGGAGGGTTTATCATATTGGAAGACGATGATATTTTAGATGGGCCTGCGGTGAATCCAAAGAAAAAAGCTGAAGTAGAATTAAATAACTATTTGATAATGCTGAAAGTGAGAAACAAATCCTTTAATATGGTGGAAATCGGCTCTTTTCCAGAGTTAAAAACCTTAGCAAAATTTTTTCAGCAATTCAAGGAACAAGTGTTCCTTCAGAATGAATTTTTAGTAGTGATGGTGATAATGTATTATCTAAACACAGAGTATCATTGTTACCAAAAGATGCAAAAATGCAGGTGTTTCTTGCACAAAATAAAAGTATTTAGCATTACATGTAATTATTTTAGAAGTTCCCTATTACATGCAACAGAAGTTTTACGGCATGCTTTAAACATGCTTTCCGAATCTGCTGAAATTTACAAAACGTCAATTGAAAAGTATAGGGAATCAATAATTAGTTATTCTACATGTAACTATGCGCACCTATTTTTATTATATGTATTTTTATGTTCAAATTTTATTATATGCACATATTTTATATTCGTAAATTATATTTCATGAAATGGTTTTAATGTGCATAAATTTAAAATCATAAAGCACACCAAATTAATTTCATGACAGCAATTAAAATAACAGCATGCTAATATTGCGATATATTGTGATATCTGAATTTTAGTTTGACGATATGCCGTGATGTAAAAATTCTGATATCACCCAGTCCTACCGCTGAGTGCAGCCGATACAAGGGATGCAAAAAAAAAGGTAGCTGTTGCTGACAATGTGCCCAGTTGAAAAGGAGCAACATAATTAAACACTAATTTCAATTTTATACTTATAATGTCTTATATTTTTTAATTATGTATATCGCGATTGGCAATGTAAAGTCCTTGAATTTCATCAGGAGTAAATAGTGGGAACCATGGTTACTCAAATAGATAGTGATCATTTCTCCTTTTAAAGTAAGATTGAAAATAGTGATAATCCCAATAACATTTCCCTGCACTCTGGTAACGTTGATGAGACTGCTCTTGAGAAAAGCAACAGCAGTGGCCCGCGACTGTCTTCAAACAACTTTGTAAGAGGTAAAGGTAGAGCAAAACATAATATCAAACACAGTTGAAGTGGAAATTCTGACTGCAGATATTTTTACTTATGTGAAGAAATCTAACCTCACTGATGAAGGTAGGATAACAGTGCTGAAAATCTTTGGGAACCATATGCAAATTGAAATTTTCCCACGACTATCATTGGTGCTGCATTAAGTCAAGGAAAACCTCACCACAGGCGAAATTTCTGCTTACCTTGGATGAATAAGCATAAGTATATAGCTTACTCAAAGGTAGAAGACAGTGCTTATTGAAAATTTTGTGTTCTCTTTTCACCCCATAAAGTCGATTTAAGATCAACACAAGCCAAGGATCAATTTGTTTCAAAGGGATTTAATAATTGAAAGACTTAGAAGAAGTTCAAACAACATGAAATTTTTCTCTATCATTTGGTTCTCAAAGCCGATGATTTTTTAAGGGTCGTGGAAGAGAAAAAGGCTTCTGTGGATGAAGTAATGGACAGAGGGCAAGCAAAAGCAAGTTTTGCAGAATAGGGTTATTCTTAAACCTATTATCAAAACGGTAATTTTTTATGGAGGACAAGGGCTGGCCATTGTAAAATTTTATGAACATAATCTAGTACTACTTCTAATGATTTAAGTATCTTGCACTGTAGAATTATTAGTAATTTAATAATGATAAATGACACTAAAGGAAAACGTGTTGATCCCGAAATCTTTCAAGGGGGCTGTGGTTTGTTCCCTATTCCCACTTTTAGCCAAGTGTCCCGTACTTTTCATATTATTTTCCATGATATAATCCCAGCTCAGGGGGGTGGGGGGCAACTGCCCCATGCTCTCCTCCTTGAATCCGCGCTTAAAAGACAACCGTAATTGATATGGCCTCTGACTATATTTTCCATCTGCTCCCCCACTTGGGAATATTCTGGGTGCACTACTGGACCAAAGGCACAATAGTCCATAGAAGAAACATCAGGGTACTTTGCAGGAATATGATGAAACGGAATACATGCAATAGCTGTATTAATTTTCATTTTTTCAAGGAATGCAGTGGTAGTTTTCGAGGTATGACTGCTGGCTTTGTCTTGATGCAGTTTTATACTCTGAAAATTGTTGGAATAAAAAAAATGGAATTTCTTCTGTAAATATTGGATGCAAAAAATTCTCCTGATAATATGATGAGTTGATTTTAACGTTGTTTTCCACTTTTTTATTTTTAATTTCCCATTGTAAGAGAAACCTGCGACAATCATAAAGCCTTTACTGAAGCTTTCTTTGCATTCTCGGAACCAAGTTTGGACATTTTTTTCTCCGCGCTTGTGATAGTAAATGGACCTTTTTTTTTGTTACACTCATTTATGTAAACCCATGCTTCATCAAGGGTAACAACTTATTTCCATTTATCTCCTGATAAGTAATTTTCATACAGGATTCTGCAACTTGTCTTGCGTTGAGCCACATGTCTCGACAAAAGACGGTGAAGATTATGTTTTTTAGCTTTTTTAAGTTATAAATCTTGGTTTATTATTTTATTTACTGTTGCTACAGAAGTATTTAAAGAGTTTGCAATTGATTTCTGCATCGGGGGATTTTCTCTTGTTAACAGTAATCTCACTTTAGAAATATTTGCAACAGTATGTACCTTGTTCGGGTATACATTTGGAATCCTCTTTTTATGTGGAAGTTCTGATTGACGGTCTTTCCCTTTTCAATTAATAATGTTGCTTATTTTGCACTTAGAAATCTTTATACCATGCGTTTCACACGTTTTTTAATAGTGGAATAAGAATATTTCTCTTCGGAAAGCGCAAAAACGTATTCTTCGATCCACAGCTTGTTTACAGGCGCCATTTTGAATGAAAAATGAATTTGAAAGTAGCAGACGATAATCTTAATTTGAAATAATAACATGTTGCCAGATCCATTTTCCCACAAAATATTTTCATTTTTTAATCCTCTATTGAAATCGTTCTAAAAATGTGTAAGCATCCTCTATATATTAATAAGGTACATCGAAACATTTACGAATTTTAAGCCCCTCACCTTTCTAAGCCCCTCCTCCCCCGTAACAAACGTCTAGCTACTGACCTAGGGTTTACAGGCTTACACTGGCCCGGGGGGGAGGGGCGCTACAGAATTACAGCTTCATATATGTATATATACAAACCTTCATCGCAATGAGAGTTACAAACACAGGCATATAGTTATACATGGTTCTCACAGTCCTTGAAAGTCCTTGAATTTTTTTCTTTGCCTAGTAGGGACCCTTGAAAAGTACTTGAAAACTGTCAAAAGTGTGGTTGATTCTTGAAAAGTCCTTGAATGTTTCCTAAAACCTCTTTACAAATTTTGGCAAAAGAAAAAAAAATTTCCCTGATTGACAATAAGGTCCTTAAAAAAATCATGTGGTCGTTGAAAGGTCAAAAGAGTGAGAACCATGTTATATGAGCCCATGGGGACGACCCCTCCCAAATTATTTAAAATAAATTGCAATTTTACATATATTGTAATATATAAATGTTCATAGTATGTGCTTGTAATTTTGAAAACTATGTTGATAGTTACAACCCCCATATATACACCAGCGGATAGATCAAAGCCAAAATTGGATAATTTGCAAACAAAAACAGTGGAGTGTGTTCGTTATTTTCTATTTCTTGACCATTTATTTTATAAATAGCAGAGGTAGATTTCGCATGTTCATGGGATATGATTGCCTGCAGGCATATTTATTCAGCTTTGGACTGGCTGAACCCCTGATTGCAAATTTGTGTAACAGCCGTCAACCTGAAACAGTGACCGGTCTTGATGTATGCAATGCACTAAAAACTTCCCAAGATATTGTTCATGAATATTGGAAAGCTCGAGGGCTAATGACCAAGACCGGCGCTAGGTATTATTCCTCTGAGGGCTAACACGTGTTTTGCCACCCCAAAATGACTTCATTTTTTATAACAATCCCATTTTGCTGTCCCTAAAAATCTGCCGCTCTGGGCGAATGCCTGATTCCCCCCCACTACCCCGGTGCAGTCCCTGCTGATGACTAAATAGCCAGACTCTTATTATTTATCATCATAATAATTTTATTAATAGGGCTGATTATAATGTACTGTAGTAATATTACTTTCCTCCTCTCGTTTTTATATCCCAACCACCCTGATTGGCGCAGAATGACCATTGCTGTCCTTGCGCCATAAAACTACAACCAACCAACCATCCATGGATCCATCATGGATATCCCAACCATAAACGTATTGCTTGCTTGAAGAAAAATATCACCGTACGCTACTGGTTTTAAATCTTGAGCTAGCAATGTAATCCTCCTTGCGTTTGATTTCAACCAGAGGAAGATTACAATTTTTTACGAATGTTACTCGCGCTTTTCGTCGATAGATGGCGCCACGTGCAACTGGGGTGTGGATTTATTTTTGTAATTATTTTATTTCTCTTTTTGATGTCGATTATCAAAACTTACTTGTTATCAGTACCGTTCTTGGCAATCAGTAAACAATCATCATCATTACTTCAAAAATAATATCAGAATTTTAAAGAATTGTAATCACCTCAGTTTTAATTTTGACGGCAAATTAATACAATTATTCTTCTTATTAGCTATTTTCATTGCATCGGTACTAATTCGAGTGTTCGATTATAAATACAGTAGAATATATAACGAACTTCCATTTAACAAATTTTTCTATTTAACGAAATTTTCGGCGGAACCTTGACTTTGAATGGCATTAACATGTAAATTTGTCTCCATATTACGAAAAACAATTTCTATATAACGAAGTTTTTTTTATAAAGAATTTGATTTTTTTAACTTATCTTTTACAATTTTTTGGTGGGCCAGTTCGGTAGAAGGAATAGTTAAGATTTTTAAGAAAGAAGGATGGAGGTGAGGTAGCCTCCTGTATTGTGGACATACGGCCCGTTGAGTTTTACTAAATGCAAAATGACAAAAGCCGAAAGACAATAGGAGTGTTGAAGAACATTTAGAGCTTTCTGATTTTTTTGAACGCTAATGAAAATGTTGTGACCGCCGAATATGCTACGGAGTATGAAATCTTGCAATGTGTTAAGAAATGTAATGAAAAATGTACAGTAAGCGATGAAGAGACTATCGAAAAACCATGACAAGATGATGTGATAAAAACATTCGAAACAATCCGACGAGAATTACAGTTTGGAGAAAATGTTACAGATGACGTGTTCCGATATTTACAAAAGTGTGAGAATTTCTATAAATAAAACGTTTTTTATAAGAAACTTGTACAAAGCAAAATTAGTGATTATTTCTCTGTTTCAAATATGTTGTATGAGGATCATACAGATATAAAGTAATCCTCAGTCTTTACTTTTGTTATTAATATTTACGTATTTGTATACAAAAAATATTTAAATTCGTAAGAAAAGAAGAGTCTACTAAACTTAGTGTTTACTGTCCAAATTTAGCTTTTTTCATTTTATCGAAATTAAGTTTCAACATTTATGTTAATTTCTATTTAACGAATTTTCCTTATAACGAAGTTTTTCAGAGGAACGATGGCACTTCGTTAAATAGAAACTCGACTGTATATATTTTTTGATTACTGGAACTGGATCTAAGCTCAGTTAATTCTGATAATGAAGAACATTCAAGCAAAGAGGATGATCGGTTTCTCTTTCCCACCCACCCCCTCACTAAATTTATCTTTTTGCTCTAATATTCTAATCACATGTATCACTGTCATTTTCATACCTATAAAATTTCATTCAGGAATATTCTGGGTATGGAATCATTGCGGTAGTTTATTTAAATTACCAGTTCTTCGAGATCAACCTGTTAAATGGAGGTTTTAAGATAATTATACTTGCTAAAAGAAAAACAGGGAGAAAAACAACTCCTTGGTACATTATGTTTTTCATCAATGAGTGTGTATGTGTGTGTGTATATATATATATATAATATTGATTCACTATAGAGGATGGGACCTCTATCACCCACACTGGTATACTCCATTGCACTTTGCCATCACTGTTTTAAAAAACGTTGATCACCACTTGTATATTTAATTATCATTTTATTTTTACAGGTATTCCATGGGATTGATATCTACCAATGAAGGTCTTGAACTGTGTGATAAAGTCACTGCATCGTCATTTTGCAGGTCAAATCTCAATTTCTCTTATATTCATTTGCAGGTCAAAGCTATGTTCATTTTATATATTCATACCTGTAATAAAAATTCAGCTTTATGGTGGTGTAATGGTAGCATGTTTGTTTCCAATGTGAAAAATCCGGGTTTGACACTCGGTAGTACCCAGTGCTTGCCATATTCCCGCCTAGTGATTCGTAGCTCTGAGTTTAATTCCCCACATTTCTACGTAATGATCTGTAGTCTAGAGTTTGATTCCTTGGACGATGAGGTTTAGATTCGCTTGAATAACCGTTTGTATGTTCTGGCGCAGCATAGTTTTGGCTGTCCTTGCATCAGGCTAGAGCTGCAGCCGGGATGTTCTACGGTGAGGAGTCACGCTTGCTAGTTGTCAGAAGGGTGCATTATACCTTTCCTGAATTCAATTATCATACATAAAAGAATATATAGAGTGAGAGTATGAAATAATATTTTTCCCTTTACTTTTTCTTAAAAGTTTATGAAAAATTTCTATATTATTAGGATCTACAGAAATATTTTGATTATTTGTAAGGGAAATTTAAGAACTGGAGACACTTCAACAGACCTCTGAGAGAGTTTGAGTCCCCCAAAGCAGAATGTTTTGCAGAGTTCTGCAACAAGCCTTCAGCTGATCAAAAATGTTCTGCAGGAGATGCATGTATGTATATATATATTCGTATTATATGCATTTTTAAATTCTATAAAACATAAATTCCTTTTTTAATAGAAATGCAGAAAATATTTGCCGGACTAACTTTTTTTATTTCTTTATTTTAAGACAAAATTGATTCACCCCTGTGATTATTCTGCTGAACAATCACAGGGTACATAAATTTTTTCTTAAAATAAAGAAATAGGAAAAAGTCAGTCCGACAAATATTTTTTACATTTCTATTAAAAGGGAATTTACGTTTTACCGCGATGTTCTGCAGAACAATCAGTGAAACTGTTTGTCTTTGATTCCAGTCGACTTTTTAGAATGCCTCTTGGGCTTGAGCGCCTTAGCCCCCCCCCCCCTGGCTGTATGCCTGCATCAGGCATATAATAAAATTTGTGTTGCGAATTTAAAAATTTCCCGTTTAGCAGAATGTGCACATGCGATAATGGTCCTACAGTGGTATAGTGGTACCACATTTGTCCAACATGTAGTTACTCAGAGTCCAACTCCCAATTGTGCCAAAAAAAAGAAAGAATGCTTACCGACTAGCAGGTCACCATAGTCCAGGGGTTGGTTCCCTATGCTTTAAGAGGTTCAGATTTCTCAACAGTTGTGGGTGTGTGTAAGTCCTGGTGCAGCATAACCCTTACTGCCATTGCCCCATAAGACTTGAAACACATAAGAAAATAGTGAAATCCAAATTAGCATATATATTTGAGTGTGTTTAATTACCATTTTTTGTATTGTGAACTGAACCAAAGCATGCAGGTTTTATATTTGTGTGCTTGCTCTTATAATAAATTATTTTTAAAATTACTTTCCAGGAGACGATTACCAGTGCTTATGCAGAGAAGTCACATGGCACCCTCTCTGAAAACAGCCACTAAATTCATTGAACAAGGCCGTATGTTTTTAATTTACTTTTTGTTTTTGACTTTGTGTATGAATTACATGCTAAGAAGTTCAATGAAATAAGCGATGATAGCTTACTTTGACTCTTATGTAAGGCTTATAGAGACATAACGTTTCGGTAGTCAACTGTTTAATCTCTTTGCAAAGTGAAAACGGATTGGAGGGTGACTGAAAATATGACTTTCAGTCTCAACTCGTACTACACATGTCATAATCAAGGAAGGTCACAGGGGTCATGACCCCCAAAATATATTTTTTCACTGTAAAAAATTCCAACTTTCATGATAAATGAAGGGTGTTATTCCGAGACTATGACAAATTCTGTTCATGACCCCTCCCCCTCCCAAAATGAAAGTCTGCATCCACCATTGGTCCTAATAATGTATGTCACAGACCTTTACAATTCATATTATAAATGCTGATAATATATTTGACAGATATTGACAATATGTATAACAGGCATTAACAATGTATGTCTATTTCTCTCAGGTTCACTTCACTGTCAAAACAGTTTCAATTCATATAGCTAAATTGTAAAGACCTCTTTTTTTTTTCTTTCTTTTTCATGTTAACAGTGACACACAATCCATTGACATAATGTGAGATTGGAGAATCAAAGATGTAAACATCTGAATTGGTTGAACATTAATTTGGATCCTTTTGTTATTATTATTTTTATCAGTGTTGATAGGTCTTACTTTAGGGGGGAGTAAAATATTCTCTTACACAAGATTTGCATCCAAGGGCAGATCCAGAAATCTTTCAAAGGGGGGATCAATTTGTTTCCGATTCCTATTTTTAGCCAAGTGTCCGGTGTATTACATTTTCCATGATACAATCCCGGCTCAAGGAGGGTGACTGCTCTGTTACCCCCTTTGTATCAGCCATTGTTTGTATCTTTTTTTATTTATTACTAATGTGATGTATGTGTTATACTCGTTTAGGTAAATCCTGTTGCCACTGGCAACTATATTTCCGTAGTTCACTAGTAGGAAATCTTTTTCTGCAAAGTTTCAGTGTCTTTTCTTACTGAGGCACGCGAATAATGTTCTTGTCTTCCAAGCACAGTTCACCTTGATTTGTCAAGTCTGATATATATATATATATATATATATATATATATATCATCATCATCATATTCAACCATTATCTATCCACTGCTGGATGAAGGTCTCTCCAAATGCTTTCCACACAAGTCTATCCTGAGCAATTCGCTTCCACGTCACCCCAACCTGTTTTCTTATTTCATCCACCCATCTAGTTTGAGGACGTTTTCTAGGTCTTCGGTGGTCTCTTGGAATCCAGTTCAGAATTTCTGTTGTCCATCGTTGATCAGTTCTTCTTGCAATATGCCCAGCCCATCGCCATTTCAGCCCTTTTACTTTAACAATGATGTCCTCTACTCTAGTTTGCTCTCTCACCCAAGTGTTTCTTTTTCGATCTCTCCTAGTTATTCCAAGCATGCACCTCTCCATGCTCCTTTGCGTTGTCTGTAACTTTCGTATTGCTCCAACTGTTAGACTCCATGTCTCTGATCCATAAGAGAGGACTGGCAATACACACTGGTTGAAGACCTTTCTTTTTAGACACAAAGGCAATTTCCCCTTCAGGATAAAACTGTTTCTTCCAAATGCACTCCAGCCAAGTTTAATACGTCTGTTGAGTTCTTTCATAATGTTGCCATCCATTGAAATCAGCTGGCCAAGGTAAATATATGAATCAGCAATTTCTAGCTCAATGTTGTCAACTTGTAGAATGAGGAAGCTGATCTCTGTGAAGTGTCTCTCTTCATTGTATTCATCTACTCCAGAATATAGATTGAGGCTCCAATAACCTCTGATGCTGCTGTAAATGATCTTAATCTTCTATACAACCTTGTCCGCTACCAAGATTTAAATGAGGAGATCAGCAAGGCGGCACTAACTGCTTTCAAATGCAATCTCTTTTATCTGGGAAGCAATCTTGTCGGTTTCTCTTGTTTCTCAGGAAAAGTGTCTGTCGACATGAAGAGAGATATCATAGCACAGATGAAGAAAAACAAGAAGATGGAATGCACTAGGTGGGTACCTAAAAAAGCAAGGAAACATCCAAGAGCCTAAGCAATCTCGTTTCTTCCTCATCCTTGAGGTTTCTGAAGTCACTGTGTATCAATGAGACGAGACCTTCTTAGAAATGCCTAGTAAGCAGTAGGAAGGCAATAAAAACTTTCAGGAAGGAAGAAGAAACAGGTGGGCAGACTTGAAAGTCATTAATGATGGAGCAGAGAAAGGAGTTGCCATGATGAGCAATTTCAACAAGTCTTTGACCAAGGAAGAAGAGACTAAGCAGGCCATACTCCAGGCAGTGGAGCAATACCATTGCCTTCACCCCTGAAATAATTAATAAATATGCTGAACTTTGTCTTTTTTTTTGTATCCAAGGCTCATTCATATTATTAGGTTTCATCTCAAACAAGCTAACTGTTAAGAGTGTTTGCATGTTTGATGTCAGCATTATACATTAGCATGAGGCTCATATTGAAACTTTTATATCATTGAGCGACCAGTAAATGTGCTCAAATCAGTGTGATTTTTTTTTGGTAGTTTTTTGAAAAAAATGAACAAAATAAATAATATGCCTATGAAAGATTTTAACTTTTTTGTTTTTGGACTACCCTAATGTTTATATATTAATTTTATCCATGTTTACATACGTATCATAGTGTGGTTGCATGGAAAGTTTACACCAAATCTTCATTTTGCATGATGGAATTAAAGCTTAATTGCTATTATTACGTAAGAATGATTCTCTAACCTATGTACTGTGAAAATATTTTGGGATGCTGCAAAAATTACGCTTCTACAATGGGGTTTTACAATACTAAGGTTACTGTTGAAAAAATTCTGATACACTAAGGACGCTGTGAACCAAAAAATTTGGAAGTACTGTTACTTGGCTATTGGATGGTTTTAAAATATTGCAATAAGTTACTTATTTCAATGTAGACCAGTTGGTGGTTATATATGCTCGTATTGAACCACAACCGTCAAACTTATGTTTTATTTTCCAGATGTTCGTGTTGGGCCACAAGTAGTGATGGATCCTGCATTTCTCATAACCAGAAACATGGAAGATTTTGTTACATGGGTTGATACTTCTGCAATTAAAAAGCACATTTCAAAATACAATGAACAGGCAAGTCTTCATTCCAAAATTTGAGATAATTTTATTTTTCAACTTGTGTTTATGGCTTTATTAAAATTGATTTTTGTGCAAAAGAAATTTTTAAACTTGGGGGAATCAAAATTTTGAATATAATTGAATTAAAAATTCTCGTTCCCTTCTTTCTGTTTAAATTTTTTGTTTGGAATTAGTTCTGTCTGTAAGTATATCCACTGCTGCATACAGCAACATATAGTTCTTAAAATTATTGGGGGGTTGGGGGGGGTGGACAAAGCAGATATTTTGTACAAGATTTTTTATGTACGAGATGTGTACTTTTATATTAATACATTAGAGTATATGTAAAATTCACAATTTACTTCAAATTATTGGAGGTGGCTGGGGCCGCATGGGCCCATATAACTCTACATCTATGCCTGCATATGAATTGTGAGATGTTTTGACCCTGTTCTCTGCATGAAGTTTTCTACTCGAAGTTTCCTGCTACTCATAAACTTTTCTTCATGACGATATAATGTATTTATTTATTATATATTTTGTGTTTTGGATTCTTCGGCAATGTTTTATTAGATCCTTTATTGTTTTCTCTGACAAACAATATTCGTTGATTAAAACACTCTTTAAACTTCCCTATTGCAACATGTGAAAATAATTATCGTAACTTGATTCCTGGGTTCGATTTCCAATGGTATCATAGAGTGCATGCTCTTTTCCTGCCCCATAGTGCTGGCTTTGTTTCTTTTAGCAACAGAGGTTCACAAAGCTGCAAGTCCTGGACAGCTTGATCTTTACTGTCCTTATGGGAACGTTTAAGTATTACATAAGCACCTTGGGGGTAGGTTGATGTTGGTCTTATTTTCCTATGTTAGCCAATGTTAATTTTTGCTTACTTGGGGGGTGGGGGTTGAAATGGCCAAAATATTGCTTACGTAATACTTGAACCCTCGCCATGTCATAAAAATGCATTCATTCATGATGCAATTAAATTTTTCTGCAGTAATTTTTAATTATCGATAATGTAATTTTTTGCTCTTTAACATCTAAATTATAAGAATATTTCTCGGCACAGCATGACCCTTGCTGTCCTTGCATCATAAAACTCACAAACAAATAAAAACGGTTTTGATTCTGTATTCAAAACATGTTTTCTTTTTAATTATAGATGGATGACTTTGACATGTCATGAAGATTGCAAGAACTACTCCGCAACGTTTGTATATCTGTCACATTTATTTAATAGGAATAAATACCATTTGAAATGCTAGCACCTCTTTTTGTTTGTGTTTATATATCATGTCGCATTTCTTTTTTATAATAAACTTATCAATTTTATTTTTTATGTTGGTAAATATTAATTTACGGCTTACTGCACGGGACCCTGTAGTGTTAACATGTTCGCCTAACGTACCGTTATTCCGGGTTTGACTCCCAACGATACCGGAAAAAAGAGGAACACTCACTAACTGCTCACTATAATCCAAAGGTTGGTTCCGTAGGCTAGCGGTTGCCAACCTTTCGGACCTCATGGACCACTAAATTCATAATTTTAAATCCTACAGACCACATTTCGTGAATTTAGTGCAATATAAAGGCAAAAATTGTCATTCAGAATGTAAGAATTTCTTAGAATATTATTTTTGTTTTATTACTGATAAAACATTAAAAATACAAGTAATGTCCAGATTTTTCTGCGGACCACCAGTTTGTGACGACTGCTCTAGGCCATAAGGGGTTTGAATTCCCTGGAAAACCGTAGCATGGACCTTGTGCCATAAAACTCACAGACACGCAAACATGTTTATTACACCATACATGACATGGGGCAAAATACTTTTAGTTGGTCACGTGGTAATTGTTTTACTATTTTAAACTGTCGTTGATTGCAGCTTTCAGGTGATGTAATCTCATAATAGTGCAAATCGTACACTTTGTAAATTAAATAAAAACAGAAGTAATAAATTTGTTAGAAAAAAAAAAGAGAAACGCTAAATGTAGTATATTAAAGCAAAACATACAATTAAAGTTTTTGTCATTTCTTCGCACAGTATACAACAGTCTTTCTTTGTGAGTACAAAAAAATTGGAAACATATGTAAAATATTTTACCAAAGTAACCTATAAAAGCCAAAGATGTTTAATCCAATGTCACGTATAATACGTCCTCATGAAAGGTGTAAAATATTGGTTTCGTATCTTTCCATACAACATGGAATTTTGATTTAAGTCAGTCAGCCAAAGGACGGCAAAAGGTTGATTCTCAGAAGTGTTTCTGGCTCTGAGGAAGCAATTACCATCATTGCCATAAGGATGATATTCGTATTTTAAAGAATTGCAATCGATTTCATTAATTTGAAGGATTTTGATATAAGTATAATATTTGAGTTTTTTAAAATTTAAATTGGTACGTATTGAAGCTGTCCGTTGCAGCGGTCGCCAACCGGTGGTCCGCGAGAAAATTTTGGTGGTCTGCAGAAAAATTTGGACATTTGCATTTTTAATGTTTTATTAATAATAAAACAAAAATAATATTCTAAGAATTTCTGATATTCTGAATGACAATTTTCGCCTTTATATTGCACTAAGTTTAAGAAATGTGGTCCACGGGATTTAAAATTATGAATTTAGTTGTCTGTGAGATCCGAAAGGTTAGCGACCTCTGATCTATTGCATAAACTTCTGATTTTTTGGACCCAGCTTCAGTTTATTCCAATCATCGAAGGTCTTGCTGCTGTTGATTTCAAGGAGCGACTTATATCTGAAATAACACTGATAATCCTTAATTCATTAAATCATTACTAATTACTATTTAACATTACTAATTATATTAACATTACCGGTAATGGTGAGTCATTTTAATTATACAAAGCATAAACTGAATCAATGTTTCTTGAAATAGAGAACAAACGAATGAGCTATTTTTAAAAAGGGCCGTCCTTTTCTCCTTGGACTGGTTTCTTCTGGGACTTGCACTTGAATAGAGCGATCACTAGAAGAACTTCCAAAAAATCTGCCACACCTATTAATGCTACTCCCAGCCACAAATCAGCAAAGCCACCCAGAGAGCTGAAGATCTCTACAAACTGAAAAGAGAGCTGTTCATAGAAACCGAACGAATATTATCAGATTTAAATCAAGTGCGAAAAATATGTTACCGTGTGTTTCAGTCTTTTCCTGAATAGTTTTATGTCTGTATACGTACAGTATCTTAAAAAGAGTGCTTACAAGGTCGTGAAGAAACATTTAAGTGCATATTTAGTAGTCTGAGGGGAAGCTCTCCTAATTAAAAGAAGTTGTACAGAGAGGGAGATCAATCGTATGTGTGTAAGAATTTGTCATCTCTCCCCCCTCCTAATTAGAACTTACCTTTGGCCTTTTTTTTTTGTGATTATACTAATCTGCATTTTTTCACTTTTTCTGTTGTTTTGAAATAAAGAGTTATATCGGAACATATTTTCTCTGCAGATTACGAAAATGATCTTGAAAAATTCGTATCACGTCAGGTTTTTTCACAAATCACGAAAATGTGAAAATGTAAAAAAGGGTAATTTTTTAATGACATCGATACATCACAACATTTGTAACTCATGCAAATGTTCTGTGGCGGCATCGAGTGCATGCAAATACATTGCAGATTAACGGAAATGCATTATACCCAGGCATGAAAGCGAGTTTTAAAAAAACGAGGCTGGAAATTTGTTAAACTTCGTACATCAAATTTGAAGCGGAAAAATAAGGACGACTAGCGTCATTTTATGGATTAGTGTGCAGTTTTAAATTATACATAATATTGTAGACTTTTTGAAAAATCGGGTCAACCCGCAAGAGTCAAATCCCAACCCGAAACAATTAAAGCCAACCCGAACGAACCCGACCTTCAGCGATAAAAATTAGTGACTCACTGCAGCATGTAGTGCCGTGATGAAGCAAACGGAAATCTAATTTCATTTAATATAGTAAATGGCATTCATCTTTTTTCCCTATGTCCAGATATATGCATTAATCCACTTATGTAGAAATTATTTATGAAAGTAAATTTCTAAAAGTATTCCTGAACAAATATTTCTCAAACAGTGATTTTTCATTGAAAAAACAAACAGTTTAAGAATAAAAATTATAGCTGCTGTAAAAGAAAAAAAAAATCCGAAACTTTGAGAGATAGAGAGAGACGTATAACAATCTCAAATTTCTTCTGGAACATGTGCAGTACAAGCATCATGAATGATCTTCGTGCAGGGATTTGAAGGCGATTGGAATACTGCTCGGCCAACAAACAGCCTACGCAATATTTTTGTGTGAATGGGACTACAGAGCAAAGGAAGAAACATTGGGTACAGAAGCAGTAGTCCATCAGAAGTACCGTAAATACATTAAAGACACTTTTTCGATTCTCAACACTTGCCATGTTCTAGCACTCCCAAATAGCAGGCATTTTCTCAAGGTGCCCGTTTTCAGAAGTTTGCCTATATAATATTATAGTAACCCCCCTCCTAGCATTTCAATTCCTAGAGATTTACCACCCATTAAGCGTGGTCTGAGTGTATTTGAAAAAATACACATGATGTAATTAATTCAGCATTAAACAATTATCATGCCGTCTTAATGAGCATCGTGGATATTACTTTTTAGTACAATTACTTTGGGAAGCTGCGATATTTTCACGGAAATGTAAACAGCATAAATGTTCTCCGAAACAAAAGACGAACAAATACACATTTTAAGAGAGAGAATCCTTTTCTGCTGGGACTGTCTTTTTCTGTAACTTGCACTTGAAAAGAATCGCCAGAAAAAGCACTTCCATGAAATCTGCCACACTTACTAATGCCATTCCCAACCACAGACCTGCGAAGCCACCCATAGCACTGAATATCTCCATAAGCTGAAAAGAAAACGTTACGTGAAAACCAAGTACACTCAGACCTCGCGTAATGCCTATTCCATTATATAAAATTAATGTTAATGATATAATTATTTGTTAATATACTTATTTATTAATAATTTAATTAATATTAAATTGTGGAGAAGTGACAACGATTTCTAGCGTGTCATATTCCGAGTTCCAGTCCCGCCTTCCCAAAAAGGAGGGAATCCTTACTGACTGCCTGCCCACTGTGATCTGAGGATTGGTTCCCTAGCCTCTAAGAGGTTCGTATTCCTCTTAAAAATGTAGAGCTAGTGCCCGACAGGTGGCGTAGTGGTAGCACATTCGTCTGTTCTGCCATTAACCGGGTTCGACTCCCAGTGATATCGTTGAACGTGTTTCGTTCTTGCCCACCGAAGTCCAAGGTTTGGTATTGGTGGCAAAGGTTTTCGGTGCACCATCACCTTTGGTGTCCCTTCACTGTAAAATCACAATTTATTAAAGTGTTTAAAAAGAATAAGGGAAAATAATTCGAAACGATACTTAAAACTTCCGAAGAGCAGTTGCCATTTCTTTGTTTATATTTTAGGATACACCAGCATCTACTTTTTACAAATGCCCAGGGGCCAAGGATCTTTGGGGCCAACATGGAACTTGAATAACTTAACATAATTTGCTATTCAATGTAATTGTTGAGGACCCAATCTAAATTTCCAGAGGTCGAAAAATCTGTCCCTAACCCTGCACGAGTGTAATAAATATATTAAAATTTAAATTAAGTGCGAAATACATATATTACCTCATATTTTGGTTGTTTCCTAAAGTGCGCCATCTCCTTTTCGAAAAAAATGCTGATAAATGTCCTAAGAAGAAATGGAACAATTTTCGTCAGTGAACTGACAACAATCAAGATTTAAAATGCGAATTCAAATTTCACAGATCTATTTTTTTTTTTTCTAAAACACTAATTTCAAAAATATACATATTGGTTTTGTTTCTCTTATAAATACTAATAATATTTTTATATGGTGAAAGCGGGCTACAGTCTGCGACCTATGGAGTCATTTTGCAAGTCCGGTGGCATTTGTAAGTCTGATGCATGGTAAATCCAAAGTTCTTAGATTAAAAGAAATATTTACACCATTAAGCATGCTGCTATATTGCACACCTGAAATATTACCAACAACTATGATTAAATAATTGTACGATACTCTTAATCGATCTCCTTAGTTATAAACAAGAAGGTTCAAAGGAAAGGCACTGTTAGTAGAAGATTCCCAATAATAGTTAAAAATTAAACTACGTCATCTAAACTATTGTGTCACACTATTATTATTATCCCTTCAAACTACACACTGTTTAACAAGGGGTCCCCTAAGTCTTATTTTATGTCTTTGATCTTTTTAGGTGTATTGTTATTTATTACTATTGTATTAAGGTTTTAAAATTAGTATTAGTATATAACAAAATACATAACTATACACTGAACCATAGGAACTAAAAATATATTTGACATAAATAATTTAAGATTTAAAACTTACGGAGTGTCAGTATCCTTGTCTCTTCGTCCCTGGAATAAAATGTTCTGACATGAATATTTATAGAAACAAAATACAATTTTTATGGTGCAGTTATTTAAAATCGTTGAAACGATAACATTGTTATCGTTTTAACGATTTTAAATAACTACACCATAAAAATTGTATTTTATTTGCTTCTATTGATCAGTGCAGTGTGTGGCCATTAAACTGTTTATCAATATTTATTTTTGGGAAGAATTAAAAAAAAAAATGTCTATCTGTAATAGCGGTATATATGTACATGGGGCGTGACAAACTTAGTTACCCAGTCGTCATTGGCGAGTGGGATACCTTATTTTTCTACCAAGTTCCTAAGTTTTCTTATTGACTGAAACAGGAGAGTATCCTCCATGTTTGATGAGTATAGTTCAACACTAAGGAGATAAGCTCTAACGAAACTGTCCATCAAAGCAGATTGATTTTTCTGCGGGGGAATCCTAGACATCCTAGAAACTTAGACAGACCATGGCAATACTTTTTTGAAGCTGACGTAATAAAATGGAAACACTTTGAATCAGCTGAGAGGGGCAAAAAGTAGGTTTGCCATTATCGGTCTGCATTGGATTTTGACAGATTAAAATTTGTAAAACGCTGTTAAAGGAAAAAAATCAGGCAAGGTGGCGAAATCCTGTACTGCTTAAAACTGTTCCGAAAGATTTGTGGAAGACAGTTAAGTTACTTTTCATAAGTATGCAGATTCGTCTTTAAATTGCAATTTTTATACGTAAACTTCAACGATATTCTAGTTGAAACATATCAAACTTAAACCCGACTTTGAACCTCACATTACTTGTAAGAGTATATATATATATGAATATCAAAAATTCTCTGGCCTTATTTGTTATGTGTACATGTCCACATACCACTGGCGTGTTTAGGAGGGGGAGGTCTGAACACTCCCCATTGAACTTAAAATCTTATATTCTTTTTCATTTATTTATTGCATATTTGAGTCAAAACTGGGTGCAAATCGATTTTCTAAACTTCAAAGCTTCCATTGGGCAACCCCTGGCCACGCTTATGACATGCACCAAAGACAGGGGCTACATGAGAGTTCGACACGTACACTAACACCTCTCTTAACGACCACCTCCATTCAAAGACCACCTCCCCTAATGGTCACTTTTTCTGGGAACGGATTCCCCCCCTCCCCCCACATAGACCCAATGCTAAACTTACCTCCATTCAGAAGCCATCTTGCTGAGCGACCATTTTTTCACGGAACCGACGCCGGTCGCCTTAGGGAGATCTTACTGTATATCAGATCTGTTCAGATCGAGACAATTATTTGCATGAGGTGATAATAATTTACAATTAAGTTAACTTAATCCTTCTAATAAATTAATTAGTTAGTTAATCCTTCTAGGCAGCAAAGTACAGTAAAAATCGGTTATAACGACCTCCAAGGAACCGTGCAAATTCGGTCGTTATGAACAATATCTATTTAAAATTATAGTATAAGCCTATAGTAATGCATTCTACAGTTTTATATATTATTTTAACCGCAAAAATATTTAACTTTTTGGTTTCAAAATTAAGTTGAACTATACTTAATTGTAAGGAATATAATTTCCGTTTATGTTACGTTATGTAGCCACACTAAATACATAGTACTTTCTTAGTTTTTTAAATTGAAAAAAAATGTAGAAAATACTACTAAAGTATATAATGTAGAAAACACATGTAATAAATAGTATTTATTATATTATACTAATGACTTCAGAACAGTGCCGATTTAAAAGTTTTGTGGGCTCTATGCTGAAAAAATATAATGGGTCCCTTAAGAATATGACCCTCGTGATATTCAATTAATAAATCACGTGGCTTTTTTTAAGTTCACTATCTTTAATATTCAGGTTTAGCAGTAATAAAAATTTCTCGGACATTTGTAAATAAACAGGATTAGAATAACACTTAAATTTTGATAACTAATTTTAAATTTTAATAACTAACCCACGTGGTTCTGCTTTATGACTGTCAAGTCGCGTCGTTATATCCGATACGAATTTCCCTACTTAGAATCTACGTAGACTACAAAATCGCCGTCGTTATAGCAGGTTTCGTCGTTATAACCGATATATTTAGTATGGAGTAGAATAGCAAACCAAACTTCTTGTAAAAATTCCGTCGTTATATGCGATTGGTCGTTATAAGCGCCGTTGTTATAAACGATTTTTACTGCATACAATAAAAATTGTAAAGATCTTGTGGTAATGAAACAAGAAAAATATGAGGACTGTTTTAATCTTTTAAAATTGAATAATTCTAATAATAATAAGTAAATTCAGAGAGGTTATATTTTATAATAGAAATAAAAAATTTATTCTAAATTGATTCATTTCCATTTATAATTGTGTGTATATATAGTAAAACCTCCCTAAGGTGACCATCGTCAGTTCCGTGAAAAAGTGGACGCTGATGGAGGTGGTCTCCGAATGGAGGTAAATTTAGCATTGGGTTTGTGGGGGAGGGAGAAAGTTCATTTCCAAAAAAAGGTTGTTAAGGGAAGTGGTCTCTGAATAGAGGTAGTCGTTTACGAAAGTTTTAATATATATATATATTGGTGGTGTAACCTGTAAAAAGCACAATAGCAAATTATCTGAGAAGACGAAACAGCTCATGAAAAGGCGAAGAGATATGAAGGTGGACAATCGAAATACCAGTTCCAGGATTGAGTACATAGAACTTTGTAAAACTCTGCGCAAAAGCATGAAAGAAGACATAAGAAAATTCAACTGTGAGCTAGTAAGGAAAGCCATTGAAAATAACAAGAGCCTTAGGGTTGTTAAAGGAAGTTTATCTGTTGGGAAGAAACACATCATTGCATTAAAAGGAGAGGATGGCACCGTAACAAGAAATACTTAGAAGAGTTGAAGAATTCTACAAAAAACTATATGAAAGTAACAGTGGATTAAACGAAGACTCTGAGATAGTCGAAGGAACAGCTCCTAAAATCTTAAAAGAAGAAGTTTCATTTGCAATAAAAAATATGAAGAAAGGAAGAGCCCCTGGTGATGATGGTATTACATTAGATATCCTAAAAGAAGCTGGAGAATATGTAGAAGACATACTTGCAAAATTCTTTACCAAATGTCTTAACAGCGGTAACATACCAAACCAATGGGATTCTGCAACAGTAATTCTTTTGCATAAAAAAGGTGATAAAGAGGATTTGAAAAATTACCGACCAATTAGCTTGTTACCTGCTATTTATAAAATCTTCACAAAAGTGCTAACACATCGCCTGCAGAAAAAATTAGATGCAGCTCAACCAAGAGAACAAGCTGGATTTCGAAGTGGATTCAGTACAGTGGACCATATTCAAGTATTAAGAGAATTAATTGAAAGAACACATGAATATGAACTTCCATTGTGTGTTGCATTTATTGACTATGAGAAGGCCTTTGACTCTATAAAAACATCAGCAGTCATCAACTCTTTAAGATCAACAGACATTGAGGATGTGTACATTGACATGGTGAAACGTGTGTATAAAAATGCAAGTGCAAAATTTCGGTTACATAAAGATACCAAAACTATCAAACTTGGCAAAGGGGTGAGGCAGGGAGATACCATTTCTCCAAAACTTTTTACTTCTGCTTTACAGATGATTTTTCAGCTGATAAATTGGAATAACAAGGGAATAAAAATAAATGGTGAATATTTAAATCATCTGCGGTTTGCTGATGACATTGTTATTTTTTCAACGGACCCATTAGAACTCCAAGACATGGTACAAGAGCTCTCAACTAGAAGTGAAGAAGTTGGACTCAAGATGAACCTACAAAAATACAAGTTGACAACACTGAGCTAGAAATTGCTGATTCATATATTTACCTTGGCCAGCTGATTTCAATGGATGGCAACATTATGAAAGAACTCAACAGACGTATTAAACTTGGCTGGAGTGCATTTGGAAGAAACAGTTTTATCCTGAAGGGGAAATTGCCTTTATGTCTAAAAAGAAAAGTCTTCAACCAGTGTGTATTGCCAGTCCTCTCTTATGGATCAGAGACATGGAGTCTAACAGTTGGAGCAATACGAAAGTTACAGACAACGCAAAGGAGCATGGAGAGGTGCATGCTTGGAATAACTAGGAGAGATCGAAAAAGAAACACTTGGGTGAGAGAGCAAACTAGAGTAGAGGACATCATTGTTAAAGTAAAAGGACTGAAATGGCGATGGGCTGGGCATATTGCAAGAAGAACTGATCAACGATGGACAACAGAAATTCTGAACTGGATTCCAAGAGACCACCGAAGACCTAGAAAACGTCCTCAAACTAGATGGGTGGATGAAATAAGAAAAGAGGTTGGGGTGACGTGGAAACGAATGGCCCAGGATAGACTTGTGTGGAAAGCATTTGGAGAGACCTTCATCCAGCAGTGGATAGATAATGGTTGAATATGATGATGATATATTCAGTTAATCCCACTTTTATCCATTCTGAAAAAGAGCAATTTTAATGTTTGAAGACAAGAAGGGGAGTCATGGCCCAGTTAAGAGGCTGCTTAATGGATAACCGGTTTTTTGGCTATTGCTTGCCAACTATAATGGCAACAGTAGTTTCTATACAAACTTGATGAACAAATTTTCTGAATTCCTACTCTTACCCTATTTTGATTAATCAACTTTTCCAAGTGAAACTCATCTGACAATTTCTGGGGGATCAACTCGGCAGCGTTAGACAGTGCCCTTCGCCACGATTTGTTGTGCCCTGTATCATCATGTTCAACCATTACCTATATACTATTGGATGAAAGTTTCAACAAATGCTTTCCACACAAGCATATCATAAGCAATTTATTGCCACATTATCCCAATCTGTTTTCTTATTTCATCCACCCACTGAATTTCAGGACGTTTTTTAGATCTTTGGGAATCCAGTTGAGAATTTCAGTTATCCATCTTTGCTCAGTTCTTCCTACGATCTTCCCAACTCATTGCTTTCTTAGCTTTTTTAGTTTAACAGTGATGATCTCTATTCTTGTTTGCTTTTTCTTACCCAAGCGGTTTTTTTTTTCTTGATCCCTCGTAATTATTCCAAACATATAACTGTCCATACCCCTTTGAATTATTCGCAATATACGTATTGCTGTTTCCACTAGATTCCGTGTCTTTAATACATGAAAAAAGGTAGGTAATACAATAAAACGTAAAAAATACAAAAAAACACCGGTTAAAACCAATAATACAATAAATAACCGGTGATACACAGTGATTCAAGACACCTCTTTTTTTAGACATGAAAGTAATTTCGCCTTCAGGATAAAACTATTTCTTCCGAACGCACTGTTGCTGAGTTTAATTCTTCTATGTGTGTATGTGGGGGGGTCTCTCTAAGTGCGGACACAGGGGTCATGACCCCCCCCCTCAACATATTTTTTCACTGTAAAAAATTCAAACTTTCATGATAAATGAAAGGTGTTATTCCAAGACCATGGCAAATTCTGTCCTTGATTCCCACCAAAAATGAAAGTCTGCGTCCGCCCTTGGATCCCTGATATTGTTATCTTACATTGATATCAGTTAGGCACTGTAAATAATCAACTGTACTGAATTAGAAACTTCTAGCTCAATGCTGTCAACTTGTATTTTTATTTCCTTTACGAAATTCTTGGAAATGGTTTTAGTTCTCGAAAAAAAAAAAATATATATATAACACGATTTAGTTGCCACTCTTCAAATAAATATATTAATTAGTTAGTAGATTAACATAACTTCAAAAATATACTTTTAAAACTTAAACGTTATCCTTTAAAGCTTATGAAATTTGTCTGTTTGTGTCCATTCGTTTAATTATAATATATCAAATTTGGAAACTCACCAATGCTTTCATGCTGTTAAAACTATACACGTAATCAATTTTCCTGTTGAGAGAAAAACACGTAATAATGTAGTTATTAATGTAGAGAAACATGTAATAAAACGAATCAAGGTAACGCAGAATAAAAGCACTTTCTGTGCCATCAATACTTACACACACTCGATATTACACTTTTCGTTGCATTCTATTTCTTTGGCGAAAATTTCAAATGCATTCTTTTTATAACAATCTGGAATAATAATTAAAATTTTTATTTGTTTTTTGATACCACTCCTCTTGAGCACAGAAAAACAGCAGATACAATATTCTATCAAAAAAAGTCCGGACTCTGTCAGTTAATCGGTGACATTAAGAGACTGGAGAGCGTTTAGGTTTACTGAAAGGGGTAATGTGAGGCTAAACATGTATTCACAAACAAGCAGAGAGACAATAAAATTTCCTTTCTCCATGGCAGATAAAAGTGTTGAAAATGCACGGTTCTTTTCTGCAAGCGCTTGAAAACTTTGAACTATTGCAAGAAGAAGCTCAACGTAAGTATTTACAGTGACCCGACGCTCAACAAACCTTGTTTTTCAAAACACCACCAATCTCGATTTTTTTTTATTCTGGTAATATCTTAGAAACGTTTTCTTCTAAAAGGTTCCCTGCTTGCGTCTAAATAATTGAATTGCCTCATTTAAAACTCCAAAGCTGTTTGAGATTAAAGGCACACTATGAGACTCAGTGAGAACTAAATAGACGATGTCTTGCGCAGTGAACGTACATTGTTTTTGGATAGCATTTTAAAATTTTTATTTGAACACCATTCTTACATCCGCTCATTGTAGGAGCTCCATCATATCCCTGACCGGTGAATTTGTCTAGATCAATGCCTAAGCAATTGCAAGTACCCAAAAATTTTCCAGCCACATTCTCTGCAGATAAATCAGTTAATGGAAAAAAGGTTACAAATTCTTCACTCAGTGAAGGATGGTTTTTGCTATATATCTGATACATATTGAAAACTGTTCCTGGGCAGAAACATCAAGAGTTTCGTCTCCAATAATAGAGAAACACACTACATTGTTGACATTTTTAACTATTTCTTCCTGAATTAGCTGTCCACAAATGCCCATAATTTCATTTTGAAATTGTGGATCGAAGCAAGATTCATTTTTGGAACCGTGAAGTATGTGTTTTTGCAAAAAGCCCAGTACATAATAACGACACCCACAAGATTTTTGTAGCAGGAGACAATGAGTCAATAGCCCTAGTTCTTGTCCAGTCACTATTGAAGCGAGCTTACAGACCAACCACGATCATCCTAACAATCAGGGCTCTACCGTTTCAATAGTTTAAAAAACAATGACAACATTGTATTGTAAAGCGTCGTCTTTGCTATTATATTGCGTTTTGCAAAAGCTGCTTTTAATTGGCTATATTTCTTAAAAGTATCCGTCATTTTTTTGTTATCCGTAAATGATAAGGTTTTTGGTTTCATACGACATATCGCACACAAATACGGTGAAGCAGATGAAATTCCCTTGCTCGTATGAGAAATTGTTCCTTGCAAATACATCCCGTGGTTGTTTTGTCTCTAGCTCAATCTAGTCCCAAAAGCTTGACTGGAGAAGGGAAGAACAGATTCTTCAGAAAAAACACCACCCATTAAACCCAGAATAAGATACCGGTCCTCCCTTGCCATGGTTGCTCGTGGACAATCACCACTAAACCAAATCGTCGGACAGCTGTTCCTGTCGTTCGAAATGCCGTCCATGCTCGTGACACGATGCTGTGTGCGATTACGAACTCCTCGGCCTCACTCGTCACACTTCGACCTTCTTCCAACTTTCCAATGATTCGACCTCGAGTAAATTCATCCAGATGTTGTCTACGGGCATTGGCGTAAGCAGGGTGGGGGTGTTGATGGGGGTTGTAACCCCATTGCGATGAAATTTTGTATATTTAACATAGGAATATGTGAGTTGTAGCTCTGTAACTTCCCAATTGAGCCTATAGCCCTTACTAACTTTCTGCATACGCTTATGTCTACGGGACTGCCCGTTGGACGGTTCGTACTGCTACAGTAAGTCGCCGTCGTTCAAACCGATGTAGACTGTGCAATAGCTTCCATTGAAATGTTGCGATTACACGCTCTTGCGCTTTATACCCACATGCCCACACGTCATGATGCGTATACGCAAATGCCCTACCGTGTAGGACCCTAGGCAGTCTCCTGATTGGTCTTTCGGTCGGTTCTGCCTGTTCGTTCCGCTGTTACGTTACTTTTTCCATCTTATCCTTGATTCCTGCACACCTGTATTTTATAAAGCTCATTTAATATTGACGCATTAAAAAAAAGTTAAGTTTTGATGGTTCTATATTTGTTTATGGAAATTTAATTTAATCAGTCCATATCATGTCCGTAATTTTAATATATATGTTTCTTTATAAGTTGGTTTTGCTGCAACGTAAAAAAAAACAAACAAACAAAAAAAAAACTTGCCCATATTTCCATATTTGCCTCATTTGGAAATATTCCATTTTATATAAGGTGGCCATAATTTAAGTCTTCCTATTTAGAGTCAACCTGTAACTTGATCTAAGAATGCAAATGTCTCCAAATTTGGCAAATAGCTTAGCTAGACGAATTCGCGAAGAAAAGATTATACAAAGTGGTTATAAAATATGTTATCTACTCCTGACAAAATTTCGTTAAGAGCCAAAAGTTCAATAATTTGATCGCTTGTAACTTTCGATAAAATCGGATTATTTTCAAAATTGTGACATCATTGTTTTCAGAAAAAAAGCCTCTTTAAAATGATATCAAACATGATGTATATTCTAATTGAAAGTTGTCGAGCACCCTGGCGCCAGCGCCCAGTTTTTAAGGGCGCTCATAATTTTTTTATCGCAAAATCAGTACGCTTGACTTGATAACAAATAAAGTTGATTTTGCTCAAATATATTGAGGCGTTCAAAAGTTATTAGTTTTTCCAACTTTTAGGTTCAATGACGCCACTGTGCGGCGCCAAAATAATTGGGCCCGAGGCCCTAGCCCATTTGGCCTATACGTAAATTCGGCACTGATTGTGAGTAGTCTTATGAGTGAAAATCATGTTTCAAGGGTCAAAAGTCGGATGTACAAAACGTGAAGATGGCGAACGCTGGCGATTTGCGAACATCGGAGACAAGTTTTAAAAATATCGAAAACGTTCAACAAATCATGAATGAAAACCGTTTATGACCCATCCCTGAAATCTGGAACATTCTTGATATTAATTATGGTATCAGGCAACGGCCAGCACACATCAGAACCCCCCCATTTAATACCCTTACTCTCTGCGGACAACGACCCCCATAGGTTTGCCTGTCTACCTGTCAATGTCACCAATTAATCTCCCTGCAGTCTGGGAATCCTTTGAGATACGCCTCTCGTGATCATTGAAGATTTAAGCTGATAAGTGCTTGGATTATTTAATGTTTATAAATCGATTTAGGGCTTCTAAAAGATACGAATAATTACACGTAAACATGCAGACACAAAATTATTGATAAAAGCATCAGTAAGTGTAAGAAAATTCAACGAAGTTAGCGAGCGAAAATCCGAAAAACTTACAAAATTTGTAAATACAAAACAGCTTTACAAAAGCTATAATGCTACTTTTCAATTGCAATTACCTTAACACCACGTGTTCTTTTATAAAATGTTTAGATGCTAAATATTTTCTTAGTTGAATGTAGATAGTAAAATGAAGACATTCAATAGAACACAAATAAAGCTTACCATAATGAAATGGACAAGGTGCCACGTGTTTCTGATAATACAGATTGTCAACTGAACAGTTGCATATGGGCTGTACATTTTCGTACATACATTTTTCTATGCATATCTGAAAAACACATACCACAAATTACAAAAATGCGTTACAATAATTAAAACGTACAGAATGTATATTTAGTATAACAAATCCCTCACATGACATAAGAGACCAAAAAAAACAACGTTTTAGAAGCGTATTTATGTCAAGATTGAGTTCAATATACGCGTTTCGGGCGATAAAAGTTACAATTTCTAAGTATAAGGAGCCTCGGCGTTGGTAACCTTGAGGTAGGGGGTGGGGAGGCTGTAACTCCACCCCCGATGTTCCCTACATGTCATTTACTTGTAATTCTCGTTTTTCAAGAGGATATATTATACCTGTGACCCCTCCCTCTAATGACGTTAGTGGTAGGAAGCCCATGGAATATTGATATATTACATCATATGTAATATCGTGAGTTCATTAGTTTCTTGACAATTTCTTTTCGAAAAAACCCACAGGTACAGATTTGATTTCCCAGTAAAGGTTTTGAAGCGATACATTTTTTTTTAATAAATAATTTTCCTATTTATATAAAAAGGCTACCACTATTGATATAGAGCAAGGGTAAGCCACTCAAGCTTTCAAATACATAGACTATCCTTTATCAACATGAAAAATATATGGAGTAAGGTTCGTTTGATAAGGTAATGCAAGGCTGAATTAGGAAGAAAATTCTGAAATGATCCCAGCTATTCATCGGAGGCAAGAAGTCTGATCACTATTTGTCTGGGCGTCTATTGTCTTTATTAGAACTTCTGAAATTGCGTTTATTTTGAGTTAAAGTAATGTATAAGACTTATTATTTTTAACTACGGTAGTGCCTATATCTAACGAGGAGCTTGTGACCAACGACAATGTTTGCTGTATGAGGTCGCTTGGTAAATCAGTTATAGCGTTAATAACGATCGGTTGTTTATCCATGAGCAACCTTTTGAGCGGGGAGCTCAATTCTTCTTCACTTTTATGCACATGGTAGGCGTTCATCAACGTTGGCTTGTTGTCAAGCAACACATTCCTGAGCGGGACACTCATTTCTTTTTTCTTTCCTACGTGGCGTGAGTCGGTTACACTTTGTTTATCGTCATGCTGCATGGCACTAGGAGGAACTGCCAAATCTTTCCCAAATGGATACTTATGATTTGGGTTATTATCAAAAAATCAAGACCTTTTCTTCATGTCGAGGACCATATCTACAGATTGTAAGAAGTCCATTCCAAGGAGAGTTCTATTTCCAATAGCTTTAGGGAACATAATGAACTCCGTGCGTAGATGCTTTTTTACAATCCCCACCATCACTTGGGTAGTGTAGAAGTCAACAAGGGATTGTTTACCATCAACCAATTTTATCATCAACCTTGTCTGTTGAAACGGCAGTCTTTTCTTTTTGAACACATTATACATTTTCTCACCAGTAATGGAATGTGACGATCTCGTATCCGCACACACTCTTCCCTTTATTCCACAGAAAGTTATGTCTGCTAGAGTAATTAGAGGGTTTTGGGTGAATACCGTAAATGCTTCTTGTACATTATTTGTGGTAATGTCACTTTTTCCTAAAGTACAGATAGGACACTTAGCTTTAATGACTCCCTATTTACCATAACCATAACATCTTAATACAGGTGTTGCTTCTTTCGAGAAAGGTACAAGTCATCCGGAGAAAGCAGAATTCCTAGTGTTCTGCATTTCCTTAAATATAGCTGTCTTCTTTTGCCCACTCGGTAAAGAGCCTTTTAAGCAGTCGAAAGTGTCTAACGTATCCGCCAATTCAGAAGGAGAATTCAAGCGCTCGCACGCGTTTAGATGATGCTCTATGTCTTCTGGTGTACACTTCCTCTTCATTTGATCGGATATCATTAGATCTTTTAATTGGCCAAAAGTGGTTTTGCCCAATTCTGACAGCCATCCTTCGAAGCAGCTTCGTATTTCAAAGGAAAAGTCTTTCCATGAGCTGTTGGAGCTCTTATGGTGTTGAACAAACCTATGAAACCTTTCGGCCGTTAACTTGAATCTCTGGAGCAGGACGTTATGTATGTAAGTGTAATCCAGAAACTTTTCTTCTGGTTCTCTAGCAATCAACTGAGTAATGTCCATCGGTACGGATCTTAATATATGCGTCACCACATCTCCTCTGGAATCATTAGTATATTCATTTGTCGTTGAAATAATGTTACAAATAAATTGATGTCATCTGTTTTACTGTTGAATCTTGGTAAAATTTTCTTATCATTGACTTCGCTGGAGAGCTTACCTGCTGGGTATCAGAAGCCAACGTTGCCTTCTGATTTTCCAGCTGAAGCCGAAGCTTTTGAATTTCACACTCTTGTTTCTGCGCTTCTGCTCTCAATCTTCTATCGTATTTTATGGGAGAGCTTTTACAAATTCGTCGTCATCTTTATATGACTGACTCTTCAGAATTAGTTCCGTCAGATCAATTACCTTCATATTGTCGTCCACTTCTTCTTCTAACTCTTCTGCTAGAGTTTTCAATTCCCCGTTTCTTAATTTGGCCAAAATTGCCATTCTTCAAAGTGGTAAGTGAGTGATTTTGTAAATCAACAGCTAATCTGGACGATTTATAAAAATCCCAATTAACCTTGGCGGTTAATCAGTTAAACACAGTTAATCTTGGCGGTTAATCAAACACAGTTAACCTTCGCGGTTAATCAGTTAATTACACAGCCAACCTTGAAGGCTGATAAGCCAATTACACTACCAACCTTGACGGCTAATCAATTAAGCACATCTGGATAATTACGAACTCCGGTTCAACATCTTCTTTTCCAAGATATAATATAATTACCTTGTATCTTTTCCATCCACGTTAAAGAACGCCCAAACCGGATATCATAAACTGTCTGTTGCATCAAGTTGTTCGAGTCGTAAGTTGGGCGCCAATTTATAACGCACACGCTCCAAGTTGAGGCATCACTTTTAAAACCAATACTCTTTATTCTCATCTCAAAAAAAAAAGAGAGAACAAAGTTAACACGGTAGAGTTATCCTTTTAGTAAGACATTCATACGATCGCTCAACCAGAAAAAAACTATTATTCATCCATTCTGTCTAATTTCAATTAACTGTTTTCTCATTTTCTATTTTATAACGCGGATCTCTTTTCTCACGCGTCAATTGAAAGTCATATCATGTTAATGTTTTCAGTTTCTATTATTTATATGTTGCCATCTATCGATCAATTATCATCTGATACAACCTTTAATATTCACTCACAGTATGCAATTCTTTGATACATTAACTGTATTACAAAAAAACATTATTGTATTTTGATTACAATTTTATTTTTCAATACACGTTTCAATTTCACATATTGAACTATACATCATGTTTATTATTTTTGAATTGTTAAGTTGAAGACAAAGTTTTATACGTACTGTAAGTATACTAGGGCGCACTGACGGATCCAAGGGAAGCGAAGGGGCCATCGCCTCTCTCACTCCACCCTTTAGCCGAAATGATATCATAAAAAATGAAATGAAAAGTACCGAACACTTGGCTAAGAAAGGAATAGGAAACAAATCGCCCCCACCCCCACCAACCCTCCCTTGAAAGGTTTCTGGATCCTCCTTTGCTTGGACTTAAGTATTACTCGTACCCTAACGTGTTTTCTAGACGTTAGGAAAATAGACTGATTCATGAACATTTTATCAGCCCCCAGAGTGGTTGCTCCTTGATGGAAAAACTAAAGAATAAGGGTTTCTTTCTTCCCAGTTTCATTCTTTGTTAGCTTCCAGAAAGTTCTTTTATTTGAATTTGCGATCTTCAAGAACAAGCTAACTCAAAAACTGTCTTTGAGAAGTATTTTCTAATACGAATGGGATCTTAGGGTGCTTCTTTGGATATGAACCTCACAGTAGATGACCATTTGTACGACACTTTGCTGTGAGTTTTTCCCATGAATTGATAAAGTTGACATTTTCGTTCTGACTAACTTTATCAGTTGTTTAACTGATTATTCCGTTCTGACTAACAATGCACGTTTTTATGCAAACAGAGGTGGTGTGCAAAATGGTGGTCGGGTAAGGGCATTCTATATCTGTAAAATGCCTTTTGTTCGTCATCCCCCACTTTGCTATTTGCATTGTATTACAACCCTCTTTCCTTTTTCTGCTGAGAAAATTTTCTTCCTACTAACGATTTTCCGCTTTATGAAGGCTTTTCTCTTTAACGGGATTAAATAGTGCTTTCCGCTTCCGCGTTAGACAGTTTCTGTGTTAGATAATGTTAACTACCATTGACTTTTGAAGGGATTGCAAAAAATTTCCTTACTTATCAAGTTTCCGCCTTGAGGAAGTTCCGTTTTAGACAGGTTTCACTGTACCTGTACTGTTTCACACAAAGTATCAAGAAAGAAATTTACATACAAAAGATTAAAAACTATTAAAATAGCAAATTAAAAAAGCTCGCCCACACTTCCGATTCGGACGCGTCAGAAGTAGTCCTTATCAGGATATGTATATACAATATCGACATTCGGAATACAGTAAATTCGATATAACTTGATTAAACAGTTTCACTTTGAGAATGACATGTTCCTTTATACTTTACCTTCCTACTTCTGGGATGTGTTTGATCTTCTTCCCAAAGTGCTATATAATTTGTACAATTGCTCGCATACGGTGCCTCTAACTCCACTGTTTCTTTCTGGTAAAAATACAGCAAACAAAAAAACATTTAAAACTAAATTCAGTCGTTTAGTTTAAGATTTTAACTAATAGCGTCATGCATGCATAATGTACGCTATGTAAGCCAGCTATTTAACAGTAATATCGGAAGGACTTAATATCAGTTGTTAGCCATCACCTGTCCCTCCTCAATCCGCTTTTGGTTGTACAGACACCAGAAATACTTTCAAGGATATATGCTGCGATGTGCTTGTATGCTTATACCGAAATATCCATTCGTTTTGACAAATTTTTTAAAATAGGGAGATTTTTTTTAAATAGGGAGGATTCATGTATTACGTAAACACCTTTTGGGGGAGGGGATTGCTTTTGTGCTTATTTTCCTGTGCTCGCCAATGTTAATTTTTGCTTAATCGTGTAATTTTTTATTTAATTTATCATGTAATTTTTCATTTAATTTATTATGTACTTACTGTATGATTATGTAATTATCGGATTTTTACTGTATAATTTTATCCGCCGCGTAAGACACAAGAGAAAGTTGCATATTCATTACCAAATGGATGGTGGCGCTATGCCTGTATCCGGGTTTTACCACCTTTCCCATTTTTATAGGATTGATGTAAGTGAACGGTGAATGAACGGCAAATATCAATTCTTCGATATCAGGTACCAGCGAGTCGTCTTCAGCTACTCCATTGTATGTTATCTTGATCGCCGCTGTTTCTTCCGAAACTATCTCGAGAAGAAATTATTATTAAAAAAACGTAAAATTATGGAATCAAGCAATTAGTCTTTTATATTGGTGAATATTATAATAGAATTTATATATACCTTCGCTAATTTTTCCTGCAATTGGTAATAATGAGCTGTTTACCCTCATATTCCAGGAGAAACAATGAAATAACTGGTTATTGTAAACCCTTATTTTCTTTTCGAACCTAATAGAAATGTGCGTTACGTTTTAGAATCGTATATATAATGTAATTTCAATTAAATTCAGAAACGTAAAGTTTTCACAGTCATTGGGATGTAAGCAATTGTATGCATAAGACTCTTTTAATTCCATAAATATCAGTGTAGCAACAGAAATATTACGGAACAAATGTATCACCGAAAAACTGTATACAGGTGTAGTAAATTTATTGTTATTCTATTTTCAATGCGAGGACATTCTGAATGCTACTGAAATCTGAGGTTTTCTTTGTAAATGCTTCCTAAAAAGTCTCATTTCTTAAGCAACAAAAATCTTCGAATTCAAGACTAAAAGTGAAATTAGAGAATAAAAAATTGGTTCGCCATATCCTTGAAATGGTTCATTATATCCGTGATGTACCCTGTAGATTTTACACTAAATCAAACTAATGGAAATAATTCGTTCGTTACAGTCGTGAATTCGTTATAACCCAGTTCTTCTATATCCAAATTTTATATCCTTCCCGTCTTGCTTCAAGTGCATGGGCGTAACTAGTAGGGAGGGCTAGAGGCAACAACGTAGAGTTTGCAAAATTACTGAGGGGGCCCAAACGCATATATGTACATTTGTACATTACAATATATGTAAAATTGCAATTTATTTCAAATTATCAAAGGGAGAGGCACAGGCACATATAACTACACTTATGTCTAGAGGTGGTTTAAATCTCTTCCCATAGCGCCTCGAGGCTAGCTCCACCAATATTCAGATGCCGAGCATTATTTTGTAGATGGAGAAGCGAGTTACTGTCTAACGCGGACGAGTTGATCCCCAAAAGTTGCTTCGCGAGTTTGACTTGGAACAGTTAGTCGATTAAAATAGGGTACTGGTACGGGAACCTTTGTTAGCTTGTACACAAGCTATCATTGCTATATACAGGGTGTCTCAGCACCAGGGTTACAAACTTCTAGGAGGGGTAGGGTACACCTAGATGACTCGGAATCACATAGCAATGCTGGTCGCAAACCACTCGCAGCGCTAGTTCTAAAACCGTCCAGCATGCACAAATAGTGACAACCAGTGCATGAGAAGCGCAAAATGCGATGTCCTAATCATCTATGCACTTGAGCAGCTGACCTGAGTTTTATCTGGCGCTTTTCACGCACTGGTTGTAAATATTTGTGCATGCTGGACGGTTTTAGAACTAGCTCTGTGAGTGGTTTGCGACCATCATTGCTATGTGATCCCGAGTCGTCTAGGTGTACCCTGCCAAGTGCCGCAACTAGCCATTCCTGTGCCCTATGCAAGAATTTGCATTTAAGCCCCTTAATTAATTAGGTTTTGAAAAATAATAAAACAAATGCATTGCAATAGATTTTTACTAAGATTTATTTTAATTGCGCTTTTCTGGCTTTTATTTCAGCAAATTCATTAATTACATCATCATAACTAATATTTTTAACGGTATTGTATTCTATTGAAATAATAGAAAGATTGGATAATCGTCTTTGTCCGACAGACGATCTTAAATAATTTTTTATTAATTTCAACTTGCTGAAACTTCTCTTGCACGAAGCAATAGAAACGGGAAGAGTTAGAAATATTCGAAGAGCGACATTGATATTTGGGTAAGACTCAGGTAAACCATTCATTTCGATTGTTCATGCTGGTGAACAGAGACATCCAGGGTCTAAGTAAGGCAAAATCTAATCGCCAAACCGCGCAGTTGAAAGGCAGAAAAACGTGAAATTTAAAAATATAATTTCTTGTGAATAGAATTTTGGGCCCCCTTTCCAAATGGGCCCTGTGCAGGCGCACCTGTTGTACCTGCCTAGTTACGGCACTGACCTTACCCCTCCTAGAAGGTAATCCTTTGTAACCCTGGTGCTGAAACACCCTGTATATCGCGTTACCTTCCTAACTCCCAAACACAAAAAATCGATCTAGTTTGATTGGCTGTTTCGGCAGAGCTCATCTCTCGAGCATTGGACAGTATATTTATTTGGTTGGTTTCAATTCACGTGGCTTTTAATTTTCTGGTTCGAAAACAATCAAACCCTCGGCGATAAAATCCTGCAATTGCATCAATGAAATCATAAACGTTCTCCTGAGCTTTTTTTTAAACGCGACAAAAAGTGTAATAACTTTCGCAATTCAATACTCGACGCATTTTCTCTAACCAAACCAATATTGCACTTGCATGCTTTTCATTTGGATAACTGAATAATAACTTACCCCTCTTTTGATCGAATTTGTTCCCCGTTCTCATATTCATAGTCAATATATATTTGAAGAGTTGGTTCCTCTTTGCTTATAATATCTGTCATATTTTTAAGTAGCTCAGAACTATAATAATATTCATTCTCCTTACGAATAACGTTAATGGCGTCTTCCTTTGGAATCTAAAAATCAATTTTTGATTATTATTAAAACATAATATCGAACGTTCTTCTGTATACAGTATTCCCTCTATACAGTATTATGCGAGGGCGAATCAGAAAGTCTTTGCCCCTATTTTTTATTAGCCAAAATAAGGTACATACAGGTAATTACAAATATACGTACTATTCTACGTACCTTACACTATTTTTCCACATAGTCCCCACACCGGTTCAGACATTTGTCCCATCGCAGCACTAAATTTGAGATGCCCCTGTGGTAGAATTCGTCCGGCTGACTGTGGAACCACCGTCGGACTGCTGTCTTGGCTTCATCGTTGCACGTGAATCGCTGTCCTGCCAGGAACTTCTTCAGCGGACCGAAAACGTGGAAATCACTAGGGGCGAGGTCCGGACTGTATGGTGGGTGGTCCAGACTCTCCCAGTGAAATGACCGGAGCTTGTCGGCGGTTCTGATTGCATACAGTCCGGACCTCGCCCCCTAGTGATTTCCACGTTTTCGGTCCGCTGAAGAAGTTCCTGGCAGGACAGCGATTCACGTGCAACGATGAAGCCAAGACAGCAGTCCGACGGTGGTTCCACAGTCAACCGGACATCTCAAATGATCACAGGGCATCAAAAAATCACAGGGGCAGCTCAAATTTAGTGATGCGATGGGACAAATGTCTGAACCGGTGTGGGGACTATGTGGAAAAATAGTGTAACGTACGTATAGTTGTAATTACCTGTATGTACCTTATTTTGGTTAATAAAAAATAGGGGCAAAGACTTTCTGATTCGCCCTCGTATTAGGCGGCATACGGGATAAAAATGAGGTTTTACTTATGCCAGAAAACTTAATATTATACATGTGGCGAAATCCGTTTTGTATTTTTAGTTAAAATATTCACTAATGTATTACCTTCAAATCTACATTTACCGTGCGGTAGCAGATGTAGAAAAACGGCACCTCCCTCACTTTATCTGACATACCGGATATGACTAGTTAGAGAAATTATAGAAGCTGACATTCCTTGAAATATCCGACGTGCCGCCTAATAAGCGAGAATGTGTGCACAAGTTGTTGAAAAAAGAAACAGATGCATCTCTTAAAAATACCAAGAGAGCCGCAAACTTGATGTACAGCCTTATAACTGGATATGCAACTGTTATTTAAATTCCACTTGATTATGAACATACTGTGTATTTGTAGAGTCAGCGCCCCTATAACGCGTCCTATATAGTTACAGGGCGCACTGGTAGAGTGCATGAGAGGCTTACACTCATGGAACTAAAACTTAAGGAAGCTCCCTAAAGAGGTATCGATGAAGTTATATTGAAAACGGGGTTCTCCTTCCGGTCGGCCATTATCAGTCCAGAAAACGTGTACCTCTTCGATATATCCTACAGCTAGTGTTGTGAGATTCGAATTGACAAATAATTTTTCAATTATGGCAATTGGTCGATTGTGTCGAATCGACCAATAGGAAGAAAGGTAAGGACGGGACTACCTCCTGTATTCTAGCTATTTTCATTTCTATATTCAAAGTTTCTAATGT
>QLNU02015003.1:89923284-89933604 GCA_006491805.2 Dysdera silvatica
GGGACTCCACATGTATTTTGCTCTTGATTAGAATGTATATGATTTATTTGCACAATTTTAGTTCTACCTGTTAAATAACTATGAAACAATTTAAGCACATTATCTCTAACTCCATACATTTGCATTTTAATTAATAACAATGATTGGTCTATTTATAATATCGAAAGCCTTGCTTAAGTCAAAGAATATGCCTATAACAAATTCTTTATTTTCAATTTTTTGTTGAATTTTATTAACTGTTTTAATGAGGACATCCTCTGTTGTCCTATTTTTCCTGAACCCATGTTATCTTGAATTTAATATATTGTAGCTTTCCAAATAATTCAATAGCCTATTGTATAATAGTTTTTCAAAGATTTTTGAGAATATAGGAATTATTGAGATTGGTCTATAGTTGTATAGACATTTCCTATCCCCTTTTTTAAATATTGGAATAACTTTACTTGTTTTCATTTTTATTGGTATATATGACGTCTCAAGGATATTATTAAAAATCATATTTAGTGGCTTTACTAATTCTCCGGCACAAAATTTTACTAATTTTAGTTTAATGCCATCAAGCCTTTCACCCTTATTTTGTTTAATTTTTTGAAGTTCCTTTTTTTTATTTCTTCTTTTGTGAATTCTGCAAGATACATGCTATTTTCTTGTGATTCTACTCGTTGATAATTTATATCCAGACCATTATTATTTGATTGTATAATTTCTTCCATTATCCTTATATAAAAATCATTAAAAGCATTTGCCTGGGTTTGTATGTCCGTTATTTTGACATTATTTATATTTATTACTAATTTTGTATTTAAATTTTTATCTTTTTCACCCATTAACTTATTTATGTTTTCCCATTGTTTGTTTGGATCTTTCGTCATAAATATATTATTATAATGAAGAGTTTTTGTTTTTAATTATTTTATTTAATAGATTTCTTTTTTTTAAATATTTCCCAATCATTTTGGTTTTGGTTCTCATAAATTCTATATATGCTTTATTTTTACTTTTTAATTTTTTTTGATCAGTTTTCCAAACCATGGTTTATCTAAGTATTTTGTTGTTTTGATCTCCTTATATACAAAACATTTTTCCTATGTAATCCTCAATGTATCGTACAATTCATCCCCAGATCTATTATTTAGTATTTCCCAATTGATATCTATTAATAATTTACGAAAACTTTCTATATTCCTCCTGGAAAATTTCTTGTTTCTATATTTTGTCGTTCAGGAATTTTTTCATTTATCAATTTTGTTAGTATTGTTTTATGATCACTTATATGTGTTTTTAATATTTTTTCTTCAGTCTGAATGTTTACAAAGCATAAATCTATTATACTTCGTGATCTATCATATACCCTCGTTGGTTCGTTTATTTTATTTATAAAAGTATTTTGAAGGATATTTAATTTAATTTCAAGATTCATGAGGAAATTATTTATCTCTCCCTATGGTGGTTTATATAAAGCCAAAATTTTTAAATCGCTTATTTTTACCCCTATTATCTCCCCATCTTCCTCCATGATTAAGGATTCTTCTATTATTTCACTGTCAATTTCGTTTTTTACATAGATGGATACACGTCCTTTTTTGTGAACTCTGAACACTGCATTTTCGTAATATACGTTTATATTCAGGTTTAGACATTCCTTTTTCCATGTCTCTGTAATAATCACTATTTCAAGTTGATTATTTTCTTGGATTAATTCTTCAGTTATTGCGATTTTATTCTTTAAGCTTTGAGCGTCCACGTAGAAGATTTTGAGTTAGTTGTTCGTTAATAGTTTATTGTCTTTTATTTTTTCTAGCTGTCGATAACTAATTGCCACAGTTGGAAAAATTGCCAATTATGGTAACTTTAAAAAAGTAACTTTAATTAAAGCTACGTAATATATCACGTCACAATTCCAGTTTTCTCAGAAAAAATGGGTTGTGCTTGAAAAAAGGGAAATCACTTTGAAGCCCAATAAGGTTCCCACATTCTACTATATCAGGCAGGGCTTATTGATTTGTTTTGTAAGTGGTTCTCACCAAGAAAAGGGTGGCCAAATTTTATTCTCATTATTATCATTAATTATTCTCATTATTATCATTAGTTATTCTCATTATTATCATTAGTTGTTCTCATTATTATCATTAGTTATTCTCATTATTCTCATTAGTTATTCTCATTATTCTCATTAGTTATTCTCATTATTCTCATTAGTTATTCTCGTTATTATCATTAGTTATTCTCATTATTATCATTAGTTATTCTCATTATTATCATTATTTATTATCATTGACTGATCTTCAAACATTAATAACTCGAAAAATATGGATTTCTCAGCATTTTCACATTAACATTTCTTGCTTAGAATTTTGTAAGGAATCGCGCTGTGCAGAGTTTATGCGGTCTTGACTGGACACCCTGTATAATATCAGTTAAAAATTTTAAAAATGCCTATTCATATTTTTCTTTATAACTTTCAAAGCAGTTACGTAATATTAAAAATGTATATATAACAAAAGAATATGTTGTTATATTAGAAGACGTCCCCTTATTTTTCAATATTTACACAAAAAAATTTTGAGACAGTTACATCAATAAAACGTTGTTAACAGACGATTTGATAGCATGTGAGTATCATCATCACAGCATGACAACAGAAGTCGTCATGATTTTAACGCGTGTTTGACAGGAATATACTGTACTACAAAATTTGAAACCAAACACTGGAAATTCTAATTAAATCAAAAAATTAAGAATGTCCATGCTAAATATTATTTACAAAGGTATAAACGTTGGGAAGTCAGCATTTTACCACTCAATTAAATCTGATACTTTTGGACTCTGATTTAAAAAAAATTACATAAATAAGAATGAAGAATCCCTAAATTAAAATTTTGAATATTTCACAGAAAAATTACTTGGAAAATAAATATTTATTTATTGGAAAAATAAATATTTATTTCCCTAGAAGATGTGTATAATTATTTTCTATATATCTGTTTCTGTCATTCAGAAGATTGAATTGTTCATGTAGACTTATTTTCTTGCTTATTTGTGTATATTTTCTTACATTTGTATATCTGTTTTTGTGTACGCTATGGTGTTTAGGCTAAAATTTATTGCTAAATTCATTACGGAGTACTTTGGAAAATGTTCCAAAAATAATCCAAAAATTTTGATTCTGAAATACATTTTAACTTCGTGTGATTTAGTCCCGCCCCCTTTTTATTCTCCGTTGCCATTAAATGCTAAAATATATTTTCAGTTCTATTACTACTACAGTATATTTTCAGTTCTATTACTACAGTTTTATACTTGGAAAGAGCTGTGCTGTGCAAATAATTGACCACTTTTCATTTTGAACACGTCCAAGGTTTATATTCCTACCATATAATAATTGGAGAATAAAGGAATGAAGTAATTATTTGGATGGGGGTCATGGCAGAAATAAAATGGGCAAACAAAAAAAGGAAAGGATCAATTCGAAACTAAGCTTGTTAAGAAAGATGAAAAAACAATAAACAATGTTTTAGGCATCAAAACTCAAAGTGAGTATCTCTTGGACTAATCTAGATGTATTACACTTATGGTTTCATCATAATGAGAGGACATATATTCCCAGAACTTTAAAGAATAGTGAATGACAAAAATAAAGACCAACCAAAGGAAAATATCGTTGCAAATAAAAGCCTTAACAAGAAGGGAAATTCGATGTACATTTTTTCCCCACAGTTGGACCTCTCATCTCAGATAATCACATTTCTTTTTCATATCATATATTTACGAAAGGAGATGCATGGGTTATGCCCAAACGATAATTTTGGGGACTCTCGTCTAAAATAACACCCTATACTTGCTTTTTCTCCCTTAAAACAAGCCTTTGTTTGCAGAGCACTTAAAAGTATAGTTTGCTCCATGAAATGAATATCTATCGGTGAGACATGAGAGGAAGTTCGTGTAGGGATAAATTTCCTCTTTGTGCTTTTTTGATGCAGTGCCCGATCCCTAAAATTGGAACAACTTTATTTGGCGGTTCAAACACTCATCTCCAGGGCCGTTTCTGGCTTATTTGCTGCCCATGTGCGGAAATAATATCCCTGCCCTTGTTAATTTAATGCTGTTTTATTAAGAATTTGATACGTTTAATGTTTACTTTTATATCAATACATGAATACAGGGGCGGACTGGACTGCCCGGTGCGCCCTCATGAGCTATAGGACTTGCGCCCTCATGGGCTATAGGACTCGCGTCCTCAGATAATCCAAGGTATGCGCCCTTTGAGAGGACCCAGTCCGCCCCTGCATGCATAGTTTTAAATAGTTATCATGCAAAAGATAATTATTATTTAATTTTTTAATTTCCAGAGCTAAGCACAGCTACTTGATTGCTTTAAACCAAAGATTAAAGACAATATGATAATTTATTAAACGTGTTGCGGCCGCTCAGATGCGGGGAACCTATTGTGCATCCTTGCCAAGAATGGCGCTGCCTAGCTTACTTTACAAGCGATTATTTATTTTTATTTATGATGTGAAGCCGACACGGAATATTTTTTATACGCACTTACTTCACAAAAGGGCAGTGAGAGAAATTCTTCTGTTTGAGCAACCTCCTGGAAATTTTTCAGAGTATACTTATGAGATTTCCGGTGAAGTTCTTCGCAAGAGTGAGCATCCGCAAAATTCCTGATGCCCAAGCAATTGGAAGGATGAAGTTGCCGTAGAAGGAACATACAACAGGCTTCTCGTACACTTGGAATCTGAAGCAGGCTCGCAACTGGAAGAAGAACCTCGGTGGGAAAAAAAATCACCATTTTAGCAATTATAATAGAAATCGGGGTTAAACTGCAGTTAGCGATCCCTATGGTTCTTTTGGTGTGATTGCTTTTGTCGTGGCGCTTTTGATGTTGATTGTTGTTGATTGTGTGGCGCTTTTGATGCGTTGCCAAAAATTGTGGTATATTCCGTTTTCGCGAACTGGTTTTTCCCGCGCGAAAAACCAGTTTCGGCAAGACGCCCTTCCCTAAACTGCAATGGACTAACCCGTCTGGTAACGGGATCGGACGTCAAGTCTGCACGAATGGACTATATCCTTACTAACTTTTATATGCATATGGTTAGCGAAATTATAAATTTCTCTACTTAAAAGACTCTGGGGCGCGTTCTAACGCTCCAAATTGATTGAAATGTAAACAAGAGACATTTCAAACGATGCGCTCGCCATTTGTGTTTAAAAAAAAAAAAAATAGCCACCAAATGGCGATATAGCAATAGCTGTGATAATTTGCATAATGTTAACTACTCGTGTCTATAAAAGAGAAAAGCAGACTCTTCAAAAACATTAGTTGATCGCCTGTAACTTCACGAATAATGTCGACGTTAGCGATAAAAGCGCTTTCAGTGAAATTGTACTATCGCAACATTAACAACGCAGCTACAGCTCTAAGAGAATTCTAGTATTTAAAACTTCTAAGGCGTGGACCAATATCTGCTCGGGCTGTTTATTAAATGATGGCTAAATTTTAAGAAAAGGAAAACTTGGGTTTCTACCAGGTAGAGGTTGAAAACGAGTATTTGGCAAATCAATCACCATGTAGGAGTGCAAGTGTACCAGCTATTGCTCGTGCAGTGAACATGACTTATTCGACTGTAAGGACAGTATTGCATCAGATATTGCGATATTATCCATACAAAATAAAGCAATTAAGATATTATTACCATTCTCAGGGCTAACACAAATACCAAATAATGGGTATCAAAATTAACCGTAAAAAAAATCTCCCATGGAAAACTCAAAAAACTCGCCCCGGTAGCATTGCGTGTTGACCATTGTTTGGAAAGTGTGTTATCCGTGAGAAGGGTAATAATATCTTACATCCTTATATACGAAGAAAGAGAGCGTTGTTCCTATCATCGTTGGTCTAGTGGTTAAATCACTTCGGGCTTAGCGGAGGGACTCTAAGACGGGGACCATGTCTCTTTTTCCTCCTATACCAAAATAGGTCTAGCATGAGCTTAAACGTGGATGTCAAATTTAGAAACCGTAAAAAAAAATAACACCTCGCCCCGATGACTTTGTATGTTGACCATTATTTGGCAATTGTGTTATCCCTGAGAAGGGTAATAATATCTTACATCCTTATATACGGAGAAAGAGAGCGTTGTTCTTGTCCTCATTGGTCTAATGGTTAAAGCATTCCGGGCTCAACGGAGGGGCCCTAGTTTGACTCTAGGACGGAGACGATGTCTCTTTTTCTCCTATAGCAAAGGAGAGTGGAAGCCCTTTAATCCGGCATTTTTTAGTTCGGCACATTCTATAATCCGGCATCGATCGAGCTGCTCGCGTTCGGTTTTTTCGGTTGGATTCAGCCGTTTGTTGTCCTTGACCGCCAGCTCGGATGAAGAAGAAGGAGACATGGCAGATGAAACTAAAGTCTCGAGGAAACAGGCTTCTGATGTTAAGGTATTATTACCCTCCGCAGGGATAACACAATTGCCAAATATGGTCAACACAAGAAAGCCTCCGGGGCGAGAATTTTGTGAGTTTTCGTGGGGGAATTTATTATACTATAATTTTTGCCACCCACGTATTAATTACAGCTCAAACTAGAGCTTATGTAATTTTGGAGAAAAAGAGACGCTTTCCCCATCCTGGATTCGAACCAGGGTCCCTCCGTTTAGCCCGGAGTGTCTTGGAGGCTTTCTGTGTTGACCATATTTGGCAATTGTGTTATCCCTGCGGAGGGTAATAATACCTTAACACCTTTACATACGGAGAAAGAGAGCGTTGTTTCCTGTCCTCATTCGTCTAGCGGTCCAAGACACTCCGGGCTAAACGGAGGGACCCTGGTTCGAATCCAGGATGGGGAAAGCGTCTCTTTTTCTCCAAAAACGAATAAAGCTCTAGTTTGAGCTATATATACGTGGGTGGCAAAAATTATTGTATAAGGCTTCTGATGCAGTAAATGCATTTATAAAATTTGCCGAATCCAATAAAAGCTATAACTCTTCAGAACTCATAAATTCGTGTATAATCTGTAACGATGTTTTGAAGGAAAGATCCGAATCACAAAGGCAACATGTTATCAGAGACTTTTTTAAACAGTAAAGCTTATATGTATTTTTTTCTTGCTATACAGCAACTTATTACAATTTGTTTTAAATATCATTGTACTGTATTAATTTTTCTTTGGTATTCCCGTTAAAACCATATTGACGTTCGATAATCCGGCACGGCCGTGGTCCCGAACGTGCCGGATTAAAGAGCTCCGGCATGAGCTTAGACGTTGGTGTCAAATTTATTAATCGTCAGGATAAAGCATGTGCAACAGCTACAGCGCGGTGACCCAGAAAGTCGTCTTACATTTGTACTTCTGTTCTTGGCACACTTGTCAATTAATATTAATTGGCCACGGGATATTCTTTGGAGTGACGGAGTCCACTTCCGTTTAAATGGACATGTCAATACCCACAACTGTCGGATTTGGGCAAAAGAAAACCCTCAAGTTTCACAAGAGATCCTGTTGCATTCGCCAAAAGTGACTGATGCGGATATATCTCTAATTTAATCATTGGGCATTTTTTTTGAAAAAGGTACTCCGAATGGACTCTGCACCTGTACCGTAAGCGGACAGAGGTATTGTGACATGATGAAGAATTACATCATACCACAGCTTCAACAGCACAGGTGTCTTTAAGGAACCATCTTCATGCAAGATGGTGTACCGCCTCATATCAGTCGCAGTGTTCAAAACTTGTTAAGGCAGCATTTTATGGACGAACGCTTTATTAGCCGTTTTTTCAAGCCAATTTGGCTATCTCGGTCACCTGACTGACTGACCTCACCCCATGTGACTTTTGGCTATGGGTTTTTTGAAAGACCAAGTGTATTGAGAAAGATGTCAAACTTTGTTGGAACTAAAAGGCAGTATTAGACGTCATGTTTTGTTAATTTCAGAAGACGTATTGCGTTCTGCTGTAGAAAATGCAGTTTTCGGAATGGAAGACGTTCTTGACAAAAATGGCGATCACGTTGAGCATTTGGACATTAGTGATTTGCTTTGCTACAGCGGCACCTGGTGGCAACTTTTGTACTAAATTTTGTTTCACATAAATGGCGAGAGCATCGTCTGAAGTGTCCGTTATTCAAATTTCATTCCATTTCGAGCCATAGATCGCGTTCCAGAACCCTCTAACAAGGGAACCTTTTACCATGTTCTTCGTACCTGGAGTCGACATTAGGACTATTGTGTGTAGTTTTTAACGTTTATTCAGAATATGTCTTTAGTTTTTTGAAAAACTCATTTTTCGAGCAATTAGGACCACTTAAAAATGATGAATTAGCGAGAAATTTATATTGCGGCATGCGTAAGATTTGGCTCGAAGTCGTTTTGTAGCCAACGTAGTCTAAACCAGGTGTTCACTCAACAAGTGTAGTTCATTTCACAGTTTTAAAAGTTCGCCAACGTCCAAGAACTGTCTTTTAAGTTAAATCGCGAGAACTGTGACATTTTTAAAATTTAGGCATTGTCATAATTTTTGTGTGTTTTCCCATTTTTACATACGGTTTCACTAATATTAAAAGATTACAATATTTTATTTAACAAAATTAAGATTAAAATTTCTCGCCAGAAGGTCGCCAACTCGCCATTTTTAAGAGGTCATAATTGCTCAAAAAATGAGTTTTGCAAAAAACTAAAGACATATTCTAAATCAGCGTTAAAAACTACACAAAACTGTCCTAGTGTCGACTCCAGGTGCGATGAACATGGTAAAAAGTTCCCTTTTAAGTAGAGAAACTTTTATTTCGCTAACGCTGTATATCTCTCTCCCCACCCCCCATCTCTCTCTCTCTCTTTATATATATTTTCAGGGAAAAGGGTTGCTGGTGAATTTGTGTTGGCGATTATTTCTTAAAGGCTTTGATTTCATAAAGTGAACTAACTCATATGTACGTATAGTGGAAGTACTCATATTTTAACCGAAAAACAGCGCTATATCCTATGGCCCTTCTTTCCCATTAATTCCTGAACACCAACAAACAATATCATTAATAAGACGTGGGATTTCGTAGCATTAGGTTTGCTGCTCTAAAGATAAAACTTTTCTGATCACACATTACTTCAATAAGAAAAAACAAAATAGAAAAGAAGGAAACACTAATTATTAAATTTCAGTTAAAAGGTGATCTCTTTCGATTTGTCGTAGAGTAAATCTTCAGAGTAAAAAATCCAATGCTACGAAATCCCATGTGTTATTCATGTCATTTTTTGTTGGTTGTAGAGGAGTTAATGGGAAAGGAGGGCCATAGGATGTAGTACTGTATTTTCAAATTATCAATGGCAGTATTAAAATTTGATGTTAAATTAAAACAACAGTTTTTTCACATTAGCCGATGATGTGGCAACAATAGATGTCAAATTACTCGTAAAGAAAAGAATGATTTTCCGGCGCCTGGAGAGAGTATAATAGTATTAAGATTATTAATTAATTATTGTTGTCAGTTAGTCTAAATATAAAATACAGAAAGATCACGTGACTAATCAAGTTTGATCGGATAACACAGAGGGGGGCTTATTATGCACATCTGGTATGTGTACCTCGCTTTGTATGAATTCTGTTAGCGCCACAAAATAGTTGATAATCTAAGGCAAAACTGAACTGAAACATTAATTCCAATCCGTGTTGACAGTAGTAAAAAAGTACTCTTTGTATGTAACATTTTTTCTGAAATATATTTTAAAAATCGCCTATTTTACATGCATTATTGGCTTAAGAAAATACCTGCACATTTTCCTCTGATATAAGAATTTCTCCGGTATACGCAAACTCAACAAGTAATTGTAAAGCAGCTGCGTCCACGTCGTGCATCGTAATTGACGACTTGTCTTTTTCAGACATTTCACCTGTATAAAGCAAAAAAGCGATTACGTCACAATTCTTCTTTTGATCAGACATAAGTAATTACGTTTACGCAGATTTCTTTCTGATGTACACTAGTGTTTTAAGTTAAAGTAGAAAACAGGGATATTTCATGCCTTATTTCACGGCTTTCGCATTCATGCACATTACTTTTCTGTTCCAAGCATGGCACACTATCATATGCGTACGTAGAATGTTCATAGGGGAGTGTTATAGGCTCGATGTGGGGTTACAGAGCTACAACTCATATATTCCTATGTTAAATATACAAAATTTCATTGCAATGGGAGGTTACAAACCCCATCCAAACCCCCTATGTATACCAGTTTATACTATCTCTATTATTATAAATATGCTACAAGTATATATTATCCGTCCTAAGTGTGCGCTATTGACCGTGTCGGACAAAAACAAT
>QLNU02015003.1:89937442-89968574 GCA_006491805.2 Dysdera silvatica
GATGAAGGCTGTTAAAAGATAATCAATTAGTTTATTGTTATTTTTAAAAACAGAGAAGTTTAATTTAGTATTGATATTAACACTCCCTTTCTTCCTCTTTCTGATCGACTTTGTCCCCCCCCCCTCCTCACCCTTCACACACACTTTTATTTGTCTTTGTGTAGAAGCATATAGAACTTGTAATATGCAGTGCTGTCCTGAAGAAAATTATTGAGAGTATGCGGTGCTGTCTTAATTAAAGAGTATTGAAATTGCGAGGTTACTGGACTTGATGACATCATCGTGCCGCGCTAACTGGTATTTGACTGGTTGTCTATCCAAGCCCAAGGTGACAGTTGCCACCAGTGGCGTAGTGTGGGGGGGGCGCAAAATTTCAATACTGGACTGGTGAAAAGGAGTGTTTACGGGTTTTAGTGGGTGCAATACTTAACTGGCGCTGGCAACATACGCTACGCTGCCTGTTGCCACCCATTAGTTTTCATTCCTCTCCCGGTCGTACGCAAGGTATTATTTTGAAGCTTGAGGGGGAGGGGGGGTCAGGGGTTTTCCTCATTTGTTTCCATTCAAGTTTGTAAATGACTAGAAAAAAAAAGAAAAAAGCCGAACTTTGTTGAAAGTTGTCCAAAAACCAGCAAATACAAAAACTTTTTTGAGACCTTGAGAGTATGCGGCGCGTACTCTGTATTTTTCAAAATTTCTTGAGAGTACGCGGCGCACACAGAACGTACCCTTTGGGGACAGCCTTTGGTCATATGCAAAGCATGGAGGACCATTTAACTGTTTTACGTGTTTATCTGTTTGCAAAATTTTTTATCGGCAACTTTTGTCTCCTTTTAAAGGAAATGGGATATTTTTTATGATCCTTTTGATTACACTGCCATTTTTAAAATTTTGTCTGATATTGATTTTTACAATAGCATCTGAGTTCATTGCATTCTTTTTATTTCTCTACACACTTCGATTTTTACGCAATTTAACCTCATTTGGCGAAAAATTGCATTCCTTTATGTTGCGCGATAAAAATTTCGCTAGCCAATCAACCAATAACTGGTCTCATAGCCTTTCTTTTTCCTCTTCTTTGAAATTAACTCTATTCGCTCGCCAATCCGTTTTATAAATCGTTACGAATTGTTCTGGGAATACAATGCTTCTCATTGTGACTAACCTATCCACATTTTTCGAACTCCATTGCTAATGTGGTGTACTCCACATATAGAATCCACAATAAGTAACTTTACCTTTTTCTCTTGCAATCAGTGGCGTAACGATCCAAAAATTTTAGGGGGGCTTCAGGAGCTTTAAAGAAGATCATGTTCGTTAGAGAAAATAATATATTTTGATATCCAATGGGGGACTTGAGCCCCTCCTTTTCTACGTCACTACTGCTGTCTTCGCCCGCACCTCACGGGGATTACTGTACAGCCAACAGCGATCAAAAAAAATTTTCAGTAATCTGTTTTGCACACACAACCACTGGGAGGGAGTCGACGGGGATAAGACCCCCTCCCTCCCCCATTACGATACGATTCTGTATGTACATGTATGTGAATGTACGGAATTGTAGCTCTGTAACCACCCTCCGCACTCTTTTGCGTACGCCAATGAATACAATTTAGCATTGCATTTTGTGTACGTGTACAGAAAAGCGAAACCGTATTTCTTCGATTATCGTTGTTTCTGTACTTTTAAAGTAGCCTCACATATCCTTCCGCCAATATGGTTTTCATGATAAATTTTTGAGATACATTATCCTTTAGGGAAATACACTGTTGCCACTGATAAAAGGGATTACAATGAATTTTTCGGTTTTAATTACATCGTGGATATATTTAGAGCTAAAAAATTCTATAAGAAAATATAATGTTTACTTTCAGTATTCAATCAGCTTGGCGCCTTTTGGCATTTTCTTACGGTAATTATTTCATAGTACACTCGTTAATGAATATATATGTGATATTTCCCCCCCTTCTTTCTAGTATCTTGTAGCAAATATTGGTACTTCCTTATTATGCTTTGGCAATTTATCTCAGTTTATCATTCTCGGTATTATATTATGGCGATTTATCTCGGTTTCTTGGCGATTGAATTTTGCGGACCGCTATAATATGGAAGTACCTAAATATCTGTTTTGTCTCTATTTCGCGAAACGTTTTTCAGGGGTGGCGGTAACTTAGATCTGGTAATAAAGGGAGCACGAAATCTGTTGACATTAAATAATTTTAAAAATTCTTGAAATGGCGCATTTTAGGACTATTTTGAAGAATATCACAAGAAGTATTGATTTGTCACCAAAAGAAGACCACTTTTACATCTCAAAATTTCCCCAAGAACATCGCTGTGCGGTTATTATCAGAGGGTTTCTGAACACCCTGTATATAGCCTGCAAAAGAATTGGAAATAGACCCACACGCTGAACGTAGTGTGGAACCGGCCGGGCCAGTAACCTAGTATCCTACCCTGCCTTCGAGTAGTGCGGGTCGGGCTTTATGTTTATGAAGCAAATTTATATTTGCTTTATGGATAGGAAGAAGGTGGGGGGAAAGCTAATTCACCAACTCGTCTAGCCAGCGTGATGAACTGACGGCTAATTCCTTGAATATGCAGCCTCATCAAAAACCATAGCCCCTAGTCTCTAGTCAGCGGTCAGTATGGCATGAAAGCGGGGGGGGGGTCTAAGAATCACCGAAATGGCTCAGACAGACTGCCGTTTGTTATAAGAAAACAAATTGGGGTGACATGGAAGCTAATTGGGTACTTCTTTATTATGACGGCCTCCAAAATATATCGCCAAGATAATGGGCAATTCTCACCAAAACCTCGCCCATAAAAATATATATTATTATGTGTATATATATATATATATATATATATACGAGGGTTGGAACTTTAATAGTCACAACTATTTGTTTACAGTGGACACAAAATGGATGCATGTTACCAAGTTTTACTGCCCCTAAATGTAGTCACCCGCATAGTGCACAACCCGTTGCTATCGATCTGGAATTTGTACGATATCTTTACCAACGCCTGTTGTGTTGATAGTTCGAATGGACCGGTCTACTGCCTGAAGAATCTCTGGAACAGTTCTGAAGCGAATGCCACGAAGTGGTTCCTTCATCTTAGAAATCAAGTCATAGTCACAAGGACTCAAGTCCGGGGAGTATGACTTGATTCCTTAGATGAAGGAACCTTCATGGCATTCGCTTCAGAACTGTTCCAGAGATTCTTCAGGCAGTAGACCGGTCCATTCGAACTATCAAGACAACAGGCGTTGCTAAAGGTATCCTACAACTTCCACATCACCGGCAACGGGTTGTACACAATGCTGGTGACTACATTGAGGGACAGTAAAACTTGGTAACATGTATCTATTTTGTATCAATTGTAAATAAATAGTTGCCACTATTAAAGTTCCAACCCTCGTATATACTGTATGTGTGTATGCGTGCGCGCGCACACATACACACACACACACATGCATGCATCTTAGTATAATTTAATGATTATTAAAAATAATCTTAGGAAACAATATGAGTTTTATTCTTTTTATTTCATTTTGGCAATCTTGGCGTAATCTTAAAGTCGCCAAATAAGGTCGAGGGCTGCTATAACAAGGCAGTACCGCTAATTGTTCAGGACAAACGTGTGGAAAGCATTTGGAGAGACCTTCATCCAGCAGTGGATAGATAATGGTTGAATATGATGATGATATATATATAATTTTGATAAAGAGTTGAAAAGCTCATATTCGTTTGAGAAATAAACATGCAGAGTTTTTATTAAACTTCCTTTTTTTACCCGCGTTTAAAATTAACCATTACAGGAGCTGGTCTCGACGACTAGGGGGGGGAGGATACAGCCCCACCCCCATAGTTACGCCTATAATTATAACAGATTTCGATTATCGAAACCGGGCTCGGCCCCAACTGATTCCTTTAATCGACGCTCTACTAATTTTTATAAATTTTCATTCGAAATAGAAATTATATACTAGAATTATATAATAGAAATTATATACCTATTCATGTGCAATAACTTCATTTTGTCAGAAGTGAAAAGGTGAATAATGCACTCCGAATCACCAATGCATCCACTGCAAGCACTTTTTTTTTTATAGATTCCATTTTCAACAAATGGTTTTTAAAACCAAGCATGGATTAAATTCACTCTTTATACGAAATGTAATTGAGTGTTACGCGCGTGATGCGTAATTTGGTATGGGTAGATTTATAGAATTTGGCAACAATTAAAATGGCTGTTCGCAAAATAATCTTAAAAGCCGAAACATCTTTTAGTAGATTAAAAAAAAGTAATGTCAAACAGTCATAAAGACATGTATTATTATTACTATAATATTAATCTATATAAAGTTGAAAATAATCTATGTTTTGTTATTAAGAATATATATAATATATACAATACTAATACAATGTTAAAAAAAATTACCTAATACAAATTTCCATATTATTCCTCTTAACACTAATTTCTGTACCCTAATATCTACCTACTACTATATTTCTTACTAATCCCTATTTCAATGTATCCAGTACTAATATTATATCTATAAAAAAAATATTGGTAAATTATTGAGGAGTGAAATGAGCTAGAGCTGTACAATTTAGCATTGAATTTTGCTTACGTATACAGAAAAGCGAGACCGTATTTCCTTAATTGCCATTGTTTCTGTACTTTTAAAGGTGCAGACCCCACTTTATTAAGATTTACTGGAAGGATGGGGCCGGCCCTATGGACGTGGTACTATACAGGGTTCCTAGGAAAGACCGGATGCGGCCAATAACTTTTGAACCAAGACAGATATTGCAAAGAAAGTTAGATATTAGTTAATAAAATGACTATGCACTATCAGATGAGATGAACAGCAGCGCTCCTGATGGCGAATTGAGGAAGTTAAATTTTTTTTTCTCGAAAAATAATAAAGATAGAGAAATATTTTCAATTAGGAAGTTGTAGAGCATCCTTCAGTTAGTAAGAACATATATATATATACATATGGCTCACATTCCATATGTATACGTAGTGGCACAAAGTGAAGTGTTCCGGAAGTTTCAGTGCATTACTTTCAGTTAATGCTTTCCGGTGCTTTAAAAGAGCTTTAAAAGAGGTGCTTTAAAAGGTTGAAGTCCTTGTAGGAGATAAACCATGGTTTATTTCCCATAAGAACTTTAACTCAACCTCCAAAGCGGTAGAAAGCATTAACTGAAAGCTATGCATTGAAACATCCGGAACACCTCACTTTGTGGTACATACTGTATGTGTCACGTGTGATACATACTGTATGTGTCACGTGTACATACTGTATGTAAGTCGTATATCTTTTCTTACTAACTGAAGGACGCTCTACAACTTTCTAATTGAAAATATTTCCTCATCTTCATTATTTTTCGAAATAAAATTTTTAACGTCCTCAATTCGCCACCAGGGGCGCTGCTGTCTATCATGTCTGATAGTGTATAGTCATTTTACTATACCAATACCTAACTTCCGTTGCAAGATCTGCCTTGGCTCGAAAATTAGTGGCCGAATTCGGACTTTACTAGGAACCCTGTATATACAGGGTGTCCATGAATTCATGACCCAAACGTTAAGGGGTTTCAGGGGACATCAGATAAACCATATTGGCCGAAATCTCCATGTCCCAAAATGAGCCAGTTTGGCTGTAGAGTGAAACTATTATTTACATCCACATCGTGACTACGTAGGCAATTACATGCACAAAAAAAAATGTTTTTTGACACATAATTTAAGCGATTGCCCAAATAATGCAGCAGAAACAAAAAAATCGAAAATTCCCTTCCCTGGTCCTGAGTACTGTTGCCATTTAGTCATCAAAGGTATGGAAAACAATTGTTTTACCATACTGGAGGCAATTGGGAATTGTTAAGCATGTGTAATAGGTGAAGGAGATCAAAAGAAACAACTTCGGTCTAGTGAACCTATGTCCAAAAATGAGCCATTCTGGAACTACAGGGATGCTATTATTTGCATTCACATTAGTTAATCATGTAACAAAATTTGGAAAATTTGCCGTTCCGGCCTAGAACCATATTGGAAATAATTCCACCACTTACTATGGTCCAAAACAACTTCCCATGGCCAAATTTATGCAGTTGGGGAATTCTTGGTCCAAACGTGAGGCTCACATTTGGGCCATAAATTTCCGAATATAAAGAATACCTTATTTTAAAATGTGACTGTAAAACTTTTGAAAATAAATGCATAGCAGAATCTGGCAAACCAAATTTTTAAACCGCTAGGGGAGGGCCTTCTTGAGCCCCTGCCCCCATATGGGGCCCATGTATAAAACACTAAGTAATAGAACACTATACTCGTGGCAAAGCTAACCTGATATACTGATAAGGCGCAGAGCAGTACGATTTCGCCAGTGCAATATAGTTCGCCCTTTCTTACGTTAACAGAGTTAATAAAAGCTACATTTCGGACATAAAACATTAAAATAATGCTCAAATACATAAAACATAGGCATGTTTGTGTAATTAAAATCTGGTATTTATTAAATTTAGGAAAAAGACTCATTATAGCGAGCGCTGACGTCATTCAAGTAACTGACCACTCAGAGGACTTCGTTTGCTTGGCGGGAAATTTGGCGCCTGGAATTTTGGCAACCGCGTTTTTCTGCATTCCAAATTAGGCGATAAATAGCCTAATAATGTTGAGGGTTACCTCATTTTTCGCTAATCTGCGAATGAATACTCGTTGCACGGGCGCGAATAGGTCGTCGTAGCCTTAATAGTGCACCAGGTTAGCTTTGCCGCGAGCATAAATTGTAAATCCTCGAATACAAATCTATGATCACAGGGAATAATAACTGGTGAAGTATAAAATCGCAATTTTTTGGGGCGGCACTTTTTTGCCTTAGAACTTTTTCTGTATATAAAGTTTTTGAAAAAAAAAATGTATTTGGCTGACATGAATGTGACTCGAATAACATTCTAAATTTTATGGTTTGAAAAATAATAATTTCTGAAACCCTGTGCACTGAATTACAGTGCACTTATTTTTGCCATTTTTAAGTTAACACCATTTATTCCCTGTAATTCATAGAAATATAAGGCTTTAAAATATAGATATTTTAAAATTCTCTTGAGGTTCTTTAGTTTAAGCGTTAATACTATTTAAAATAAATGGCATAAAATTAATATAACATTGGAGAACGTAAGCATTCTACTTTTACTTAATATGTTGATATAAATCAAAAGCATTCTGCTGATTTTTCCTCTTTGTCCATACAATTACACGCATCACCCATATTGAGCTATGTTACACTTTCCATATTCCAGATTCAAAACTTCATACACAACTGAAGCTATTCCCTGTGTCAAATTGTTTAAGAGTGCTTCGTTTAATAGACCAAACTTATAGAATAACTTTAAGTAAAGAAACTCGCACGGAATTTAATTGGAATAAAAGGTTAGGTAATATTTCAATCGAAAAACACATTTTAAATTACATTGAAAAAGATGGGGGGATGGGCATTAGCGTACAAAGGAAGTTCATAAGCTTATGGGTGGGGGGAGTTACATATTCCATATATTCTATGTATGAATTCACAATTCATATATTCATATGCATGAATACAAATTCCATATATTCATATGTATGGATTCACAATTCCAGATATTCTTATGTATGAATTCACAATTCTATATATTCATGTGCTATGGATTCACAATTCCATATATTCATACGTATGAAAATCACAATTCCATATATTCATATGTAGGAATTCAAATTCCACCGGCAGTAAGGGTATAGGTGGCGAGAATTGGGATGGAGAGGTGGGAAAGTTATAACCCCCACCTGTGTATGCCGGTAAACATATGAAAATTTCAACTTATAACTGGCACATTAAACAAAAAATAAAGCTTTCCGATGTCATGCACATTTTCTGACATTTGTTAAAGAGTATAGTGTTTAAATGTTTTACAAATACTTTATAAACACTATGTATATAACATTCTCCTTGTTCTTGGCTGACTGCAATGACGTTATTAGGACATCAGCTAATGAATAAAACACATTGTCATATATTCTGATTGAGAAAAAAAAACGCTCTTTTCCCGGTAGGTTGGTGTTCATACAAGGGCGGACAAGCAGGGGGTCACAGGGGTCCTGAACCCAGATATATATTTTTCACTGTAAAAATTCCAACTTTCATGAAAAATGAAGGGTGTTATTCCAAGACCATTGCAAATTCTGTCATTACAACTTCCCAAAATGAAAGTCTGTTTCCTCCCTTGCATTCATACACCACAAACATCTTTGTGGATACGACGAATAAAGTCTTTAAGAATAATTATTAAATTCAATCTTAATTTTCAATGATTATATAAAAAGGTAAATTGGTATAAAATTTCAAAATAACATAGTTTATTTGAAATTTAATAATATATACACACATCCTATGTAGGTTTATTTTTTAAATCTTATAGTATCTTACGCAGTTTATTTTGAAATTATGTAGTGTTTTACGTAGTTTACATTAAAATCTTACAGTGTCCTACGCAGTTTTTTTTTTTAATCTTATAGTGTTTTACGTATCTTTTAATATCTTATCACGGGCGCCGTTGGCGGGGGACAGGAGACCCCGTCTCCCAATATTAATATTAGGGTTCCCTGTCCCCTGTTCCCCCAATTTTGAACAAAAGTTTTATAATAGGCAACGTCGTTCAAAATTTAATATGTATAATATAATATAATCTAAGGAGTGCGGTTATATTTTTTAGCGTACTGTATTTAGTGTGAAATACAATTTGCCACCTGGGGGAATGGGTGGTTAAAGATCAGAAGAACACGTGCTGGCGATGGGATCCTGTATTTCGTTCGCTCTCGCACTCCACCCCAGCGTTAGAGAAAATTGCAACAAATTCATAGCTTTCGTTTTTCGTCACTTTCTGAAAGCCTTGAATGACGGCAGTAGCGTAGCCGAGAGTGCGTTTAGATGTATACAAACCCACTTTTGGAATTTCATTTGGGATTTTTTTGACACATGCAAGTTTACGATTTTTTTTTATTCAATTTTACATCTATGTTAAATGAAATTTGATCCAATTTTCATAAGTTCCAATATTGGTCTATTTTTCATTTTATATTTATAAATACAGAGTGGCGCACTGAAAACAAAACAAATAGATTTTCGTGTAGTTAAAATAGATTTTTCAAAAAATGCTCAGACACGGCAATTGTATTTTCATGACGGAATGGAAATCATTATGGAATAATTATTTTTTCGATCACCTCACCCCTTAGTATAAAATTTCAAATGGCAATCCCTACTTTGTGATATATCCTTTTTAAAGAGCGGTAAAATTGTTATCGTTGTACCGAAGAAAAATTGAAATCAGTTGGTGTTTTCGTGAGAAAGAGCGAAAATAGCATTATTATTATCACCTCTCATTATTTTTACCTATTCAGATAGGTAGCAAACGCACTTATTCTTGGAATGAACGATAAAAGTATTCTCACTAGCATCTTTGAATAGGTGAAAATTATGATTTTATTTTGGTTCTTGCTCACAATAGTATGCAGTGATTACAATTTTCCTCCAATCCACCAATATCACTTTTAGCACTAATAATAATAATAATAAATATAAGGCTAATAATAAATATAATATAATTAATAATTAGAAAGGATATTATCACAAAGTAGGGGTTGCCATTTGAAATCTACTGGGGGGCCGGGAGGGTCGCACAAGCTATTTACTATAATATGACTTTGCCTACTTCCCTCTTCAAGAAATAAAATTGAGGTGTCTGACTATTTTTTTGAAAAAATCACTTTTAACTACTTGAAAATCCGTCAGTCTTGTTTTGCAATGCGCCACCCTGTGATACATAGGGCTTTGGATGAGTATATTTTTGTCTGTACATTACTTTTAATGAAATTATTTGTCTTTTTTGAAAAATGCACTTTGGTCATTTATTTAATGCAATTGTACCTTTCGTGTGGACTGTTATTATACAGATGCTCTTTTCTGTCATGACGCGGTTTTCTGATTAACGTGTTGAGTGATTTCAATTTCAACGGAGTTTTTTAATAACGTGAAAAAGTAAAAACTAGTAATTTCTCTATTTTAATTTCGCAGCTCAATGGCCTTTTCGGCCCAGTAACTCACTATCAATGACATAGAAGGGACTATTTTACAGTCATTCACAATAGCGTATAAATTGAGAATTAGTAAAAGGTGCATTGCATGTAAAATGAAAACTGTAATGTAACTAAATTTTGATTTTATACTAACGTGAGGCGTTCAAGCAAAGCACATTTAAATTAACACTGCTTTCGGTTGGTGTCGTTATCACTGTAAACAGTTGTTAACAGCAAGGCGCTTAACCAAAATTTTGTCAAGGGTCGACAAAAATATTTACAACGTCGTCTCATGAAGTGAGAATGTGGTAGCAAAAACATTTCGAGTAAGGGGTGGCGGATCCGTTGAAGACCAACGCGCTGCTACGGTCCTGGTTAACAACATAACTGCTTTGCTACTGTATATCTGTCACCCCCCCCCAGATATTTTTAATGCCGTCAGCATCCATGTTATCAACAAGACATGAGTATACGTCACATACATATAGTATAGCTATAGTACAGTGCATATAGTATATAGTACATGTACATAGTACATGTATATAGCATATAGTACATGGATATAGTATATAGTTCATGTATATAGTATATGGTACATGTATATAGTATATGTATATAGTGCATGTATATAGTATCGATAAGCATGAGAGGGTGTCATTTTACTTAAAGTTTAAAAAAAAACAAAAAAAAAAACTCACTGAACACAATTGGTGCTCGAATGGAACTGGAATTTTGTTCAGCTTAACATAAGCGAAAGTATGATTCAGAAAGAAAATGTTTTACGACATGAAATAAACATAATTTTATATTTACTAGATGATGAACGCTGAGACAGTGATTCTGTGCACACTTTCCTTTTTGATGCTTGATAAAAATATATATATATATAGTAATAGTATTAATAATGGTCAAAGAAAATGTTGTTCCTAGTGAGGTTTATGCTATTGGAGAAGGTAATGCATGCTATCCAAACTTAATACAATTACTTAAAGGTTGCGAAAACTATTTTAGTAAAAGTTATTCATATGTTATTTTTAATTTTATTATAGTTTTTAAGAGCATTGATACAAGGTCAAAACTGAGTAGTATCATATGACATTCCAACTTGGGTGTATGTAAAAAATCTATTAATTAATTTTAAATAAAATTTTCCCAATTTTCTAAAATTGTTGCTTAGCATCCTTGATAAAAGGGTATCAACATCAGTGACAAGCAATTCTACGAAATCTGTGCGTTGAAGAGCACTTATTTTTGAAGTTTCATATTACTTTAAATTAAGATTACGATTTATTTACGTGGTCAGAGAATTATGAGATTTGAAAATAGCGGGTTATGAATTGGAGAGGATGGCACCCACCTGCTGTCTTGTGTAGGGATGACTACGGAGCAGGAATTGCCACTCCCTCGGACCTCCTTCTTCTCGGATCGTCTGTTACTGCTTCAATGTTTTTGTATCTAATGTTTCGTCGTCTGCCACTGGTCGGCAGCAGTTTCTTTACTAGCCTTTTGGCGTCACTGGCAGACACCACCGTCAACACGCATCGACCCGAATCTCCGCCCTACTATCCCTCCACCGCACTTCTCCATTCACAGTCCCTCATAGACGGAGGGTCAATGGCCCACCTTACTTCACTGGCTGAGTGAGAACATAAAGATGCTTCGTTGGCGACCAAGGCTTTGGCGGCAAGGCGCCAACCACTCCCCCTTTTCCTCATTAAGGGCATTTTGTATTCACGAATGAAACAAAAAAGGGAAAAATCTTTAGAAAATGTCAACTTAAAATTCCCTACTTCAAGATACTGCCAAGAGGTACGGCTGAGAAAAAAAAAAACCCTATTTTTTCCCCATTAATTAATTTGAAAACCCAATAAAGGCTTCAATGTATAGCAATAATTTTAATTAAAAATTTATATATATCGTATATTTAAAATTAGGCATGATTTCATTTAATGAGATGCGCAAAAACTGAAATACTTCGTATTTAGTTTGATACATGGTCCTTTTAAGAGATATTTGTTTACAATAACGGAATTTGAGATATTTGTGATATGAAATAATACATAGAAATTTTATCGGGGCAATGTTTCTAACTTTTAACAGAGATGTTTTTCACTTTTAACAGATGTTTCTAACTTTTAATAGAGATGTTTTTAACTTTCAACAGAGATGTTCCTAGCTTTTAACAGAGATGTTTCCAATATTAAAGTGAGGCGCTTCTAATGTTTAATTGATTAAATTCTAAAATAAAAGAAAACAAATCAACTCGCGTTTCTGTGATTGTAATTGTTTAGGCACTTAAAGTAATTAATTTCACGAGAAATACATCCAGTAGCCACAGCATTTGGTAATCTATTTACATTAATTATCATTAATCATATCGAAGGGATTTTCCAGTATATAATAATTATAATACACATTTCAAATACTGTTTTAGTTTTTAATTAAAAAAATAGGAAATAATTTTTATGATAAAGAAAAATTAGAAGCTGAAACAAAGCTCAAACGAATATAATAGGTTCTGCAATTTTCTTTAATGTTCAGAATACTTAACATGGAACAGGTGCAATGTGTGTCGACGTTCAATGTAGTCATGTCCGTATCCAAAGGAAGGATCATTAGGGACCGGTCCTGCCAAACTAAATTTTTAAGGGGACTTGGCTACGGCCTTGCATGCTGTGATTGTATCGATACATGCGGTAAAAATTTTTGAACCCCCCCTTGAAATTAAATCCTGGCTACGACCTTGAATGTAGTAGATATAATTTGGAGGATTATAAGCAGTTTTGAATTCGGCTTCCACTAGAAGTGTAACCAGTCACATTTTCATTCCATGAAAGAGTGAGCGAATAACGAAAATGGGAATTACTTCCAAAAATGCGTTCTTAATCTCTTGACGATCACATAATTTTCAAGAAAATAGTAAAGTTTTAATTTTTGAAAATTTTGTTTAGCTTGAAATCAAAAACTTAATTTTTTAGAAAAACAAACAATCAGAGTTATTATAATGATTGTATTGTATTAATTGCTTTTTAACACTCCAGCCCGGAAATATCACGGGCATGAAGAGTTAGATTATGGCAAGAGCTCGCGGAGCTCGCGAAAGGAGGAGGTCCCCCAAATATTTATTTGACAATTTTATTTAATGTAAAATACAGTAAATTGATAAAAAAACGATTCATTCTTTTTTCTTTCTTCGGATTTACAATCCAAAACGAATTCAGAGAAATTACAGCTGGTATCCAGTTACAACTATATGCAACGTTGGCGTGACAATGGAATCGAAAAGCATATTCTTACGTATATTTTTAAATGGGACTAAAGGTGCGCAAATTTTTCGGATTTATATTCGATCTTTATATGCACGTTAGAGGGACCCCCAATAGTAATAGTCAGCCCCTGCGGCCACGAGAATAAGGGAGCGAAACCTCACCCCGCCATTTTGACGGGAGCGAGAAGGAAGGGGTTAAAGAATAAAATAATAATACATTCACCAAATTGAACGAATTTGCCCAACACACTAATTTTTACTGAATTTACTAATGGCTTTGCAAACAGAGTTAGAGTTTATGTTTTATTAGAAATGATGTGGAAAATTCGGTAATGAACTTTACGGATGCGTGTTTAAGTATCATTTTGGTGCGTCCGGAGAGAAACAAGTTGAGAAACCTTGAATGAGGCCCTTGGTTTTATATTTTCGTTTTACTTATGCATGTTAAACATCGTCAAATGTTTCTCGGAATTCTTTTTAAACCCGAAACAAGTCATTTACTCGCTACTACCTCTATTCATTGATCCGTCATTATTTTTTTTATTGAGCGGACGGTGACATTGAAAGCTGAATCAACAACAATAACGGAAAAAAGGCGTTTTATTTTTTCTATGGGTACCGCCCGTTTTTTAGTGGAGGGAAACGGTCGAACTCTGCTTGACAATAGTTCCGAGAAGAAAAAAGAGAGCGTCGTTTTGGTCTATCGTACTTGGAGCATTGTTACATACAGATTTACATGTATTGCTGTCTCTTATTTATATATATATATATATATATATAAAGCCATTTTAAATCATTCACAATTTTAATATTTTATATAATATCTGTAATGTTCTTTGCAAACTTATAAGGATTTGAATGCTAATCTTTACTTTTAATCTATATAACGTAATGTTAATAACCTTTTAAACATTCGAATGTTATATAATAATAAACAAACTGTAGTTATATACAAATATTGGGTATTTTCGGAGAATTTTTACGAAGAGTTATTTTCACAGGTTCAGATTTTTGTAAATGTTGATACATGTACAAACAGGTTTCTTAAAAAATGTGGGTAAAAAATTCTGTGTGAAAAATTAAAATTCATGTAAATATGAAAACACGTATATATTCTAACTCGAACGTTCAGTCGATCGAATTCGAATGATATATTGGGAAATAAATAAGTCCGTGATTATTTTTCTTAAAAAAAACCTTCTACCTTGATCACACCACTATTACCATATATTTATGTTTGCTACACAGAAATTTTAATTTTTGATTCGTTCTGTTTGTTTCGTTGTTTAAAGTTTATATACACGTGAATGGAACCGCTTCTGTTTTCGTCCAGTAAATTATTTTCGACGGAGTTTTCTAACGTTAAATTAGAGAAGATTCCTTTTGAATATAGATTCTACAAATGCGTTGTCTTCGATGGGTATACTATTAAATATTTCCTCTATAAATAAAAGTTAAAAATATGTCACACTAAACATTCATAAACGTGATGCTTATGGAGATAGAAGTGATTCAAAGTGTGGATTCTACTTTTTCAGTTTTAATTACGCCGTAATTTAGTCACCACTCCTACAGGAATTCAATAACAAGCCGCCAATCCAAAGAGAAACGCCTCTTTATTTTCTTCTATTTACATGTTCTATTGAACAATGAAAGCCGCCTTCGGCTGTCCGCCCTCCTCAACAACGAACAGAATCCAACTAACTCAAATTATACATTCTAAACAAGATAATGGTGTCCAGGCTACAATTATTAAAAAACGTGCGCTCAAGTGATGTCACAGCAAAATAGCAACAATGGAAAGAATAAATTAACAACAATGTATATTTTTCCCGCATTATTAGGTATTTCCTCTCCAATTAAAAGATAAAGATGTATCGCATGAAATATTCATAGACATGGGGCTTAGACAGATAGAAGTGATTCAGCCCTTCCTTAGAAACTGAAAATATCACAGTCCTCCGTAAATCTACACATATATATATATAATTGATAAAGTGCGCACAAATAAAACATTGCCAATATTAAATATTAATAAAATAATAAATACATCGTACATTAATATAGTTGTTCTCTACCCCCTCTCTCTCACACACATGCACTCTTTCTCTCTCTCTCTCTCTCTCTCTCATGAATGAATGAATGAATCATTGAATGAATGAACAGGGTTTTAACTTAACTTGCAAGAGATGATGAAACGATGTAAAATGTCTTATACATACAGTTTGTTAAGGCATTATTACTTAAAATTAAAGTTTTCTTTTTCACAGCAACACTGTGACAACACAGTAACGGAAGCGCACAGCAGGAACGCTAGAGGCTAACTGAATGCGAATGAAGCGGACCAGAGTGGACACAGAAGACACAGAGAAATGAGTCATGTATCGAGCATAGCAGGACGAGACGATTTTCTGTTGAATTTTCCATTTAATATTTTTAAACCTCTGTAAAACGCGAATGCGGGTGTTATACTGTATGTTGAATTGTACTTAAAACGCTAAGTTGAAAGTTATATAACCTGTTATTGATTTATCTCTTGGAGATTATAACTGTATCTTTGGTGCCAAATTTCAATTTCGCACTTTGCAAATTACTTGCCGGAAAACGCGCATGCGCACCCAATCGTGGAACAAATTTCTGTGTCATCTCACCCGCATTCGTCATTTATCGTCTCACCCGCAATTTATGTCCCGCATTTAGTTGTGTACTCTCAAGAATTATCATTCTTAATGAAACGTTCAGTTTGATTAATTAAGGGTAATTATGCAGTGATACAAACAATTGAATCATGAATTCCGAAAAATGGATTTTACCCAATTTTCCCGTCTTGTTAGTATTTCAATCAGGGTTGGTTCTGTTGACAAGTGGACGTATTTTGGATTACTTTCCAAATAGGTCGTTTCTCTATTTTCTTTCTAAATGGATTTACCTTTCTCATTTGTCTCGTAGCTGCTTGCCTCACTATTATTTCTCTATTGACCAAATTCCTATTTTTAACAAGCATGCACTAAAACTGCTATGTCTGTCAAAGCCTTTCTTGGGAAGATTTACTGCCCTTTCTGCGAATTCTTCTGTTGTTCGAATTTTTTATGTTGTCAGGACCCACCCTCTCTCTATATATCCCCCGTATAATAGCTTTTCAAGGCTGACATCTCTTGTCCTTAACTTTTCTATGAATTCTTTGTTCTTTTTGTTTAGTTTGCAACGACGTTGTAGAGCCTTTACTTTCATTCGTTTATCATATATCAGTGTTCCCAGCACTACAATACTTCATGTAATTTATTTTGAAATTTTACATTGTTTTACGTAGTGTTTTTAATTTTGTAGTATTTTGCGTAGTTTATTTTGAAACCTTATAGTATCTTAAGCGTCGTGTAGTATTTTTTTACACACCCACTTGACTTAAAACAAAAGATTGAATCTTCCTACAAACTATGGGCGTATTAATTGCCCCATGACGATACACTGTGGGTCCTTTCTGGTATACCATACCCAAGAATGCCCTCCCTATAGGCGTACGCAGAAAGTTCATAAGGGGTATTAAAGAGCTACAACTCCATTTATTCATATGTATATATGCAAAATTTCTTCACAATTGAGGGAGGGGTTACAACCTCATCAACACTCTACTACGTCCGCTAATGGCTCTCCCCATTATTCTTGATAGCATCATAAACTCTTCTGAAGGATATATCGGAAATAGAGATTCAATGTTCGAGTATCAGTTACTATGGTAACAATTGATAATTAGTTATTAATTTTTTACTAATTAGAGAACAACTGCATTGAAAATAAACGTTTACATACAAAGCTTGGTCATAGTTTTCTCAAAGTTATTACAATTTCAGCGGGAAATGATACATGTACTTTCTGAAATGTAGATTATGATATTATATATATACTTTAACTCTCCTTCCTGTTAGTTATCTCTGACAATATATTTAGAAACTATTTCGTATTTTCTTCTGCTTCATATGCCTCTTTATGCTTTTTTTTTATATCACCTTTCTCTGCACTTTTTCTTATTTCTATATTCTTTATTATCTCTGTACATTTTCCTACTTTAAAATCGATCTTTGTCGATTTCCAGTCATTAGTTCTCCCCATTCTTACATTAGCAGCTTTCCCCCCGATTTTTAGTTTTTCTGCCTTTCAAAGCAATTTGTCTAAACTTCAAATCATCAGTCAAACGAAACGAGGAGAAAAAAATGTTGCATATTCGGGGGAGGGGAAGGGAGAATGGGAATATATTCTTTTGCACCTTTCCCTTTACTGATATATTTTTTCGATTCACAGTAGCTTAAACAAATACTTTGAAAGTCAAAAAAAAAATAATCTATATGCTTCGTTGCCTCTACATTTTGGGAATGTACAGTTTTTATAAGTCTAGCATATTACAGTAAAACTTCTTTTATCGTAGCAACTGCAGAATATGTTTTCCTATATTAATTTCTAGTGTATGGTTTATCTGAAATTCATATTTATATAAAATTCAAAAAGACTCAACTGAAGAGGTTGTATTAAAACAAGTTGTATACTTCATTCCCCACTTTTGGCGATATTTTTGGCTCTTTGGTAAAAGTTCTGAAAATATTTAGCTTAAAGGGGAAATTTGGGACTTTTTCTAACTTAAAACCTATTTCAACAAAAAATAAAGTTGATGTGGCACGCATAGCAACAGGGTTTTTGAGTAACTAACTAACAACAACACTCGTAAATTAATTTGCTCACGCAATAGGAGCTTTCTAAATGAAAAATGATCGCAATGACTTTGGAAGGCGGGGAGGCTGGGGTTATAATTATAGGGGTTGAAAATGATATCGTTTGCTATTTATCCATGCTCAGGAGCGTTGAAAGAAAAAAAAAGAAAACGGGGTTATTGTCCTTAAGCAGAAAATTTCTAAAAACATGGAAACGACGACCATTTTCTCTCAGTTTTTGGGTTTTTTCCTTCGAAATTGTATTGCTTCACACTTGGAAGATTTCTCTCCCCCTGAACATAAAAGTTAGCTAAAATATTTCAAAAATAGCTGCTTTAACCACAAACAAACAAATTTGAGCAATGGAAACACTTCTTTTAACACTAAAATATGTAATAGAAATCCATATTTCCAGTTAAGGGATTTTTTAGCTATGCAGCAGGTTTTGGAGACTTAGTTATCAGCCCTGAGAATTCTTTGATAATCTTATGAATAAGATTATCTTCACACGAAATTTAAATAGCTAAATAAGAATATTGAAATCGAATCTTCTATTTTTCACATTGAATATTCAGACAATTAAATTTTCGGAGGACAATCGAATATTCGGAGGCAAAGGCAGGGCCATCATAATGCATTTGGGAGCCATTCTATACCAGGAACTTGTTTTCCGAGAAAGACGAATCTTTGCTACCAAGTAATCCAAACCCCGGTCTACAGTGGGTAGAAAAATGGCACGAGTTCTACAATACAATTGGGAATCAACCCCGAAATAATTAGACGACAGACGAATGCTGTGCCACTCTAAGGTGGGTAGTGGACCCATTGGCGTACTCAGGGGGTGTTGGCGTGGGTTGTAATCCCCATTTCAAAGAAATTTTGCATATTTAACATAGGAATATGTGAATTGTAGCTCCGTATTCCCCATTGAACCTATAACCCCCCCCCCCTTATGAACTTCCTGCGTACGCCTATGAATGGACCTATGCTTTGCCGAGAAATCCGAACTACCAGATTACAATGAGCATTTAGTACGTCTCCTTACAACGTGGTAGGTTGGGGCCAAATTCTCTGTGTTTCTTTTACCTATACCATTGAGTTTCAATAAGCGGTCCGCGGGCCAGATCCGGCCCGCGTTCAGTAAAAACTGGCCCGGCTACAAAAATAAGTAACTGAAAATTTTTTGTACGGGGACAAATTTTTTTCTAAAGGGGGCTAAAACTCTTACCTTAATGCTATTTCATTGAATGGGAAAATTTCTAAAAGGTATAAATCCCACTAGTTGCGTCAATGTCTACAAAGCGTGTAAGATAATTTCTTTTTATATCTTTTGGCTCACTGACCGAAAAAGAAGATCCAAAGCGGCTCCCCGTGTAAACTAATTGAGAACCACTGACCTACACCATACTATGTGTATGCCCGATAACATAGATATTTCCTGCCTGCAGGGGTTTAACAATGGTTGTCGAAGATATACTTAATCCCAGTGTTTACTACTAGTAAACACATGGATTAATAATATTAAACAATAATTAAATAGTAATTAAACACAGATTAGTAGTGACACATGGTTTTTATAGTAAATTATTATAGCATTTAACTGGTTAAATCCGTGTGTCGCCTTTTCAAGGCCAACGCGCGGTCCTCATGACCATAAATACGACAGTTTTTATACGACCAATTAGACATCTGCTAAGAGAATCAATGCCTCGCATTTTTTTAAGACAGGTCGATAAAAAAGAAATATTTTCGCCCGTTTCGATCTGTGGGTCGATTCCACGGATACGTGATTCGAGGCCACGTCCTTATTTTCCATTACTAGAAAAAAAGAGGATACACGTATCTAATACCTTGAGTGTGCTGTTTCTGTATCACTACTGATGTTTGATTTATCTTCTTAATGGATAAGTTAGGTTGCAATACGTAGAAATTAGGAAAAATTTCATTTAGCGAGGATGGATTTCGTAACTTACTACGATCGATATCCATTCTCGTGCTTTACTTCTCTATAACGATACTCTTTATAACGACCAACCCCGTTTAACTACAGCTTATAAGAAAATCCACAATTTTCCGGATTAGGAATAGAATTTTGTTGCATTTATTAGTGCCATCTTAACGGATGGGACCATGAGATCAGGGAGAAAAAGAGACATCCCGATAAAAATCCGGCATCAATGAGGTAGGAAATAGAGATCACTGGACAAAGGCCAACTCCCATTGGATGTCAAGTCCAATTTTTTCTCTTTGTTGCCGAATCACATGATCGTTTTCAAAGCTATTTGAGCCCGTCATAATTTTTTAATTGCTGCGCCTCACTCTGACAGCTTCGTCAATCCGTCTAACACCCCTGTCTGACAGACTCGTTAGTCCGACTAACCCCTGCCCCTGTCAGATGGTGTAACTGAGGATTTGCAGTATATATATATAATCCATGAAATTTTCCTTATAAGTCAGATTATGTTTATTTATATGTCTGCGAAAGTAAGAACATAAATGATGACTTAGATTGTCTTTTATATATAATATCATATATATAATTATACATTTAATATATATATATAATAATATCATTATATATAATATCATAAATGATGATCTTAGATTATCTTTTCTGCTAGTATAGTCAATATTTTTATTGCAACACAGAAATACGCGGAATTGTAACTCTGTAATCCTCCTTTTAAGTCTGTAACCCCACTTATGAACTTTTTACGTAGGCTAACAGCCAAAGGATTTCTAATGTTATGCTCTAAGAGCAAGGACGTATTCAGGGTTTAATTTCAGAGGGAGTTCAAAATTTTTACAAAATAACGTTGAATAAAGAGGTGCCATCTTTATTGTAAGGAAGAAATATAAATATATTATACATAAAACTTTATTGTAAAAAGAAATATAAATACATTATACTTACACAGTACATATACTTATACTATATGGTCGTACTGACCATAGAAGAGACCGGGCAAATGCCCGGTGGGCCATCATGGAGCTCTGCTTTTGATCCGTCGTATCAAGTTATTTTTTTTTCAAATTAGGAAGAATTGAAAATTATATTCATTTGAATTCTAGATTTCCACTTTTTCCTCAAAATTTTCTACATACGCGTTTTTTTTTTTTTTTAAACAAAAAAAAACCGTAAACAGCCGTTAACTGGATGAATAACAAAAAAAAAAGCGTAAGGTTGCCTTTACAAAGGATTTGTATCAATGACCATTTGGAATGCCCAAAGTTTATATCGAGCTGGAGCCCTAGAAAATTTGAAAGGTGAACTAAAGAAATGTAAAATATATCTGGTAGCCCTACAGGAAATCAGATGGAGAGGCAAAGAATTGCTGAAAATATGGAAGAGGAAAAATACTCCGGGCAGTAAATGAAAATGACGTATGGAGAATTAGGGAAAGCAGGGAAATATATCATTTATATGACGATCCTGAGTTGGTGACAGCAATAAGGAAAAGAAGGCTTAGGTGGCTCGGACATGTAGAAAGGATGGAATAATCTAGCATGGCTAAGAAAATCATGAAAGCCAATCCAATGGGAAGAAGGAAAGCGGGGCATCCTAGGAAGTGCAGGGACTGCAGCGCCGAAGAAAAAGAAGATCATCATCATCATCAAAGTGGGCTGCCGTAATTAAAAATGCCAGGGCTGCTTTCTCTCTCCACTTTATCCCTGATTATACATAAAATAAATGAGAAAATTAAAATTTTGCCTTTAGACATCATTGTAAATTTTTGTTTGTAGTTTTTCATCAAAATTTAATCTTTTATAACGCCCCCTTTTAAAGAAATGGGTTCACTTTGCAAAGAGAAACATTATTTAAATCTAAACTCAAGGAATATCTTTTTACATAACATATAGATTGATTTGCGTACATGTTTAATTTGCGTGTTGATTTTAATGTTTCGTTGGTATTTTTTTTTTAAATTCAGCTAATATAATACTTATTCTTATTTATTATTGCAATTGTATTGCTGTTAATACTATTTGCACTCATAGGCGTACATAAAAAGTTCATAAGCGGGGGTTTATAGGCTCAATGGGGGGTTACAGAGCTACAACTCACATATTCCTATGTTAAATATACAAAATTTCATTGCAATGGGGGGTTACAACCCCATCAACACCCCCCTGCGTACGCTAGTGATTGCATCGTTGTCCTCTGGGTAACTGAAACTAGTCACGTTTTTCGTATTTTTTTCACATTATTTTTCACGTATATTTTTCACATTATTTTTCACGTATATTTTTCACGTTACTCGTATTTTTTTCCCCTGTTATTCCACAGATCAAGGCATTTGCACTTAATATGCTATGTATTATGTTTGATGAGACTGCTATTGATTTTCTCTTCTGCCCTTTACCGTTGTATCCTGTAAATTAACTTGTAAAAAATCCGATATTTTAAATATTTTTGTGCCCAAACCTAATTGACATGAATAAAATCAAAATCAAAAATTCAAATTGGATTTAAGCTAAAAATAACACAAAACCTGAGTAGGAAAGGAGAAAAATTATATTTTTGCTCATACTCAAAAAGCAATTGAGGGTGCACTTGGCTTGCCCCCTTCGATTAGGCCTATGGGCCGGAACGTCTTAAAAGACCGGCTCGCACAGATCTCTGGTATAAAACGACTAGTGAAGTAATAGGCCAAGCACATAGTTGATATTTGTTAGACCGTACAAGCTCGCCTCCTGCGGCCACCCTTCCCAATTCCCCCCTGTCCAAGTCAAGACCGTACAGTTCTGTGCGGTTAATACTTCCGGTCTATTCGGTCGAGATGTTTTTTGTTTTGTTTTTTCCTTGGTGAACGGTTCTTTCCATGTTGAATGAGAATTTTTCCATGTTTGTGCTGCGGATCGAGTTTCAATGACTCACTTTGTAGATAGCTCTTTTTTTTTTTATCCTCGTACGATTCTTATGCATGGTTTACGCTTCTACATATCACTTCTGCAACGCCACACATGAAAAAAATACATAGAAAAATAAACAACTTAGACGCGCCATTTACTCCAAGTCATTTCTTTTTACTATATCTCATTTAACAGCTGGCGATAAGCAGAAGCACCGAACCTTTTTATTGCGCATGCGCCTGGACTCCAATATTTCTAAACCTTTTTTTTTTTCCCCAGTTTTTTTTTTTCTAGCACCAATGTTTATGTCTCGATTTCCATCTGGAACTATGGATTTCGTTATTGTTTTGTAGATGGTAAATTTCGGTTTTCGTGAAATACAGTTGCACTCATATAGCTGCACTAACCGCATAATATTGGGGAACCATTGATTTTGCCTGAAATTTCAACTCTAATGAACCAAAGTGCACAAGGGATAACTCAGAACACCTTTTTGAGCAACTAGTTACTATCAGGGCATATTAATGAAAAGATAGATGAGGCAGAAAAATAATGAATTACACAACTGCATCTTAATAAATTTAATGTTGCTATCATTCTTAAAGAACATCTCATCGAATTCAAAAGAGATGTAACATATTAAGTTAGATACGAAAAAGAAAGAAAGAAAGAAAGAAAGAAAGAAAGAAGGGGGGAGGAAGGAAGGACTCTAACAACGTTACGACTAGATTTACAAAAATCATTCATTCTTATTAGCCACATATAGAGCACCAAAACGAGTAACTATATAATATTTTATCATAAAATATTTTTATTAATATTTCTTATGTTGTACGCAAATACCGTTTTATAAATAAATAGTGCATTTAATGTGGGGGGGGTGCCGTTGTGCTTATTTTCCTATGTTAACCAATATTGATTTTGCTTACTTGGCTTTCGCTTTCTTTTTGGTTTTACGGCTCAAAGACTACAGTGGTCATGCTGCGCCGGGACCTACTGTTTTCCGAGGAATCCGAACCTCTTAAGGCCTAGGGAACCAAACCCCGGACTACAGTGAGCAGTGCGATCTTTATGAGATCTCTGAGTAAGCGTTCTTTTTGCACTGCTGGGAGTCGAACCCGGATTAGCCGCGCAATAGGAGAACGCGTTACCACACTGCGCCACCGCAGGGCCTTGCTTACTTGGAGGTGGGGTTGAAATGGCCAAAATATTGCTTACGTAATACTTGAGAACTCCCTTATAAGTATGAAGTGTCAGGAGGCGAATGGAGTCCAGTATGAAACCACAACCGAATAAAGGTTGAAAACCACTCATTTAGACATGCCCGTATCCAAAGGGGTACACTGACTACAGCCTCACATGCTGAATTTTTGAACCCTCCCCACGAAATTAAATCCTGGTTACGGTCTTGCATTTAGATCTTTCAAATCAGAATATATAGATGCTTTGAAGTTGTCATGCACTTAACGTTAGTTAATAAAGGATGAAGAAGTTCGATAACTGATGCGATAACGATTAATAATTGTTCAAAACAACTCGATATACCATTTACAAAGATGATAAATCTATCGATTATGCTCGTTGTTACGATGTATCGGCTGCAATATTAACGTTTTTCTGACAGAGAAGTAAATGGGAAATTTTCGATTTGCCCCAGGGCTCAGCGTTTGCAAGCGGAAATGGCAGCCGTCTAATTACACAAATGAAAATTGAATTCCTCTTCAACACATCACGATCAATAATAAAAGAGCATCGGGGAGGGGATTCGGAAAAAAAAAAGGTTAGGGACAAAAGCGAAATGATCGAAACGAAAACCAGGATTTCCCCTTTTTTCAGTGACAGCCGGTACGCTTCCTGCATTCCCTTCTTTTTTTTATATCCAATTTTTTTTTCCCCCGCGGTGTTAGTTCAACAGATGATTCTTCCTCCCCCACACACATACGCACACACTTCCCTCCCTCTTTCCCACACACACACACAAAACTAGTTTCTTTATGTCATCTATATGTTTTCTATGCTAGAACTACAGCAAAAAAAAATTATTTAAAAATTAGTTCACACACTGATTTATGCAATGACAGCACATGAATCATCTTGGGTTATCCAGGGTATTTAAAGCAGCTATCTCGCCTCAGACCCATCCTATGATTTTGATCCAATTTAAAACGAATGACTATCTACGTTTCAGAAGCAATGCAAAAAAAAAACTATCGTTGCTTTTTCTCAGGCGACTCTTTTTATTTGACGCAAGATGACTGCACGACGCATAGACGTACACAGAAAATTCGTAAGGAGGGGCTATAGGCTTAATGGGGGGTTACAGAGCTACAACTCACATATTCCTATGTTAAATATACAAAATTTCATTGCAATGGGGGGTTACAACTCCCATCAACACCCCCCTGCGTACGCCAGTGCTACAACGGATTACCTGCGATATTACCGATGGTTTAATGCGACTTCCAAACTATGGTGGGTTGACCGCGTTTTTTGCGAGTCAAACAGTGGAATATCCGTGACGGTAACCACTGGAGCATGAGATGGTGTCTGTTTGGACATCATTTGAACGTAAAACGTTTAACCAATAAACGCTATTTGTAAAAATCTCGATATACGAGTCAAGGTTCTGTAGTCCAATGGATAATTTACTGTTAAATGTTTGGCAAGTTTTAATGTAGGAAATATGACCATCCCTCGCAGGAAAAGTTTTCCTGCATACATATCGTCCTCATATACAGCTATCATTGATCAAGGTCTCGCTTTCCACTGTGCTTTCACACATGCCTGTCCGATGTCCTACGCTATTTTTTTCCACGTTACTCCTCCAAGCTGATTTCTAATTTCATCCACCTTGTTCCCGGAATTTTCCTTCATTTATGATGGTATCTTGGTATAAAGACAGAAATTAATTTATACTATGCTCTAATTTGCAGTCATTTAAACTACGGAAATTGCTCCTGAGGTAACACTGATAAAACTAAAACAAAAGAGATACCATCCATATTACGTAGAGCAATGAGAACTATTACATCAAAATCAAATAAAACCGTAGAAACTATTTCAAAAGAATATGGAATTTTGAATTCACAAAATGTGCACAGATTCAAAATATTACAACGAATCTTTGAAAGAATAAATTACTACAAACATAAGAATATAATAAAAATAGATAAAAGGGAAAATAAAAAGAATACGAGGCTAAATGATGAATTACATGTCTGTAAAATAAGAACTAATATGGTGGCGAAATCTATTAATTATTATGAAATTAGGAGGTGGAACTCATTACACGCAGATATTAAGAAAAGTAAGGACATTAAAGAATTTAAAAAATCATTAAAACAATATCTCCTGGGAAAATAAATAAAAAGTCACATCTCATATGTATCTCCAGTCAATCACAATTCCATATGTAGATTAAAAGATTTAGGGTATGTTTTAAAATATATGTTCATACACTATGGTAATTGTGGCTGTTTCTTTTTATGATTTATATTATAAACTAGCATGGTGCTGTCTACTTGTAATTCGAGTTCGTTCGTTATTTTAAATTGTATGTGATATGTATCTTAATTGTTCAACTACACAATGTTTTTACTTTGGATTTGAGAATTTTTATTAGTTTATACCTTTTGATTAATTTTAAATACTGAAGAAGGATTGTGCCACCTGTGCGATGGTTCGGTGGTGGGAGCGTGTTAGGCATTTTTCCTTATCTCCCATCTCCATCTCGGCACATTCCATAAAATTATGATATGTTTTTATTTTGTACATTTTTGCTTGCCGAGTGAATAAATGAATTATTATTATTAAAGATGATATAGGTTGTCCATAATTAGTTAGACGTTCGTACATTATGTCTGGACCATTGTTGTTGAAGTTTTATTACTAACAATGATGTTCTCAACCTTATTTGCTTTCTTATCTAAGCGTTCGTTCGACAATTTATCCTAGTTATGTATAAAGCACGTGCTTCGCAAAACTCCTTGTATTTGTTTACAATTTCCATATTTCATTTTTCAGTAGACTCCATCTATTCAATCTATAAAAAATAAAAATATACTTAATGTGTGTAAGCACTCTTCTGTACACCTTGGGTATGTTTCTGATATGAATACGTAGCTTAATTAGTGATAGAAATTAGATTTTTGCTCGTCGTGCAACGTTTCTGCCTTAATTTCCATCTACGGAAACAAGCAGAACGTTTTTCACCAGGAGGTTTCATATTTCGCCTAACGCTTTTGAATTTACATTTTTGGCAGTAGCATTCAACAAAATTTTTGGTCTTTCTGATATATTATTCGAAATTCTTTAAAAAAATCACTTAATTTAAACTATTGAGTATCTCAAATAAAATACACTCATGAGCTATTAAGCCGTAAAAGGGAGGATGGTGTTTTTTAAAAAAAAAAGCTTGAAAACATGTTTAAAATCACAGGAATAGTCCAATATAAACAGGGATATGCCGCTGTTTTACTTGAAACAATTTCTCAAAATCATAAACAGCTATATTTAGAAATTTTAGACCACATGCTTACGGCAATAAACACAAGATTTCAAGATTGTGAAAAACTGCAATTTGTCTTGCCGATACAACGAAATTTGAACAATTTAATTTCCATTTTCCATCCCAAGTACTTGAAAATCTGCAAGAGTTATACAGCGATGTGTTTAAAATAACCCATCGCCTTAAAAATGAACACACCTTATATATGCCGATATAAAATTTAGGAATATATCGACACAAGAAGTTCTTCAAATGCTTTATGATAAAAAAATTTTCACAGAGGCTTATAATTCGTTTTCTCTCGTCTTAACAATTCCATCTACAAGTGTACCAGCGGAAATGAGTTTTTCTTGCCTTAAAAGAATAAAAACTTACTCAAGAAATACTATTTCGCAAGAGAGACTTTATTCTTTAATGAATATTTCTATTCAAAAATACGTATTACTGACGCTTATTAAGAAACAACCCTTTTACGATGATGCATAAGACAGATTTGCAGCATTAAAGGACAGAAGAATTAATTTAATTTACAGAAAATAGCTAAATCCTCATTAAATAATTTTTGAAACTGATATCGTCTCATACCATTGACAGAGCCAGGATTTAATTTCGGAGTGGGGGGAGGTAGTTTGGTAAGGCTCTTCCCCTATTTTTCTAACCACGAGCCGCCGCTGATATATAGATTTAAGAATTATGGATTACCGGAAAAAAAAATATTATTTCGTCTCCCTCAGGATAACCTAAGCCTAAGTTCCGTAAAAAAAAAACTTTCCCCCTACATCGCAACCAAATATCAAAAAAATCATCGAAGGCCCACAAAACCCTAGCATATTTGAATTCACTTAGTCATTCGGAAATGCCATTTAAACTTAAGTCATTTAAAAATTGTCACTCAATGAAATATTAGGTTATAAATTAAAAAACTACTATTTTATAAATTAAAAGAGCTACTATATTATAAATTAAAAAATAAAAATATCGAATTACAAACTAAAAATACTAATTATCAATTAAAAATATTAAATCACAAATTAAAGATATTAAATAAATTAAAAATATTAAATTACAAAAAAAAATATTAAATTACAAGTTAAAAAATATTAAATAAATATTTAATTATAAATTAAAAATTCTAACTTGTAAATAATTATATTTAGATTAATAGAGGTAAGTCATACTTGTGCTTAGCAGAGAAATATCCAAAAAATAATATTATTATTCACATAACATTGAAAGAAGACTAATCAAAAATGTGGTGAACTGAAATTCTTAACCTGATATAAGAAATCGTCGAAGACTAAGGAAGATATCATATTGCGGTAACACATTACATTATATATCTGCTTTTGTAGAATATTTAATATACTCGTGCATTTAATAAATATAACTAATTTAGAACTTAAGAATGCTTACGGCGAAAAACCCGCATCAGAAATAATTGAGTAAAGCATTTGGTTGGTTAGGAAATATACACAGGAAAAAACTGAACAACGGTAGCAGACATCAGTTAGTTTCGCTCTTAATAGACATCGGTTAGTTTCGCTCTTAATAGACATCGTTTAGTTTTGCTGTTAGTAGACATTGTTTGGTTCAATGCTAGATTGGAATTCCCAGGAGAAGAGAGGAGACAGACCAAGAAATACAAGGAGGAAGGACTTTAAGAAAGCATAAGAAAGAGGAGCAGGGAAGAACATATGGAGAATTTAAGAAACTCGCTAAAAAAAAACTAGAAAAATTGTTTCTTTTTTTGGAAAAAAAACTTTTTGTAAAAATCCTATGTTGCCTAAAAGATTAAAAGAAAACTAAAGAAGACATTTACCTGTTAACTGAAGCGGAAGAATATGTCCTTGGTCGAAACCAAAATGCAAGTTTGCACGTGTCTTCGCTAGTGTCCTCCATGTATGAACGCAACACGTACTGTGGACAAAATGATATCACATGTTCAAACACTTTATTTTCCCCTAAAGGGATCTTTTCTGAAAGTGGGAGTTGGGCAGACGCGATCAATAAGCACGCAAATCAGTAGCAGACCAAGAGAATCGAAAGGTCGTTGAACGTCGCTCTCCAGCCTTGTTAGGTTTTCACGGCCAGCAATGTCTGCGTTTCTTAAAAAAAAGAATAATCGCGAAGTTCTATAGCAGTTTTTTTCAAACTCTGATCGTTCATAAAGTACTATGAGCTTTCATTTTATTTGTTGCGGATTACTAGGAACAGATATTTAGCACGGGCGTTGTTAGCGGGGGGGGCAGGGAGACCCGTCCCCCCAATGTTGGTATTAGGGTTCCATGAGCTCCTCCCAATTTCAAACAAAAATTTTATAATAGGTAACGTCTTTCAAAATTTAAAATATTTTCTTTTTCCTTCCTTCCTTCCTTCCTTCTCTCCTTCCTTCCTTTCTTTAATCTAAGGAATGCGGTTATATTTTTTGGTGTAGTATATTTAGTGTAAAATAAAAAAAATGCACCTTGTCATTTATTTGATGTAATTATACCTTTTGTTGGATTGTATTGTATGGCGCTCTTTTCTGCATGGCAGCGTTTTCATTGACGTGTTATTATTTCAACTTTCAAACGGAATGTTTTTAATAACGTTACAACTAAAACTATAGTTTCTATATTTTAATTTCGCAAGCTCAAGGAAATTTTTGGCCCTCTACGCTCATTATCAACGACATAAATTAAAGGGACTGTCTACACCATCACTATCAGCGTAATAAATACGAAATTTAGTAAGGAGCATTGCATGTGAAAATGAAACTGGAAATGTAACTAGAATATTAATTTTATGGTAAAGTGAACGTCATCAAGCAGAAGCACATTTAAATTAAACACTGCTTTGTTGATGTCTGTTATCCCTGTAAAGAGTTGTTAACAATAAGGCCTTAACCAGAAATTTTTTTGTGGAGGCAAGAATTTTTTACAGCCTCGCTAATGAATAAGTATTGGTAGCAAAAACATTTCGGATGGGGAAACGGGCCCTTGTTACCACCCGCTGGCTGCGGCCCTGTTTAACAAGATGACTTCTACTGGTATACTGTTCCGCCCCCCCTTTCCCAATATTTTTATGCCGTCGGCGCCTAAGATATTTAGGCACATTCCCCGGACAAAAAAAAATAATCAAAAATGTGTTTTCTGGGAAATTTTGCGGATCACACTTTGAGAAACACTGTGCTACAGTTTTGATTGCTACAGTTTTGATTGCTACCGTAATTTGGTGGTCGCAGGAGAAGCTTGTAGCATTGCGAAATATTCGAATTAGTGATGCGTGAATGCACGAAGTGTACAATTATTGGGTCCAAATGCGTGATATGATTATATTTGTATAAATTATGGGAAATTTTTTCATTCTAAAATTTTCTTATCCTAATTGACATACGGGTGGCTACTCAATTTCACTTCAATTTTTTTTTTTAGTTGAAATGCAAACACAGGTCGATTTCTTAGGTCGCAGCAAAAAAACATTTACACTTTTTTTGAATCGCTACTGAAATGCACTTTTATTTTTGGGATTCATTTATTTATTTATTTATTTATTATCCAAGAATTTTATTTCTAGGAATAGAATCTTATATATTTTTCTTCCATGATTAATTTTTTCTTTAAAATCTTTCATCACTCATTCTGTAGACCCTAAGCATACAAAAACGATATAGACAACATGCTCGATTTCAATTTC
>QLNU02015003.1:89968674-89988117 GCA_006491805.2 Dysdera silvatica
TGTCGATTTTCTATATAATTGCTATATATTATTTTTTATACATTTTAATGACTTATTTTGTCCATATTTTCTGGTATTGGGTTAAAGCTGGTACCTTTCTTGGTAATTTGTGTGTGTGTATGTGTGAATGAAATGTTTATGCGTGATAATGGGAACCGTATCATTTACAATGTGAACAGAAGATATATACACATTAATAAGCCTGTGAAATGAGTAAATTCCGCCTTTCTTTTCCCCTTTCCTTGCAATTATATGCTACACTGTACCGCACCATGATCGTTTTAACACACTAGAAGAATAGGAAGAAGCTTGCTAGGAAGGATGAGACGTCCTTTCCACTTTCCTCACGTGACTAATGAATTACGTTTAACGTCACGTGATGTGGAGCCGCTCGAAGAGCAGTCGTTAAATTGGGGACACTGCTGTGTCCATCTTTTATATAGTTTAAACTTCAGATATGCGCACTATGCTACAAGTTCTCAAACCGCCTAGGAAATCGCCATTTCCGTTACTTGATTCGTTAGGTTAAACCTAATAGGTTCCTTTACAATATGACGTTTCCCACGTATACATATGATTTTGGTTTACATATGATTTTCCAGGTGGAATAATAATGATAAAATAAATTTTTTTTAAGTAAGTAAAAGCCAAAAAAAAAAAAAGGACAAAGTATATAATCGGCATTTTAAGATTTCGTGATATTCGGAGTTTGAATGGCTGTGTGGGAGTTATTATTTAAATAAACTTTTTTGTATGCCATGTTTAATCATTGGTGTTAAATCAAATGTGTGAAATAAGAGTGGTTTCGAATGATTTTGGTAACGTTACCCGTGCTCTTCACAAACATGAAGGTTTTTTTACCATGTGGATTGTACATTATGTTTTTCAAACTTAAAAAAAAATTTAAGTGGTATTGAGGATGCTTTAAAAGAATACTTTAGGCAATATATATTAAACGCTTCAACGAAAATATGCAGCTTAATGGACGTTTCATTCAATTGCCCGCCCATTCGTGCTGTTCTTTACTTGGGGAAGCAAGAATTAGCATTTCGTGGTCATCACGAAGACGTAATCTCCACTAATCGTGGGAATTTTAAAGAATTGTTAGAAACCTTTATTTCGATAAGCCCTGTGGACATTCATGAGCACTTTTGAAAAATCACACCCATGTTTGCCGGCAATTCTAAGACTATTCAGAATGAAATAATTGACTGCATTTGGCAATATATCAATGAACATATCGAAAAAGAAATAAAGGATTGCATTTTTTTCTATACAAGTAGACGATTCCACAGATATTGTCCAAAAATCTCAATGTAGTATCATAATTAGGTATGTTATTGCTGGTGGAAAGTCAGTGGAAAGATTTTTGGGATTTTATGACGTCAGTTCCAATCGGACTGCCGAAGCATTGTTTAACCTTGTATCAAGATGCCTCGAAAAATTTAACTATAAATCAAAACTTATAGGAGAATGTTTTGATGGGGCAAGCGTAATGTCAGGGCACTTAAATGGTCTTCAGTCCAAAATTAAAGAAGTAACGCCACATACAGTTTTTATTCACTGTTTGGCACATCGTCTGAATTTAGTGCTACAACAAAGCTGCAACAGCATTTCACAGTGTCGCATATTTTTTGCAACTAAAAGCGACATACCTGCATTTTTTCATCATTCTGCCAAACGAACTCACGTGGTCGATACAGTCGTCGGAAGACGAATTCCTACTTCTGTTATTACGCGATGGACATCAAACTCTAAAATGTTGAGTGTTATAAATAAAGAATGGGATTCTTTAAAAGAAGTATTTACTGAGATTATGAACGATCCAACCTCCGATCAAACTTCGCTTAGGCAGAGTGTCAGCTATTTAAATATATTTAACGACTTTGAATTTTCACTTTTGGTTGTTGTTTTTAACCATATTTTTGGACTTACGGATGTTCTCTTCAATGTACTACAAAATAAGTCATTTGACATTAATTTTTGCATCTCACAAATTAAAAATACGCAGATTCTTTTAAACAGCAAACGAAAGGAGAATACATTCGTGGAAATTTTCGAATTAGTGATTTCGAAAACAACAGTTCCAACTGAACACCGTGAGGGACGAAAAAAAGTGACGCTCACACAAAATAAAGTTCTTGCAAAATATAAAATTCATATTTTATGAAATATTAGATACTATTTCTTTACAAATTACTACACGTTTTCAAGATATGGAAAAGCTTCATTTTATTACATTAATGGATACTTCAAAATTTGCGGAGTATTCCTATAAATTTCCTACGGAAGTAATAAATAATTTAAATGTGTACTACCCCAGTATATTTACTGACTTCCAAAGATTGAAAAATGAATTAAAACACATATATCTGGATAAGCAGTATAGAGATATGAAATTACAAACATTCATGGAAATTTTAACAGAAAACAGATACATTTTTAAAGAAGCTTATAAACTTTTTTGCTTAATAGTGACTATTCCGTCCACTAGTGTTTCCGTAGAACGGAGTTTTTCTTGCTTAAACAGAATCAAAATCAGTCTACGTAATACGATGTTTGAAGACAGACATAGAAACTTGTTAAAAATTTCAATTGAAAAGGAACTACTAAAAGAGTTAATAGAAACTCAACCATTTTTTCACATCATCGACAAGTTTGCAAGTCTAAAAGAATCGAACTTATATTCAAAAAATAAAGACTGGGTAAGCATATATTGCATATTTTTATTTTGCTTGTTGTCTCCACATATTATCTCTGTCTGCACAACATGTAGTACCATATCAGGTCCTATATATATATATATATATATGTGTGGCGGTGTGCAGTGCAGTGGCATATATAGGTATATATATATACACATATGGCTAATTCACCAAAACGCATCAATTTACGGCCTATATTCGTCAAGAAACTGGTTTTTACCTCATTCAGTAAATAAAGAAGAAATTTATGGTAACTTTGGGTTTTGGTGAATTGGCTTCATGCACATACCCTAAAATCTCGCCACGAGCAGCTACTGATATATATATATATATATATATATATATATATATATATATATATAAAAGTTTTCCTCGCCCATTCTTGGCGGAAACAGGCTTTGGGACGGGCAGAGCGCCATGTTCCCAAGCCTCTTTTTACATCACTTCTTAATGTGCCATGTCTAGAAACTTCCTGACAATGTGACACGTGTTTAGGATTGTGGCTTTTTGTATTTCAATGTAGGTGTTTGGGTCAATGTTGAGTATCTCCAAATTCGTCGCAAGCGTTTTTGGTACTATCCCTGTTGCTGAGATGACTAACGGGATGATGAGGATCTTTTCCATACCCCATATATCTCGTACTTCATGTCTGAGATCTTGGTACTTGGTGATTTTCGTTGTGTAGGTTGTCTGTATGTTATTGGTGTTGGGTACTGCTATGTCGATTAAGTACGTGGTCTTATTCGATTTATCGACGAGGGTTATGTCAGGACGGTTATGTGGGACTGTCTTGTCTGTTATGATTGCTCTATCCCAGTAAAGCTTGTGTGTTTCGTTCTCATGCACGGTCTCTGGCTCATATTTGTAGTACGGGCATTTTTCTGTCAGAAAGCCAGCATTCGCTGCCAATTTCTGGTGGACTATTTTCGCTACTTGATCGTGTCTATGTTTGTAGTCTGACTGCGCAAGGATCTTGCATCCTGCCATCACGTGTTGGATTGTCTCCGATGCCGCATGACAGTGTCTGCATTTGTCGCTTTCTATGTCTTTTCTCTGGATGAATTTCTGATTGTTCCTTGTTGCGATCACTTGGTCTTGGATGGCTAGCATGAATCCTTCTGTCTCTGGCTGGAGAGTGCCTTTGGCCAGCCAAGAATTTGATGCCTTTTTGTCAACGTGTGGTTGTTGCAGGTCATTGTAGTGCCTGCCATGTAATGGTTTTCCGGCCCAAGTTCTCAGTTTCTGTTCGTTGGCTGTTTCCAGGACACGCTCTTCGGTACTACACAGGTTTAGTGGCGTGTAATTTGCATCTGCTTGTATTATGGCTTGGATGAGTGGCGATCGGGGACTCTTCAACTGGAAGTATTGCCTCATGCTCTGGATCTGCTTGTCATGTAAGTCTTTGAGGTCCGCTTGTCCGCGTCCTCCTTCTTCCCGGGGTAGTGTTTGCCGTTCAATTGCCGTTGCAGGGTGTAGTTGTCCGGCTCTTCTCTGGATGGTTCTCATTTTCCGCTGGAGTTGTTCTAGTTCAGTGTTGGACCATTTGATGATCCCGAAGGAGTAGGTGAGCACTGGTACCGCATATGCGTTAATTGCTTGCGTGGTGTTCTTCCCGCTCAGTTTCGTCTTCACAATGCTTCTAAGTCTTTCTTGGAATGCTTGCGTGAGCTGGACTTTGACTTTCTTGTGCTCCTGCTGCCGTTTTTGCATTATCCCTAGGTATTTGTAGGTTTCGCCCTCGTCCAAGGTCTTCAGTAGTCTCCCGTCTTCGAGTTCGATGCCTGGTAAATCTTCTTTGCTATTCTTCTGTATTTTGCACTTATCGAGGCCGAATTCCATTCCTATGTCCTTGGAGAATGTCTCTGTTATACTGATGAGTTGTCGGAGTTGGGTGATTGTTGGCGCGTATAGCTTGATGTCATCTACGTACATGAGGTGGGAGACTTTATGTAGGTTTCTCTTGTCTTTCTTCAGCATGTATCCATAATGTGTATGCATAATGAATAATTTTATATGTTTTGATAATATTTAAATTTCATACAAGTGCATGCGCAGTTTTTATATTGAAAGGTTTATTATGTGTAAATAATTGAATTATTTAAATACATCCATATTTTTTAGTTATGTATATATGTATCATAATAAATACAATTATTTTGCTAGAAAACGGAAATTTATTGGCCACTTTTCCTGTTTCTTTGGCGTGGTAGGGAGGGGGGGTGGAGGAGGGGCTTGCCGCTTCACCCGTTCTTGAAGTCACGAGCCGCCACTGGACCCTCCCCAAATGAAAGTATGTATCCGTCCCTTGATAACATACTATATAAATTTTACTTTACCGATCAGTTGCCTCGCTTATCTATATTTATTCTCGCATTAGTTTAACATTTTTATAATGAACAGAACATTAGTTTTGATTTCAATAATTTTCGAGAATTTTCTTTATGTTGACTTGTGGCCTCCTTTGAGAAACTTAGTATAGGGCAGTTAATGTAGAAAGAAAGTCAACATTAGTTAGTACATAACGAGACAGTAAACTAATCAACATAAAATTTGTTCCACAGAATGACATATGTTAGTGAATTTCTTGCATTATTCATCGCTTCAAAATTTTGTTTCATATTTTAGATTTCTGTTTATACAAATATTAATATATATATTTTGAATAGTTGTGTATGCATGTATGTATATATATATATATATATATTATATATTATTACATAGAGCCGTTCAAGCATTACGTAAACACAGTTCTGGCCATTTTATACCCCTTCCCTTTGTAAGAAATGCCTGGCCCCACCCATCAGTCCTGAGCAAGATTTTAGTTTTTAATTTTCTGGTATAATGTTTTGAAATAAGAATGCAATGTGTGATGCAAATTATAATACTTATTTACATTTTTACTCTAATATTGAGCACTTATTTATAAGTTCGCTATAATATTAAATGCTTATTAATAAATAGAGAGTAATCACAACAAATTATCGCATTTAAAAAGTTTTAATACGCTGTTAATAGCAATTTTGATGGTCATGCGCCACCATCATAAGAAATCGTACATAATCTTACAACAGCTTATTAAAACTGACGTTGTAAGCAAATAGTGTGTAATAAATAAAAAAAAGTGGATTTGTAAACATATATCTGTTAAAAATAATACATCCACTATAATTTAAAATTGTCAAGGAGACCAAGGGAAACCTTAAAGGGGCTCCAAGCGAAAAAACGTTGGCAGCCGCTGGTTTAATAATGAAATATTGAACTGCGATGACGTGTATTTTATATTTTGCATTTACTCGCAGTGTCGCACATACAAACATCGCAGTTCTGAAAGGGCAGTTGTCACTTTGCGACCAAGTGCTAGTTTTATTATTTTCTGCGCCTTACATAAGCATGGTTCAGACCTTTCCTCTTCGTTGTTAGAAAAAATAAGCAAATATCAACCCTCCTTCCCCAAAGATGCTTATGTAATACTTGAGCTGCACCATATACTATAGAGCATTTGCGTTGTCGCATGTATATTACTGGTGTATGTTATTGCATATGTATGATATTACAATGAAAAATTTGTTCTATGTAACTTCTAAAGTATTTTACCTAAGAAAAATATACACCTGATGGAAAAAAAATACTATTTTCCTATGTTAGCCAATGTTAATTTTTGCTTACCAGGGGGGTATAAAATGGCCAAAATATTGCTTACGTAATACTTGAACTTTTCCATATTCAAATTTTTGGAAATTTCACATAAATTCAGGCAATACTTGTTAAGAAATAAACAATAAAAGTAAAAAGTTTCTTGAAAAATAATTCAATAAATTTGCTGATATAAAATAAAAACTATAAAACTATAATTAGTCCCCAAATACCTTTGAAATTGACAGATTAAATAATAATTATACAGTTCCTTTTTACGTTAAATTTACTTTTCCTATATGTATATATGTTTTTTTTAATTGCAATTAGAAGCTATCTAATTTCTTCAAAATTATTAATTTTATTGTAATAATAAAACGTTATAAATAACACTCGAATAAATTTAGAGGCCTTTTGTTCAGCTGACACATTTTAATTTTTGTTAAATACTTGCGTCAAATAGGAATACGAGAATTCTAAATATATTAATGACATTTCTTCTTCATTTGTTTCGGCTAATTAACTACAAAATGCTTAATAATTACGGTATAATCACAGGTGAGAAATGCTACAACGGCCTCAAAGCTCACAGCTGACAACTGCGAACAACAACGAAGCATCCGACAACAGTAGTAATGCCCAGACTTACCCATTGTTCCCTGCACTTTCATCACCTTCGTTTGTTGCTCCGGAACCATATGGTATGGTAATGATCTTGACACTCCGGTACAAACTCATGTTTTCAGCACCGTTCCAGACTTTCCTACGGTATACACATGCGGATTCCTTCCAGTAACTAAGGGGGAATTTTGATCCGGTCTCGGTTCGTCTATCGATTGGTTGACGACTCATACACGTACCCATCTCTCTTCCTCTTTCTTCCCCATCTTTCTCCCCGCTTTCCTCCCCTTCTCCCCCGTTCCTTTTCTATTGATTTTTTTCTCCGTTTTCTTCCCCTGTGCTCCCCTGCTCCCCTTTTCTCTCTCTCTCTCTCTCCCCCTCTATTTTAAAAAAATATGCATCAGAAATTAATCTTGCCTTTACCGATAATATTTTTTACCTAGAGGAATTTTATATTTATTATGAATAAACGAATTTACATATAATAATTAAATTGTTATTCATTTAATTATTGCTGTGAAACCTCTTTGATTTTGTGTTTTTCTAGAGTTCGTAAAAAAAGAAAGAATACAGGAAAGTGCAAGAGACGGAAATGTCAGCTATTTAATTAATAATTCATGAATCTAGGGCTTTGAAAAAAATTAGTTCTGAAGCAGGAAAAAACGTATTACGAGAGAGTATAAAATCGAAGTTTCTGTATATGTATAAATTTTTGTGCATGCTTTTGACGTATTAGATTTAATTTTTGGAGATATTTCTCATTTATTGTGCATGTAAGGCCTCATGTCTGCCTACATGGTGTAAATATTTTTAAGGATAAAGAAATTAAAAAAGTCAAAACTGCACTTTAAGATATACTTATATTTCTGTATTCTTTCATTTACTGAAATGTAAACTATTTTCAGAACACGCACGATATACAAATCTATGAATTAAAACTTTAATATTCTTTTCGAAATGTACGCTTCATTTTTGAATATTAGAAAGAAAAGCTTTTAATTAAAATTCTCCAAAATGTATTCACAAACCTCTAGAATGCATGGCAGATAATAAAATTTGAAGAATTTTGAAAATTATATTCCTTCAGTATGATTTCAAATTTGGTTTGGATCATCTTTATCTATAAAGTATGCCTCATTTCAATCAGTAATAATGTCATTACTTTATCCGTAAAGCCTTTACCTTTAAAAAAGTAGTCTTTCTTCATCACGCCTTCATTACTTTTCAACCTTATAAATGATTGCAAATGATCGTTTTAATATATATTTCCCGCGGTATTGGAAAGCTTAACGAGTTGTTGTTGTTGTTCTTCTTCTTCTTCTTCATCATCATCATCATCATTAGAAATACCCCGCCACTATATCACGATGGTAAATCTTCTCTTATGAGAAATAATATGTTACGGACAATTTTATGTATATATTTTTTTAGAAAGAACGTGTAGAAACGTGTAGAAACACGAAAATGTGTGTGAAAGAACGTGTAGAACACGTTTTGGGTCAATTTAAGTACTTTTCGAAGGTCTTTAGGTTTTTAAAATAAAATTATCTTTGGATTATTACTGCAATATTATCTTCAGGGTAATGCTGCGGGTGTGGCAAACGGTTGTCTCAGGTTGAAAGCTTAAACTGAGCATCAAATAAGGCACCGTGAGAGTATATTGCTGTTTTAGGCAGATATGCAGGTATTAGAATTATTGAAATAAATATACGATTAATTTAAAATACCAATATTTTTATGGCGGGAGGAGCCATTTGCTATCTTGGCGGGAGGAGCCATTTGCTATCTTCAGCTTAGGTGTAAAAATAAATCTCTCTATTCAGGTTACTACTGAAGATTATTTTTGGATTACTTTTCATACTCTGAGTTATATTTAGAAACAACTTTAGGCAGAGATGGCTTTAAAAATGTTTTTAATTCCCTTCAAAAATGTAAGGGTACGTCATATTCGGTACATTTCAATTGCCTACGCAAGAGAATTACCTTCAAATTTCTTCACTTATTGCTTTCGAGCAAATGATGTCTGTTAGCAATATTTTACGCACACAAATGTTTTCAATTCTTTATTTACGTTAGCTTTAATGGTTGCAAATAAAAATTGCATTGAAAAGACAACATAGAAAGGTAACGCACACACAAAAGCTAATGTTGCCTTTTTTGTGCTGCGTCAATTTTTTTAAAAAATAAATTTGTGCCATAGGGAAAATATTTACATGAGGTCCATTGAAATAAAGTTTAACTGATGTTATTTGCTTGAAATTTGGTGTTGCGTAAGTCACCCTTGAGGCTATTGGTTGTACGTAGCCTATTCCGCACGCCAGGTAGTTTATGGTTATTGCAATAAATGAGAGGGAAACCTAGTTGCGGACAATTCCATCAGAAGATTGCTAAAGGTGATGATGAACACTCTTAGATAAACACAACGAAGAAGGCACTCATGAAGACACATGAAGAAACACATTACAGGAAACAAACGTAGATATTGGTAAATAACATCGGCTAGTTGCCGGGAGATGATGCACACATTGCAGGATGCGTGTATGAACGTTGAGTGAAAGGAATCTCCGTGTTACATCTCCAACGGGTACGGAGCTAAGAGGATATTCTCTAGTTGAAAACATTTCTCGACCGAATTTTAGGGTTCATCCCTCCAATTGCCATTGGTGTACAAAGGCAATGTGGTTACATATTGGCCCAGGATTGGCTAAGATTTTATATCTGGTATTTGAGTAATGCGTGTCAACTGTCGAAAGGAGAAGTCATAGTGCTACAGAACAGAACACATTCGTATATACTATAATTCTCTTTTGGTTTAAGCTTTTGCATTCAGAGAAAACCAATATGCCTTACTTGGAATGTTCACATGACCTTTAGGGTTACTCTACAAGGGACTTTAGGTTAAATTTAAGATGGCGCCTAATCGCCGCAGAACCATTGAAAATTTTCAAAAATCAAAGAAAATTGCTTTAGCTATGCGTGTTGTAATTCAGATCTCACGCTTTTTTAAAGTGAAGATTGGCGGGGAAATTGACTAATCAAATCAAATATCAGTACCCATGTTTTGTGGCTCAATTCAGTATCTTTGAACCCATGTGTGGGACAAACGACTCTAGTTTGATTTACAAAACGTGGGTACTAATAATTAATTTAGTTCGTTATATATATTATATACTATAATTGTATATTTATACTTCATGTACTGTAAATGTATATTTACGTTATATATGCTATAACTATGTATTTATGCTTTATGTATTGTAACTGTATTTTCATGTTATATGTACTGTATGGCCGGTTTACCTTTAAGGTAATTAGTTATGTACATTTCCCTACGAGGAATCCTTCACTGTATAGTTATACGTTCTGCAGTAAAACCAGCAATGTAAGCGTTCAAAATTCAGCCTAACTATCGCGTACGATGAACACAATCAGTACTGCATATCAGCTAAATAACCTCTTTGAGGAGTTGATTTACTGAATCTGGTTCCCTTTTTGAAGCTAACTCTTTTCTGAATAACTCACTAATTCAAGGTCCTAATTAGGCACTTTTTACAGGAGAGGGGGGTTTAAAAGTCACAGTGGGGGCTCAGAAAGTCTGGGGTACTTAAAATTCCTTAGTGTTCAGACGTGTATTTTATTAATATATTTAATAATATTAAATGTCTGGGCAAACTAATATATTTAATATTAATCAAGCAATTTCTTAATACAAATTTTACATTGAAAACTTGATATAGAGATATATTATACTAAAATTTATAATGTCGCTTATCCTTACTATAGAGCAGGCGAAAACCCAAATCCTCGTGAAAAAAAATGGCGTGCGCAAGACCTACCTTAGAAATCTAGTTTGAACACATATTTAATGTCAAAGTGCAATTTTCTCTATCGTATACAATTTTATACAAAACAAAATAATTTATTTTGTGAAAAATATTTTCCAGTGGGCTGATTACAATTGGAAGCTTAACCGCAGCCTGGCTACGACTCTGCATTGACTCTTTAACAGCCATAAATATAAACTCTTTAGAGGAAAATCCCACTCACACCGTTTTCTCCCAAAAGAAGGAAAGGACAACTATGAACACTGTATTCTCCATTCTTTTGTCATTTAACGTTTGTGGACAACCCCCTGCTTATTTATAATTTACAGCTTGTATGGTAATTATATTACTATTATTTTAATAATATAGTTCGTGTTAAAATCATAATTAGGAGAAAAAGAGCAAAATCTCGAAATATCATTGGTAACTGAGGAAATGGAATTGTTTGTATAATTTAAACTCAGAATTTTATATATTTTTTTTAATAAATACATCTTAAAAATATGGAATACACTTTGTACTTCATTAGAACTTCTTGGAATCTCACGATTTATCCCTCTGCTCTCATGAACCTAATATCACTAAAAAAAAATTTTTGTTTGGCTATTTATTATCCACACATATTTGAGAAATAAAATGTCTATTTTTTTTTAATTTCACGTATCTAATAAATATTCTGTGGGTTGAAAACATTTGCATCGTAATAGCAAGTTCCAATGCATATCCACTATTACTTATAAGACCAGTAACAAAAGCGTACGCAGAAAGTTCACAATGGGGGTTACAGAGCTACAACTCATATATTCCTATGTTAAATATACAAAATTTCATTGCAATGGGGGTTACAACCCCCATCAACACCCCCTGCGTACGCCAGTGCCAGTAAGCTAAACGGAAACAGTAAAGTAGAAAACTTAAGATATTATTACCCTTCACAGGGATAACACAATTGCCAAATAATGGTCAACACACAAAGCCACCGGGACGAGATTTTTGTAAGTTTTTCGTGGGGGGGGGGATTTTTAACTACAAATACATTTGACACCCACGTATTAGTAGCTCTAGTTTGAGCTACTAATACGTGGGTGTCAAATTTATTTGTAATAAAAAATCCCCCACGAAAAACTCACAAAAATCTCGCCCCGGTGGCTTTGTGTGTTGACCAATATTTGGCAATTGTGTTATCCCTGTGAAGGGTAATAATATCTTACAACTTAATATACGGAGAAAAATGCGTTTGTTCTTGTTCTCATTCGTCTAGTAGGTCAAGACACCGCGGGGACCCTGGTTCGAATCTGGGATGAGGACGGCGTCTCTTTTTCTCCTAAAACAAAAATAGCTCTAGTTTGAGCTAATAATACGTGGGTGTCAAATTTATTTGTAATAAAGTAGAAAATATTACCACTCTTATTATATAAATGAAAACATTGACTTTAATCAGCAAGTCTCGCCAATTCTTTGCTCGAAAAAAAGGAAGTAATTGACCATTGTTTACCACCTGTTGGACAAAATAAAATTTAAAAGCTTTAATAATATGCATGAGACCTTACACTTGCTCAAAAGAAGTTAAAACGGGATGCCCAAATAAAGCAACTAAATTCGACACATGTTAAAATCGCGGGTATGGAAATTTTGCAATATTTACATTATCCGTGGAAATCACAGGATAAACAGTTAGAAAGTGATCGGCTGTCTATCTGGTGGTTTAAATAGAGTCGAAAGCAGCCACTAGCGGGAGTCGCTGAGTCCTGACTCTTTTAAGTGAATCAGTTACAATTCTTACTGTCTTTACTGAGTTAACTCTTTTGAGTAAATCATTGATCCATAACACGTTTCCAAGTAGGTAAAAACTAAACAATTCCATACACAGTATTCGATGTTTTCTTTGCTTTATCTCCAAACGGGCTGGTTTTACATCCCAACCTTTATATCGTCACACAATGAAGGACTTTTCATATAGGGAAGCCTACATATTTCAGAATTTCTTGTATCTATGGAACCCCGGACTGCGGATTGGTGGAAACAAGCCGACAGACGCTGTATCGCGAATGACTAGTTCACTCTAGTCATTAAACGACTGTGGTATAAACGATTATACTATTAGCTGGCGTTTTACCTGTAAACAACCAGTGAATAACCAGGCGCTAAGATAGACATAAGGCTACTTGAAAACAATAACAATCTTTAATGTAATCTTATTGTTGAAAGACCAGCATGATCGTATAGTATACAAATAAACGTTGGGACGGCAATAAGAAACTGAGTCTGATATATTCAATGTATCAAGAGCTGTAATTACAACGTATGAAGGCTTTCACGCTCATTGCATGGCAGCATCATTCTTATAGGTTTGAGCCGTGATTGCTCGTTAAAATCGATACAGTTAAGATAAACACCTACTGTAAAACACCAATTTCACTTAATGGATATATGCAATATCAAAATGCAATACGAATATTTTTGCAATATCAAAATGCAATACAAATATTTACACAAATAAAAGGGTTTTCTGTACTATTTAAAAAAAAAAAAGCCTAATCTTATCTTCCTTAACTCTACAACCTATCCCTTTCTTACAGAACTGCGGTACACCTCATATTAAGGGTCAAGAGAGAAACTCACGTTACACGGGTTCCATCCACCACCCATCTACACTCGTCCGACGCTCAGGAAAAACGTGAGGATGTCCGGTCCGGAAAGACGTGGCTCCGGGAAAATCACCTCGGGAGATGGTCCGGCAAATGTGGATCCAGAAAATCTCCCCGGGAACTGGTCCGACAAATGGGACTTCAGAAAATCTCCTCGGGGAAACTGGCTCGGCAAGTGGGACTCCAGAAACCGTCTCAGAAACTGGTCCGGCAAATGTGACTCCAGGCAATCGTCTGCTCGCTCCTATGCGCCGGAAAAAACGGCTCGGATGCTACTGCTCCAGCTTTGGCAGCCAAAGACAAATATGCACAAACCTTCGTACGCTGGGTCTGGGAACAACGTTTCCTACTTCTAACTGCGACTTTGGGGCCCTCGCTCGTTCAGACGATCTTACCAATTCTCTCTCATCAACGGCTTCTATCACGACCCTTCACCTCGAAGAGCAGATCCGCTCCCTTTCCGACCATTTCTAACGGAGATCAGACCCCCTCTAACCTTTCTCAATAGGGATCAGATCTCTTATCCTCTCTAAAAATCTCCCATCACCTTCCTCATCCATAAACGACCTTCATGTCCATCAACCTATTTCTAGCCAATCACGTTTGATCAATTCTCCCTTCCAATCACGTCCTTTCCTCCTATCTCACCGACCACTCGACCTGCGGTTTCATTTGCCCGTTCGACCCTACGGAGCCTCCTTCTTCGTCCCGCCTTCCCTAAATTTCCTCTTCGATTTTTACGGCCTAACGATATATTACTCCGGCGCACCGTCGACATTTATATTGCAGCGTTATTGTTCAATGACTTTTATCCTGGCGCCCGTTTTGCGATAGCATATGTCTGGACCGCAAGCTGACCTTCACCACCATCCTATTCCCTATACTCAAGCCTAATTCATCTTCCAACCTCCAATGGTCATTTTTCTCCAAGATTCCTTTAATATAAATTTTATTCCTGTATTAATTTCCATTTTATCGTTTCCCACTATCATATCGTGAATAACGGTTCACAATAGCGGAGGTCAAACCCGGATTTCTCGCGCAGTGAGCAGATGCGTTGCCACTACACCACCGTAGAGCCAATGTTTTTTTAACGCACAACTTTAACATTTGCGCCATTTTGACGTCCACAACTTTCTACTTCCATAATATAGGCGTAGTTATATGGGCCCGTGCTCTCCCCCCATAATTTAAAATGAATTTAAATTTTATATATATTGTAATGCATAAAATATGTAATTAGGTTCCTAATACTGTATTTTTGAAAATACAACGTTGCTGTTCATAATTAAAATTATGTTTTAGTCATTTCATTATTCAACCGGATGTCAAATAGTGATGCACTGCGCGAAACAAATAAATAAATATGAAAACAAAAATTAATGCAGTTTAATTTTGAAAATATGGACAGCTGTTTCATTTAATTCATTTGTTTCATTAGTTGTATCATTCTGACGAAAATAGCCACGTGCTATTGAAAGTTTTCAAAATTAAACTACATTTTGTGTTTTTATATTTATTTCATTCAATCATATATCATTTACATATACCATACCCGGAAAATGCTCCACAAAATCTGTAGTAGATTTCAGAAGTTTATATTTAGTTACATTCCTACTAATTGCTGTGATATGCTTTTACGAAAATATTCCTCTAGGTATCACAAAAATACTTCACTACTTATCGCCGCATATGTAAAAAGATGTGATTAAGGAATGATGCCAAGAGGAAAAAACATGGTCACTGATCAGAATAAAGAACTTTCGTTTGGTGATTCCAAATAACTTTTTGAAGTTGTGAAAATCGTTAAAGAAGCACTCTTAAAACAAAAAGACAAAGGATATTTTCCTTCCCTCCAATTTTACAACAAGCTCTTTGCATAACGCGATCTGGGTTTTGTTTGAATACAATAATAATAGTCAAAAAACAGGCATTCCTCAGATAAAAATTACCTGCCAAAAACTTATTTACAATGATGAATTGCATATCCCTGCTTATAGCGATCACCCTCAGATACAGATGCGGACACTGTTTGCATGATTCATTCTATTGCACCAGTATCTGTATGGACACAATATGTTTGAAATTTGCCCATTCACTAGAGGCATTTCTGATAACAGGAAACTAGAATGGGTAAAAGCTAAGGATAATTTCACCTCCTGTCACAGGCGTACGCTATAGGCATACGCATAAAGCTCGTAAGGAGGGTTATAGGCTCAATGGGGGGTTACAGAGCTACAACTTACATATTCCTATGTTATGCAAAATTTCATTGCAATGAGGGGTTACATCCCCCTGCGCATGCCAATGATTCCTGGTAACAAAGGTGTTATTGCAAATGAAAGCTTAAGCTGGAATAACCATGTAAATTACGGTTATCGGGAAAACAAGTAAAAACTTAATTATAATATTTACAATTATCCTATTTCTTTCCACTCCGATTTCCACTTCAGTTATATAATGCTCTTGTCTTCCCTCATATTTATTATTATTTCTTAGTTTGGGAAAATCTCTCGGTCGTAAATTGGCGACTACTTACCACTTTGCAGAATAGGTTTTTCCATTTCGCATCAAATTTGTGAGGAGAGCCATTTACATCTACTGCACGTTTTCATGTTCTTCCGATTTCTAGAATATCGGGCTTCTATTTTCATGTTCAAAGTTATTAAATTGGATTTGAATTTTTTTTTCTTTCCATAAGATTGGTTACCCATATCCTACTCGCTCTGCTGTCGGACTTTATATTCCTATTTCAAGGACTAATTTTCTGTTCTATGACATTACAATTGTTGGCCCTAGATTCTGGAACTCATTTCCTGTAGTTCCGCGGTCCATAAATAATTTATCATTGTTTAAACGTAATCTGATTAATTTACCTGTTGTCGTTTTAATTTTCGCATTTTCCCTTTTAGCCAGTTTTTATTTGTTTATATGCATAACTTGTTAATCTTACCGCCGAGTTGCCTTTTCCGACGTCGGTGGGAACTTGTCAGGCCTTTCTTCCCATACCCATCATCTATATGCTTTTAACTGTTTTTATTTTAAGGTTTTTTATTGCTAATATCTCTTATTTATGTGTTGTCTTCGGTTATTGTTAACAGGGTGTCTACTCACATTCTGTTTCAAACTTTCTGACCTTCCCAGACCAAACCATGATCTATCTCCAGTCACTAATTACAGTAAACAACACACAATGTATTAAAATTTGTATAACAAAAACAAGTTTCAAGACCATGAAATGTACTAACTCAAATCCTGAAGCCATTTATAACTCAATTACAGTGAATTTACAAATACAAAAAATCTATTAAAAATGCATTTCTTTACACTAAAAACTTGCATTAAATATTTACAACATTTACATTCAGCCCATTTTGAGTCCATCATAAAAGTGTTTAACTATGTAATTATAAAAGTGATACTTCATCTTCTATTCCATTTAAAGTGTGCATAACCTTGTGTATAAGAGAAAGGGGATTAGTATGATCAAAATCCCTTACAGATTAGATAATTTAGCTAAAAACACTTTTTGTTTTTCAAGTTTTAGTTACATATTTGGCAAACATTTTCTTCTGAAAAATATATGGGCTTAATAATTTTATATAAATTATATTAGTTTTGGTGCAAAAGGGTACCTTTTGGAAGAAGTTTAGTCAAAAGTATAAGTTTTTCAAAATTTTCGGTAGGCAATGTAGTATGAAAAGCACAGTTCAGGAAAATTATTTTAATAAGTTATTTATTATAACAATGAATTTCAAATTTCCCTGACTCAGACCCTTGCAGTTCAAATTTCCCTGATTTTTCCAGTTAGAAAAGACTTTTGTAAGTTTTCCAGATCCGTTGACACCCTGTGTTAATGAATTCATTGTACTTCTCCATATCTTGTATGTCTTAGATGCCTGGAAAATAAATTTGAATAAGGGGACACTCCTTTCTACTGATGGCCTACTCTTAAGGGCCGTCTATAAATGACGTCACACTTTCTAAGGTTATTTATTTTCAAAACCCCCCACCCCCTTGTCACGCTATTTCCCATTCCTTGATCATGGTCTGTCATATGCACCGCAACCCCCTGGACCGTGACATCATTTATGGTTATGGATGTCCCCCTACTCTTTATAATAGATGGTTCTCTTCTCAGAACACAGCCCCTCCCACTTCCTTTAATCATTATTTTTCTTTTTTCTTTTTTTGAAAAATATTGGGACAATTATGTTCATACTTTTCAACCAGTGCTTTTTATTCTTTACGGTGTATGTTTTGAGACACAATAATGCCTTGCAAAAATGGAAAAATTTAAGTTGATTTTCAGTAAAGTTTTCCCTTGTCAAATTTCCATGTTTCGAAACTTAGCATATACATAAACATGACATAGGCAGCAATAGCGTGAGTTGTCAGCGACCGGGGCAAGTTAAGTAATAAGAAACAATTGTTATCAACTTTTTTAGATGTTTGCCGATGTTATGGCATGGTCAGATGCTGACACGTTCGCAAAGAAAAGAAGTTTTCTCCGTCCGGTGGGACACGATCCCACGACCTCTACAATTTGGGCAGGCAGTCTACCGAGCTACGAGCGTATTTAAAGCGCATTTTACGAAACCGGTTATTTTGTGGAATAGGGCAGTGCTTGGGTTGCTTTTTAAACCAAACTGCGAAAAGATCGGTATTAAATTAACCGAAAAGCCCGTTGTAGCAGATATATTTATACAAGTCGAACACTACGCAGATTAAATAAAGCAACAATTTTTATCAACGTTTTTTAGGCGTTGTAATAGTAACGCCGATGTTATGGCACAGTTAGATGGTGAAACGTTCGTACATCGTTTGCGGATGGTAGAAGATGGTGTCCCACCGGACGCAGAAAACAACATTTTTCTTTGCAAACGTTTCACTATCTAACTCTGTGTTATAACATCAGCATCAATATTACTACTGTGCCTAAAAAAATTTATAAAAATTGTTTTTTAATTTTCGTAGTGCTTGATTTGTATGAAAAGTATTGCACCTGCTAAAACCCGTTAGCACACCCCCTTTCACCAGTCCAATATTGAAATTTTGCACCTGAGGCTTTTGCCCCCGTGGTAAACCCCCCACACACACATACTAAGCCAGTGAATATACGAAAGATTTATTTTACTGAACACAGAAACTCCAGTAGCCATGTTTACAGTTTTGAGGCCTGCTAGGTTAGAGTCAACTCTCAGCAAGTTTAAAAATTTATTGTGGGTCAGAGGTCACATTAAGCTGACCTAAGTCATGGATGACCTATAGCTCAGTTTCTGGACATAAACTGAATGCAACTTATGACTTTAGAAAGTTTTTAAAAAACAGAAGTCTATACTAAAGTCCTATTTGTTATTAACATTGAAAATGTTTTATTAATCTTAAATTTTTATAACTCAAAATTTTTCCATTGCATTTTCGTGCCAAATTTAACGAAGGTGAAAAAGAACATTTCAAACGTTATTTTTAACTTGAGTAAACTTTATTTTGCCTGTTAAAATCCACAATAATTTGCTTGCATTCATCATTAATATAAATTCGTCATTAATAGACATTTAAGACATTAATATAAATTTGTCATCAATAGACCTTAATATAAATTCATCATTGATAGCATATTATATCACGAAAAGATAAAATTTCTTGGTCTGAGCGGTATAATTGTATGTTAGAATTAAACACAGCGAATTAGAGCTACCATGCTTTTGAAATAGGCAACCAACGAAATCCTGAGAAAGTGAATAAAGTTTTATAATTAAAGTACAATGAAATCCAATCAACCTGAACAGGAACTGCAAGGTTGGCTAGGAATCATGAAATGATTGGACTAGTTCTCTCTAGCGGATGTGTATCATCCGCAACTTCTTTTTTTGAGTAATTCTATTGTTTAATACACAGCAGTTTGCCATATACTAATAATACTTTTGTTTACAGTTAAAATTGCTCATGTAATCTTCGTGCTACAGTGGCGTTCAGTTTAGGAAACAGGTTGCCTAGGCAATAGATGTT
>QLNU02015003.1:90027609-90037745 GCA_006491805.2 Dysdera silvatica
AACCATATACGTCGGTGAAGTGTGACGTTTCAATATGGCGCTGGGCACAAACAAACTGCCATTTGCTATGTTATGCTTATGAGATAGATTTAAAATGTTCTCATTTTATGAAATTTCCGTGTTTTTTTCGGATCAGCCGAAACTGATCGAACGTGCAGAAAACGCTATACGTTCTTCACATGTTCGATCTTTTTTTTATGACCCTGATAATGAAGAAATGCGAGAACAAATTCATGCTTCCATGAAGAGTAAAGTATATAGTATTCAGATACTGTACCCAGTCTGCGTTTATGTATGCATATATATACACATGTACTGAAAGAGCAATTTATTATATACACGTATATTATTTTTCTGGAAGCGATACATATTTTGCTGTGTAACTCTCAGTGCGCTTATAAAAAAATTTTTGCAGGAAATTAAAGGGCCATAAAAACACTTGACAGATTCGTAACAAATTAAATTTTTTTCAATAATTTCATGAACGAAGAAGATAAATTGTTCTTTCAGTGTGTATATATACAAGATCCGTTTTTTTTCAGGGGGGCTTGGTCGTACCCCACTTCAAGGAAATAAAAAATAAATAAATTATAAAAATTTATTTTAAGGGGCCAGCCTTAACAAAAACCTGACTACGTCGTTGATGGGGGTTATAATTATGGTTCAAGTTATTAGATATTCTGCCATATCCCCTACAGACAAAAAATAAATGGAAAATTAAAGATCTATAAAATCAAAACTGTAAATTTAAGGAGAAAAGAATTGATTTTCATAAAAGATCAAAACATTTTTTAAAGAAAATGATTGCGGCATCAAGACTTATTAATATAACAAGAATTCTGAACAAAACTACCCAAAGTATATGGACATGTTTTGAATATATATACATATATTAGCCCTCCACCAAAAAAAAAAATTTTTTTTTCAAATAAAATACAACGAATTAAATGGTTGGTTGCTTTTTGGTTTTACGGCTCAAAGACTACAGTGGTCATGCTGCGCCGGGACCTACTGTTTTCCGAGGAATCCGAACCTCTTAAGGCCTAGGGAACCAAACCCCGGACTACAGTGAGCAGTGCGGAATTAAATGCTTTTGTAACATACATGAACACAAAAGTTTGAATAAAAACCAAATATAAAAATTTATTAAACAAACCACTAAATTTAAAATTCATCTTTCTAATTCTCTTATGTTAATATCAGAAATTTGGTCCAACGTACAGGCGAATACAGAAAAAAATTCTTGGGGCGAAGAGAGAGGCACGGTACTATATAACTAACTTCACATTCCTTCAATGTGTGACTTACTCTAAAATATAATTGGAAGAGTTAATGGCTAATGACTATTTTGTGAACTATTTGAAAATACAGGCAGAATTTATTTATTTTTTTTAAATTCTAATGCAGTTGGGAAGATTTTTTTTAAAACATTGATCTCATTATTGTCCCATCCCCTGAATTCGTGCAAAAGTACTCAAATGAAGTTTTCCTTTAATATATATATATATATATATATAATTTTTTTTTTTTATTTCAAAAATGCTGTTTTGAGTTTTTATATATATATATATTTTAAAAACGATAAAAAAATCTTCTCAGTACATATGTATATCACAGAGAAAGCGCATATAGAGGGCTTTAAAATGAGCTCAAGATGAACTTTCTAGCTAAAACAGGTGCTTAGATATTTACATGAATGTGACTCAAGATCACTGAAAAAGTTATTTTATTTTTTAATTTCCAAAAATTAATTCCAGGAAAACGGAACCTCCGAAAACTATGAAAATTTGCAATTTGCTCCATAGGTAAATATAAATCAAAAATCATTGGAATCTGAAAATTAAAGGTCAATGCCCCGGTTGATGTGATTTGAATGACCTTTGATAGAAATTATAGATACCTGGACATTTTTGCCCAAAGTGCATGTTTGCGTTTGTCTTTTGGGAATCTATAAAAAGAACATTTATTCCCGACAGTCCGGTGGTTGCAACAAGCTACAAAATATAAACCCATTTTTATTTGCAAGCTTAAGAAATGCTAATTACTACGATCGTCAATGTTAAGTCAATGGGCCCAATCTGTTGTTTATTGTAACAGCCATATTGGCAATCACGACTTCTCTCGACAGTATTGGAGAAGATAACTTACTGCAGTTCAAAATAACTTCCCATGGCCAAATTTATGCAGTTGGGGAATTTATAGCCCAAACGCGAGCCTCACGTTTGGGCCTGGGTGGTGTAGAGTTTCCCCTCCACTATCCCTTCTCCAATACAGGTAAGATTAATTTATTTTTATTCGGATTGGGAAGGGGGGATCCCCATAGGCGTTCATAATTTTAAAAAAGTAAACATTTCCAACAAGACTGCAAGCATTTTACCTATTCCCAACCGGTTTTGGCAATACTAGAAAAAATTCAGTACGTGACGGACTATCTAATTTTACAAACTTTTTTTTTTATTCTTATAAGCCTGATTGCTATTTTGCAAAACTGTTAAGCAGATGCATTTTTATGAGTATGTGAGCATTCTACCACCATTAAATGAACACTTACAACTAAAATACTCATTTACTGAGGATGAGAATGGGTTAGAAGCAAAACTTCCAACATTAACTGAACCTTTTCAGAAGAAACATTAGCAAAATCCCCAAAACAGAATGTGCTAAAAACTGCGACGCACGTCGTAGAACAAACAGCTTCACTGCAGAACAATCTCAGGGTGAATTAGTTTTTTTGTCTTAATAAACAAACAAATAAACCGGTTGATAAATATTTTCTGCAGTTCTATTAAAATGGAATTGGCATTTTGTAAAATTTAAAATATATATAATACATATATACATACATATATCTCCTGCAGAACATTTTTGATCAGTTGAAAATTTGTTGCAAAACGTTTTGCTTTGGGGAGTAAAATACATGCTAGAACCATATGCGTATGCAGAAAGTTTATAAGGGGGTTATAGGCTCAATGGGGATTACGGAGCTACAACTCACATATTCCTATGTTAAATATACAAAATTTCATTGCAATGGGGGGGTTACAAACACCGCCAATACCTCCCCACGTTCGTACGTCAGTGACATGAATTTTTCGATGACGATGTTGGAAATTTAGACCGATAACTCAAGTTATATGAGTATTACGCAACATTGAGCTTACTCTAACGACAGTGTTTTTGCTAAAGGTGGGAAATCATAAGTATGGGCTGAGTTATGATCGCCTGGGTTACAACTGAACTTCAAACATCAATATTGCATTGCTTTATAAAATTTCTATATTAGAATAAAAAATTATTTAGCACTATCGTAGGGATTATGACGAACAAACAGTGCATTCATATTTTTTATTAAAAAGATAATCTATTTTTTTTTCTGGAACTTTCTATAGCTCCGCCCGTATAGTAAATTTTATGCAATATATATATTACAAATTATTGTCAATTTTTTATACGATATATTTGAATGAACACTATCAATGAATACTGAAGTTATATGAATTAAGCAATACTAAACTTATCCTAACGAGTCTTTTTTCTAAAATTGGAAAAATAAAAGTATAATAAATTTTAGGCAATATATATGTTATACGAATTATAGTTAACTTTATACAATATATATACATACATATCTGAAGAATATATGTGAATGAACACTACAAATGAAATCATTGGCATCGGCAGAATTTTTTGTAGGGGTGGGCAAAGATTACTTCAGCAGAAATAAAAAACATTCAAAAATACCATGTTTAAATTATTTAATTAAATAAGTATTTAATTTGTTTAACTAAATAATAAGACAATTTAGTTCAAATAGAATAGGGAGATCGCATAATTTTGCTATTGAGAAAAAAAAATGAAATTTTTTTTAAAATTCCAAGGGAGGGCAAGTGTCCACTCTTACCCTATGTTGCGGACGCCCACGAATGAAATCGATAAATTGAATACGCCTAACATACACCACACGTGCTATAGAAAACCGTGAATGATAGTAAAAACAGTAAAATAACAAGAAAAATTGATCCAGTATTAGAATGAATGAAAGAATAAATTAATAAAATCCAAAAATGACGCGCAAAATAGAAAATTTATACACTAGTCGCTAGCGGAAAGGAGTAGCTGCGAAAAGGGGCAATTTTGCCCCTCCTTCTGCGCGTGTACGCGGACTTGTACCTAAACGGCAACGTTCTTGCATTTACAAGTAATGCCGAAACGCGCTATAAACTAGCTATATCTACTAGCATCTAGCTGCAAGATTCTCCAAAACAGTCCACTACTACCGTCAGTCACGGTCCATAAATACTTCCAGACATTTTATTTTCTCTAAAACAGTATATTTTACTCCTCTAAATTACCTCCTGTAAAAATACCTCTTCCAAAATATTTCTTTTAAAATAACTCCTCTAAAATACCTTTTCTAAAATACCTCTTCTAAAATACCTCTTCTAAAATACTTTCTCCAAAATACCTTGTCTAAAATATTTCTTCTAAAATACCTCATCTAAAATATTTCCTCTAAAATACTATTTCTAAAATACCTCTTCTAAAATCATCATCATCATCATCATATTCAACCATTATCTATCCACTGCTGGATGAAGGTCTCTCCAAATGCTTTCCACACAAGTCTATCCTGAGCAATTCGCTTCCACGTCACCCCAACCTGTTTTCTTATTTCATCCACCCATCTAGTTTGAGGACGTTTTCTAGGTCTTCGGTGGTCTCTTGGAATCCAGTTCAGAATTTCTGTTGTCCATCGTTGATCAGTTCTTCTTGCAATATGCCCAGCCCATCGCCATTTCAGCCCTTTTACTTTAACAATGATGTCCTCTACTCTAGTTTGCTCTCTCACCCAAGTGTTTCTTTTTCGATCTCTCCTAGTTATTCCAAGCATGCACCTCTCCATGCTCCTTTGCGTTGTCTGTAACTTTCGTATTGCTCCAACTGTTAGACTCCATGTCTCTGATCCATAAGAGAGGACTGGCAATACACACTGGTTGAAGACCTTTCTTTTTAGACACAAAGGCAATTTCCCCTTCAGGATAAAACTGTTTCTTCCAAATGCACTCCAGCCAAGTTTAATACGTCTGTTGAGTTCTTTCATAATGTTGCCATCCATTGAAATCAGCTGGCCAAGGTAAATATATGAATCAGCAATTTCTAGCTCAATGTTGTCAACTTGTATTTTTGTTTCCTCTACAAAATTATTGAACATGATCTTAGTTTTTTGTAGGTTCATCTTGAGTCCAACTTCTTTACTTCTAGTTGAGAGCTCCTGTACCATGTCTTGGAGTTCTGATGGGTTCGTTGAAAAAATAACAATGTCATCAGCAAACCGCAAATGATTTAAATATTCACCATTTATTTTTATTCCCTTGTTATTCCAATTTATCAGCTGAAAAATCATCTGTAAAGCTGAAGTAAAAAGTTTTGGAGAAATGGTATCTCCCTGCCTCACACCTTTACCAATTTTGATAGTTTTGGTATCTTTATGTAACCGAAATTTTGCACTTGCATTTTTATACACACGTTTCACCATGTCAATGTACACATCCTCAATGTCTGTTGATCTTAAAGAGTTGATGACTGCTGATGTTTTAATAGAGTCAAAGGCCTTCTCATAGTCAATAAATGCAACACACAATGGAAGTTCATATTCATGTGTTCTTTCAATTAATTCTCTTAATACTTGAATATGGTCCACTGTACTGAATCCACTTCGAAATCCAGCTTGTTCTCTTGGTTGAGCTGCATCTAATTTTTTCTGCAGGCGATGTGTTAGCACTTTTGTGAAGATTTTATAAATAGCAGGTAACAAGCTAATTGGTCGGTAATTTTTCAAATCCTCTTTATCACCTTTTTTATGCAAAAGAATTACTGTTGCAGAATCCCATTGGTTTGGTATGTTACCGCTGTTAAGACATTTGGTAAAGAATTTTGCAAGTATGTCTTCTACATATTCTCCAGCTTCTTTTAGGATATCTAATGTAATACCATCATCGCCAGGGGCTCTTCCTTTCTTCATACTTTTTATTGCAAATGAAACTTCTTCTTTTAAGATTTTAGGAGCTGTTCCTTCGACTATTTCAGTGTCTTCGTTTAATCCACTGTTACTTTCATATAGTTTTTTGTAGAATTCTTCAACTCTTCTAAGTATTTCTTCCCTATTTCTTGTTACGGTGCCATCCTCTCCTTTTAATGCAATGATGTGTTTCTTCCCAATAGACAAACTCCCTTTAACAACCCTAAGGCTCTTGTTATTTTCAATGGCCTTCCTTACTAACTCACAATTGAATTTTCTTATGTCTTCTTTCATGCTTTTGCGCAGAGTTTTACAAAGTTCTATGTACTCAATCCTGGAACTGGTATTTTGATTGTCCACCTTCATATCTCTTCGCCTTTTCATGAGTTGTTTCGTCTTCTCAGATAATTTGCTATTGTGCTTTTTACAGGTTACACCACCAATTTCCCCAGCAGTTTCAATTATTGTCTTAACAATGTTTTCATTTGCTTCTGAGATGTCAACTTCTTCAATAAGTCCTTCCAGTGCAGAAAAGCGATTTTTTAATTCCAACTTGAATGCCTCGGTATTTTCTTTTAATTTCTTTAAAATACCTCCCCTAAAATGCCTCTCTAAAATACTTCTACAATACCTCCTCTAAAATACCTCTTTTAAAATATCTAATCTATTTTCTTTTCTCGTCAGATGTTAGTTTTCCAGTCAATAACTATTTTTTGATGGAAACACTGATAGGAATTGTCTACGCATTTGTGCTAAAATAGCAAAATTACCCCTTTTCCGCAGTTAGTGGCTAGTATTTGCACTACATTATTAAGCTTCCGAAACTCTCTTGGCGACATTTTTTCACGGACACAAATTTTAGGCATTTTTGGCAACATTTGTGCAGCAACCATGTAGCTAAAAGCATTGCTCCGTCCTAATCAGGCGACCAATCATATAACGAATAATGTGACTTAATTATAATAATCGTCTTGGTCTTGAGTAAACCTCGAATCCTGTTACCGAAAAATAACTGTATGGAAGGTTATCGACAATAAATTAAGGAAAGAGGGAACTTGTTGAGACGTTATGCGATAGAGGTGTTTTCCTACCGCACGGTCTATGGTAGTAGCGTGTTTTATTTTATTTTTTATTAAGTTTAAAAATTGTAAGTTCGATTGTGTTTTACGGATGCAGTTTTGCTTTAATTTGTTTCGAATCGTTATACTCTAATTCCACATCCTACTCATTGAAAGATTATTTTCTTATCGTGCGCTGGATGGTTTCCCAAAACTGCCAGTTGGTCTTTGTAGTCTGGATGGATTTCTTGAAATTGGAATAACTTTAGTTCGTATGATTTTGCTTTACTAAATAGTGATTGTAACTATCAAGTTTTAAGTCGATGTCACTAATTTGAAAAGAACCTTGAATCTTTTCGATAAATTATGAAGATAATATTTGAAAGTACAAAAAATTTCATGAATTGCGCAGTACGAGTGATATAAATGGCTATACTACACGTGTGTCCCTTTTGCCATTTGTCGCCAAAGCGTGGCAACCCTGCCGCGGAAACCTCCTTCACGGATTACGTTATCACGCGCTCGCTTCCCGGTCGCCATGTTTTTTTAAAGAGTAATTATCTGTTATACTGAGTTTTCTGCCTATTACACTCCTTTCAGATTTTTTTAACAAAAAAAAAAAACTTCTGTCTTTAAGCTTCTGAGCTTTTATGGCTTTTAGAATCATTTCCTCCACTTCCTCTTTGTGACACCGTCTCCACATATACTCTGCGTAGTATGAGTCAAACAGCTTTTCAGCACCCCCCTCCCCGACATTGCAATGCTCCACGTTCTCCTCAGGCTTCCTCTCCCCCCTCCCCCCTGTGAAGTATAAGTCCAACAGCTAGTCAACGCGGATTTGCGAAGTACGAGTCCAATAGCTTTTCATCGCCGACATTGTGATACTCCACATTCCCCTCATCTCCCACCCTACCTCCTCTCTCCCTTTCCTCTCCTTGGCGCAGTATAGCCCAGATGCTCTTGCGCCATAAAACACCTAAACAAACAAACCTTTCCTCTCCATACCTCTAACCTCTTCTCCCCCATACCTCCTTAGACGTCTTCCTCCTATATCCCCCTTTCTATCCCAAACAATTCCAATCTTATAAAAATAAAAACATTTAAACGGTCGCTCATCCTATCGTTACAACTCACAAACCACTACCGGCACGAACGGATGTTACGACACTACAATACAACTACCATGTACATGTGCTCATTTTTAACGCTTCCTAAAACTTTCCCTCTGTTTTAAGAGTATAGCATCAGTTTTGGAGACGAGTTGGCGACAAAACAGGGGATTCATCTGTAGTGTCACCATATAAAGCATAAAATATTAATGATTAATTGGAGATTTAAATGTACAGAAAGTAAATTATTTATGCTAAAAATACTTGAATTTTAGTCGAAGTACTCAATGTGGTTTAAGTGGTAGAGACTGGAAACTTGTGATTTAGATCAGCGGTTCTTTAACTGTTGTCCACTGGACTTATCAGGGGGTCTGCGAGATCCACCCAGTGTTCCACAAAGTTCGGAAAAATAACAAGGGAACTACCCCGAGTGGGAGTCCTAATTGAGACATATTGCAATTTATAGATTTTAGACCCCTAATTATGAATCCAAAGTCCTTTTTCTGTGAAATCCATATATTAATTTTTAATTAAAGAATAAAATTTTCAAAATTGGCCAAGATTCAGCGGTTTGGTGAAATATTTATAAGAATTGGCGATGCTTTTATTATCATTTCAAAAATTGTTTGCTTTTTGATACATAAAGTTTTGAAACAAGATACATGCTTTTTGTGAAAGGAAGCAGAATTTACATTTTAGATAAACTTTGAGTGCACTTTCTCTATTTATAAAAAATAATACCACAAAATTTTAAAAATTTGTATAATGTGCATACAATGTGAAAATGGAAAGTAAAGATTGAAACATGGGTTTCTTTCAGGATTACTAACAACAGTAAATTAAGCAACACTATTATGAAAATGGTATTGAACAAAAAAGTTCAAAACATTTGGTTACATTGAGTGCATTTTAAAAACGAGTTACTTTTACATAATGAAATAGTACAATGAATATTATCAACTGCAAAGGAGAGGGTTTCTACATTATTAAATGTTTTAGGATCGTTATCTGAATAATTGCACTTATATCAGGAATATTGTACCATTGGGTGATATTGTTCAGATTGAAGTTGGTTATATATTATTAAAGAGTGCATTTTTAGTATTTCATTTCTATTTTTTATATCAATTTTCATATCAAGTGTGATTCGGTTTGTAATTTTTTTGACGTACTTTTTATACGCCTGAAAAAACATACATCGAGTGGTTGAATAAGTGATATTGTTTCAGGGGGTATTTGTAAGGTAAGGTAATGCAATCGCTAAGAAGATCTTCGTATATGCTTAGATCTGTGCACCCTGTCTAGGAATCTAACATGATACAAGAAGGTGGTCGCAAAATAAGAAGAATGTAATTATTCAGCCATTCTTTCATTTGAAGTTTATCCATTTTTCCCCATTTTGAAGTGACATGTGAATTTAAAGGCCGAAATAGCCTTTTTTAAATGGTCGGACCAAAATTTCCATTCTTTTCTTTTAAGAATATTAGTAACTTGCCCTGTAATTCTCTACACATTGACAGCATTGGCATAATTGTACATGAATGTGTTAATGAAAATTCTGATGGAATTGTCGAAATAGTTTGCTTTTCCCCCTTTAAAGACAATCTTTCATTTGCTATGAAATAATGAAATCCACTCTGATGGGATTTCAGTACGAGACCAAGATCAAGAGTTAAAGTTGAATCTGTCATTTTTAGTATAAATTCCACAGTAGTATTTTTAATTTCCTCAATATTATGGATATGTGCTGTGGTCAAGTATTTTGTGATTTTTCAAGGAACAATTCCAGGTCTCTTTTTTGGATGTAATAACTGCTTTTGAAATTTATTAAATTTAATTCTTCAGCTTTATTGAAGGTCCAGTGTTTTATATCCACGCCTTGAACTGACAAGTGATTTCTGGCATTCTTAAATTTTTGAAATATTGAAGCCCTAATTATTTAATATTTTT
>QLNU02015003.1:90041133-90069838 GCA_006491805.2 Dysdera silvatica
TAAAAAGGAATCAAATCACCACTCTTTCTTTACTATTCCCTCTATCAAAGTTTCGTGTGAAAATGCAGATAAAGTAAAAGAACGTAACAGCAAAAAAGCATCACAGAAATTAAAAAGGAAAGCTCAAAATTATGTGGATATTTCTAAGAAACAAAAAACTGAAAGCTCCATGTCTCGTGAAGAAAGGTTGTTTTATTTTCTGTCGGAAGATATCAATAAGGCTTTCTGTTTATTTTTATCTTATACTGTGCCTGTATTTAAAAAAGCAAATGTTCAACTTCAGTCTGCGGAACCGCATATTCATATACTAAAATCTCTTCTCTTAAAATTATACAGAGAAATGCTAGTGAAATTTGTAAAATCAAACATGATAAAATTATGTAGTGATATTTTGAAAGTCCACTATCATGAGAGGAGTAATCAAAAAGATGATGTTGATATCTTAATTGGAAATGGAACACTGAAAGTAATCCAAGATTTTAACATCCATGATAAAAATGAATTTTATGAAAACGTCAGAAGCTATTTCATAGCAGCATGTGACTACATGCACAATAAATTTCCTTTTGAGTTAGAAGTGTTACATCATGCAGAGGTTACACAAATATCGAATTTTGAAAATGCATCATTTTCCAGCTTAAAATATTTTACAGAAAAATTTCCTGTTCTTTTGTTCAATAATACAGAAGATGAAGCTGTTGATGCTTTACAAACAGAATTCAGTGAGTTCCAGGCTTTCGAAGTTCCACAAACTGTGAGTAATGAAGGTAGCATTGATGCACAATGGGCAGCCATAGGTAAAATAAAAAATGATACTTGTGAATTAAAATTTAAACGACTTTCTCAGGTTATGCTGTCAATACTTACGATCCCTCACAGTAATGCAGCATGCGAGAGAGTCTTCAGTCAAGTGAAGAAAATTAGAACTGACTTCAGGTCAACCATGTCTGATGACACATTAGAAAATTTACTAATAGTTAAATGCAGACAACATGTGAAATGTTACGAGAATGTATTTGACAAAAAATTTCTCAAATGCAAAATCTTGCACTACAGCATTTGTAAATTCTAAGAATTAATATTGCGTTTAATACAGTTTAATCCTCTATTATTAATTTTTCACTTCTAGAAGTTGGCACCTCTGAATTTGGTTTCTTAAAATGAGTGGGAAAAAAAGAAATGAATTTTTGTCATCTTTTCATTTTTTCTCTGTAGAAAGAACATCGACTGAAGCCTTATTGGATAGGATGAAGGGAAGGAAGAACCTTTCAGAAAAGCATGTTGATTTTTTCATAAACCCATTTGTAAAAGAACTGAATTTAGATGCATTTAGTCCTATGCAGATTCCAAATATTATTGAGAAGTTAAAAAAATCTAAACAGGTATGATTCTCATTTTAGTTTATTTGTGTTACATGTAATATATGTATAGTCCGTTTACGGGGAAATTGGTGGGTAGTACCATTAGAATTCAAGGGAGCTGAAGCTTATTTCATTGCAGTAGAAGGAAAGGTGTCTTTCATAACTGTTTTTTTGCACTGAAAGGCACCCTTCCCTCTACTGCAATGAAACAAACCTCATCTCCCTTGAATTCTAATGGTACTACCTGCCAATTTTCCTTGAACGGACTATATGTGGGTGAGTTTAAAATGGACAATGTAGGTGAATTGGGGGAGATTAGGGGTACATCTAATCTCCAGGGCTCGGCTAACACAAGCAGATTCTTTCATTTTTGACTGTCCTGGTATTAATATACTGTTGTAGCCTTCTGATTAGAATCCCGATTTCACCACCATTAATTAAAATTATGCATTTCCACCCATATCATATTATGCCTTCTTGACCTTTTAACCATCTTTGGTCCGCAAGACTCACAAATGAGTTATGAATATGATGAGAAATTATATTGCTTTGTAATTTTTAATCTCTTCTGCATATTGTTAGCTATTCCAATCATGATTAATTTGGAAATCTTTTTTAGATTAAAAGTTTCCATTTGACAAGATTTGTTTATCCAAAGCAGATACTATTGCAACTTGTAAATTTGCTACCACAGTTAAACACTTTGTGCCTTGATAAAACACGCTGTTCAAACCAAGTACTGAGATCCATTGCTGAAAAATGCCCCCTTCTTAAAACACTCGATGTGAGGGAATGTTTGGATATAGGAGACGAAGGTATAAGAGGGCTTTGTCAGCAAGATGAATCTGGAAACTATATTAAAAATTGTGTTCTTGAAGAGCTGGACATATGGTCCACAGATGTATCCATCCATGGGATCTCTTTCGCTATCCAGTACTTCCCAAATTTAACAAAATTAAATCACTATCTTTTATGCACAGCCATTTACAAAACTCATATACTTCCACACTTGGACTCTCCTGGTGACAGTGCTATAGCGGTGAAAACCTTTAAGTTGAAAGAACTGCCCATACACCCTGTGAATGAACTTGATGTCGAAATTTTGAGAATGTATAGCATTCTTTGCCCAGATGTGACTGTACTGCGGATTTCTGGTTTTGAAACGCAAGACGAAATTGATGTTTGTGCAAGATTTAATCACCTTATGGAAATTTCTGTATTTGCTGCCAAAAATACCACCTTCCTTAGCTTAACATCCCTCATTCGGTTGCAAGGTGAACGTTTAACTCGGTTGGAAATTGGTGGTGCATCAATTTCTCTTAAGGTGCTTTCTGAATGCTGTCCAGAACTTCAGTCACTGTATGTACATCACTGCGAGCTTGAAGATCTGCGTGATTTGATTTATGGCCCTGCTGTTCCCTTGAATACCTTAGAGGTCCTCACCCTTGATGATGTCATTTTCCCACTGATTGATGACTCCGTACAGATGATCATGCTTGCTTGCCCTAATTTAGAACAGCTGATATTACTCTACGTGATTTCCATCGCAGATGAATTTGTGAATGAGTTGGCCTGTTTTAGTTTCTTGCCTCGCTTACGCTCTATCGAAATGATTTACTCTACAATAAAGGTTTCAGCCATTGCAAAACTCATCAAGACCATTCCAAATCTTGAACGAATTGTTATTGACCAGTGCCAGTTGTCAAATATCGAGTACCATAATCTGTTGCTCTTGGGGAAGCAAAACTCGAGAGTACAATTAATCATAAAAAATACAACACATACGCCATGTTATTACAATTCTCGCTGTCCACAAGATTCGGAAGACAATGAGATATGGGGATATGGTTTTGACTATGAAGATGAGTTCGAGTCTGACTTGTTCTTTAACTCTTAGCTCCAGTTTGTTAAGTAATTTGATTTTTGCTTTGAGAAAAAACGTTTTTATGTGCTTTTAATTTCCTTCATATTTTGTATGGCAAGTATAAAAGAATTTGCATTATCAGAAAGCAAAATTCAGCTTTGTATTCATAATATTAGCTTTTTATTGAAATATTGGAACATTCGTAGATATGCAGGGTGATTTGAAATTCTATACAAACTCTAATCGAAGATAGGAAACACTAAAGCACACATTTTTTGTAAATGAATGTATTCTCGCGGGTGCAACTTTCATTTAATTTGTAAGATGTTCTTTACAGATGAAACCTTTTGCACATGTGAAGAAGTGTTACTGTTCACGTTTCTCACATTTATGTGTATGACGATCCACATGTACTTACCTTGCAGTTAGACATCACATCTGCAGGCATACATTCAATTTAATGTTCCATTTCTTCCATTAAAGTTTGTACAGCAGAGTTTCAAATTACCTATCTCTATATTGCATTTGCTAGACAGGTTGTTAGAAAAAGAAAAGGAAATCAATTTTTTTGGTTAAAGTGAAGTATTTTTTTAGATTATGTGCCTTAAAAATAAGTACATTTTTTTTTTCATTCAAATTAATTTATGTATTATTTTAACATTCAATTTACTTTTCTTAAGTGGTAAGTGAATATCTAAATAACGTATTTAATAATATAAAAAACAAATATTCAACGTCTTGATTTCTTGTTTATCGAGACTACAATATACATTAGAGATCTCAATTATGATATTATTAAAAACCAACATTTAAGGATTTAAATAAAAGTGCCAATTTTGCTGCCTTCTCAACACCTCTAATTGATTTCAGAACTTGCTATGCACAAGTCTAAATTTTGAAAACATCCTTTCAACTCCAGTAGAGGTTCCCTAAGCTGTGCATAGTTCCTCATTAGCGCCAAGTTCCTTTTGGCCAATACATTCTTTTGTGAGGGCCAGTGATTTCCACCAATGAGAAGTAGAAATTGATTTCATTGTCTCTTCTTCAAATAAAGTACCAGTGAGAGGTGGTGCATGGACAATAAATGCAAACGTGATGTCTAATAATGAGGTATCTTTGTATTTCTTTTTTTACAAAATCTATTGCTTGCTCCTTCTCACTCCAAATTACGAAGCAGAAATCTTATCATGGTGATAATAAATGCACCAAACACTGAGTTGGGGGTACAGCTTGCTTATAGTATATTTTAAACATCTTAACATGCGAAAGTGTATCACAAGCAAGATCTTTTATACTGTCCTTGAGACCTTTACAAGTTTTTACTACTTTAGAAGTACGTTTGGCACAGAATGTCCTTTGTTGTCCTTACATCTTAAAAGTACAACCAGAAAACCGACTTCAGAAATACTGAGACTATTTTTTTTTAACTTTATCTAAAACAACAGAAATTGGTTCCAACTGAAGGTGGTTTTCTACACTCCTCTTTATACCCATGTTCATGACTTTTGAGTCTATTTTTGCATCTATAATATTTGTTTTCTTCAATTAGAGAGGGTTAAAGTATCGTGTAAGCACCTGGGGTGGGGAGTTGCCGTTGGTCTTATTTTCCTATGTTAGCCAATGTTAATTTTTGTTTAGTTTCCATATTCATCTACCATATAGTAAATCTAGGTTTAAATTCTATGGATACATGGCCATTTTTTCTACCAGTCTCTGTTCAAGATTTTGATTCTGTAGGCAATGGATGTCCATATCTCCCGAAAACTGTGAAGTTCTGGTGCAATATGATGTTAATTCTTCTTACCCTATAAAACACAGATGAAATGAAATTTTAAGATTTAATAACCCTTTAAAATTCAGTCCATTGATCGCTGTGTAAGCTGGACAGCACTATTCCTTAGGAATCCGTTTATAGAAGGATTAAATGTTATGAAAGTTCATGTAGATGTATTTACTGTGATGAGCAATTAGGCCTATGGTAGCATAGATGTAACATGGTCATTTGATTATGCCATTAGTCCAGATTTGATTCCAGTGGTGGTATAAACTGTCATGTTTTTTTGCCCAATGTGGTGCAAGGTTTCGGATTTTGTAGGAAACCAATCCCCTGAGGTTCAGATTCTTAAACTCTAAGCCCAGACACAACTCAACCTTAACTGTCCTCTTCCTGTAAAATAAACGATAATGAGTTTGCCTAATAAGATCAAACCTGAAACAATCTCATATTTAAATGCATGATTGATTTTTCCTTCGTGTTTTGTTCATTAAAATTTGTAATCATGATGCAGCTACCTCCTCTCCTGGGATGAAATTTTTCTTAAGGTAACGTCTTCTAGAATCACAAAGTATTCTTTTCATATGGTAAGAACTTGTCCCTCAGCTGTAAGGCCAGTGCTGTCTATATAATAATTATTTTCTAAAGTTATGGTGTGAAGACTCACTGCATAGACCATTGCTCACCTTACTTCTGTCGTGAAAAATATGGAATATTGGATACCTTTGTTTTGTCGTCGAATTATTATTTTGAATACCATAACTTTTACACATTCCTTGCATCATGTCTTAAATGGGATCTTTATTGTAGCATCTGTCAATCTCATCAGTAATAAATCACATGTATCTTTTAAAGATAGTAAAGACTCATTGAGTTAATAAGAGCAAGAAGGGAGGGAGGTTAGAGTGCCTTGTGGTGGCACAGAGGTAGGATTTTAGTGTATCACTCTGTTAACTTGGATTTGATTCTCGTGATACCATAGAATGTGTCTCATTTTTTCTGATCGCCATAGATCTGGGTTTCTAGGCAACTGAGGTTCGGATTCCTCAGAAAACTAGACTGGTGTGCCGTAAAACAAAAAAAAAGAGCTAGGGTTAGAAAGAATAGAGTTAGCATATCGGTATGTGCACACACTATGTAATTTTTTTCTAAGGTACCTTATTATCTGCTCTTTTGTTAGGTAGAAGCATTAATAGTAACATTTACCCTGCCTAATGCTTTCTTCAAAACCTTGTATTACTACTCTTCCAGAAATATCTGTTTTTATCTAGCGCATGTTTTTGGTAGTTTCAGTCAAAGTATAGTTCGTTTATGGAAAGTTGACCGATGGTACCGTTAGAATTCACGGGAGCTGACGTCACAAACGGGCTAGTTCATTACAGCAGAGGGGAGGACGTCATTTCAGAACTGGTTTTTAATGAACATTTGTCTGCGCCACAGTGGCGGTTCATGACTTCAAGAAAGGGTGAAGTTGCGAGCCCATCCTCTACCCCCAAATAAACCGGAAAAATGGCCAATAGATTTCCGTTTTCTAGCAAAATAATTGTATATATTATGATATGTATGTATGTGTGGTGTGTGTAATCTAAAAATATGGATGTATTTAAATAATTCAACTATTTACACATAATAGACCTTTCGATACAAAAACTGTGCATGCACTAGTAATTGTATGAAATTTAAATATCAAACGTATAAAATTATTCATTATATACATAAAATTGTTAAAATGTGTCAACAATAAAAATGATTTAATTTAAAATTTCAATAATCTGCCATGTATAATATTCCAAATATTCACAATATGTATATACCGGACCTGATATGGTACTACATGTTGTACAGACAGAGATAATATGTGGAGACAACAAGCAAAATAAAAATATGCAATATATGCTTACCCAGTCTTTATTTTTTGAATATAAGTTCGATTCTTCTTTTAGACTTGCAAACTTGTCGATGATGTGAAAAAATGGTTGAGTTTCTATTAACTCTTTTAGTAGTTACTTTTCAATTGAAATTTTTAACAAGTTTCTAAGTCTGTCTTCTAACATCGTATTACGTAGACTGATTTTGATTCTGTTTAAGCAAGAAAAATTTGGTTCTACGGAAATACTAGTGGACGGAATAGTCACTATTAAGCAAAAAAGTTTATAAGCTTCTTTAAAAATGTATCTGTTTTCTGTTAAAATTTCCATGAATGTTTGTAATTTCATATCTCTATACTGCTTATCCAGATATATGTGTTTTAATTCATTTTTCAATCTTTGGAAGTCAGTAAATATATTGGGGTAGTACACATTTAAATTATTTATTGTTTTTGTAGGAAATTTATTGGAATACTCTACAAATTTTGAAGTATCCATTAATGTAATAAAATGAAGCTTTTCCATATCTTGAAAACGTGTAGTAATTTGTAAAGAAATAGTATCTAATATTTCATAAAATATGAATTTTATATTTTGCAAGAACTTTATTTTGTGTGAGCGTCACTTTTTTTCGTCCCTCACGGTGTTCAATTGGAACTGTTGTTTTCGAAATCACTAATTCGAAAATTTCCATGAACGGATCCTCATTTCGTTTGCTGTTTAAGACCATTTGCGTATTTTTAATTTGTGAGATGCAAAAATGAATGTCAAATGACTTACGGATTTTCTCTTCAATGTACTACAAAGTAAGTCCTAAAGTACCGTTAAAAACAACAACCAAAAGTGAAAATTCAAAGTCGTTAAATATATTTAAATAGCCAACACTCTGCCTAAGCGGAGTTTGATCGGAGGTTGGATCGTTCATAATCTCAGTAAATACTTCTTTTAAAGAATCCCATTCTTTATTTATAACACTCAACATTTTAGAGTTAATCCTAAAAAAATAATAAAAACTTATAAAAAGTAAATAGTGATTTTGAGAAAAAGAGCGTTCAAGTTGGAACTTGGTAACATGTAATAGTTATTTTTATTTTATACAATAGTGCAAGAAGTAATTGAAGAATTTTGATGCGGTTTGTTTTAAAACACTGCCAAAAATCGATATTATTTTTTAAACTAATGAATAAAAAAATCGATTTTTTAAAGATTTAAAGGTCCTGTGTCCCCTTAAGAAACAAAAACACAACGAAATTACACGCTTCTACTGTTACCACTCAACGTGCCTCGAAATACTTCAGGGTAATTAAATAATTCTAACAGATATAACACTAAACTGTTTGTAGTTTGAATCAAAGTTTTATTCAATTCTTTGATTTAATTTTTTTTCTTTGACCAGTAACACCCCCACAGAAAATTTTTTACCTCTATAAACCTCTGTGGTAATCAAAAATCTCAATTTTTATTTCTGATCAAGCCATACCTCTGTTTTGGTAATTTTCATGCATCTAGAGGTTTTCATGCAAAACCTCTGATCTGGCAATGCAAGCTGTCATGGTGGTGCGATGAAAATCTCTTCTCTGACAGCACTTACTTTCACCGTGAATATTAAATCATGTTTGCAAAGCATTTCCGTTTTGAAACGAAGCTCTAAATTTCTATTGTCGCTTCATACGGCCCTTTTTCTCGGCTGGCAACATTTCGTTGATGCGTTTAACGCGTTTAAAGCGCTGACTTAAAAACGTAGCCTTCTGTTCCTGAATGTAATTCCAATTATATTAAAGGAATTAAATTAAAAAAAAAAAAAAAATAGTGGGCTCAAAATAAAATTTTGAATTTTATTTTTCTAATCAACTTTTAAATTTGATAAAAAATAAAAAGGATTTGGAATTTAAATTAAAAAAACTGTTCAACCGCCCAATTTCTTTAGGTGAAGTCTGTTTCACTCGCATCACCCAACAAGCTGCCACTGCTGTGCCAAGAACCATTTCTAAAATAACGTCCTCCCCTTTGCTGTAATGAACTAGCTTGTTTGTGATGTCAGCTCCTGTGAATTCTATCAGTACTATTCGGTCAACTTTCCGTGAATGAACTATATGGTATTGAGTCCAAATAATTGCCATCTTCAAGGTAGATGGTAGCAGTATTATTTGATAAATCACTCACAGGGAAAAGAAAGTTTTCGTGTGTCTGATGGGGAGTATGATCCCACAACATTTCCATTGAAATGCTTTACCTATTGAGCTACAGACAGCCAACGAACTCTGCCCTGCAATAGAATATAATGCTTCACAGTGAACAAGTTAACGAATAATGGTGGTGTGCCTGGATTACTTTTTAAACCACCCGCAACTGAATCAAACGAAGCGAACATGCTAGCTAAGACAAATATTGATATTGAATGCAAATAATTTCCATCTGCACGTCCGATGGTAATGACAATGAAAAGGTTGTGGGATCATACCCCATTAGACATGAGAACTTCCTTTTCTGTGTGTATGATTTATCAAGCGCAAGTATAGTAGTTTACATAACATTGCTTTCTAAAGTGTTTACTTATGTGGTTATGAATTACTGTGTGTTCCATCTAGAGATTCGTCATGTTTGATGTCTGCTTATTCTGCTATTGTAATGTCATATTTTTGAAGTAAATGGTAGGTTAGTAACCTGTCTCAAGTGGTGGTGAATCACTAAGCTCTAAAGGTGGTCACCAAAATATTTGTATATAAGTTAAGCCTTACACAAAAATGAAATTTGGTGATTGTACCAAGCTCAATAAGGGATACTTGATATATTTTAAATCTTATTTTTGTTTACAAAGTAGCTCTATTTTTTACTAAGTGTTATATCCCGAATGTGCCAAATTATGAAATTAAAGTATTTCAAATATGCTACATATATGGGTTATGTTGTGTGTACAGGTATACTTGTTAATAAAACTTATTTAGCAAAATTGTTTTTCTTTAATTTGCTGATTTCATCTGAGGCTTGCATTCACATTGATACACTTAGCAATAAATTAACAATATATTTTATTTTTGCTTCCAGTAAAATACACTTTATTGTGTGGCTATTAGTGCACTGAATTTATATCAGCACACAAATATTCAGTGTTTTTATCTGAATAAAACGTTCACATGGTACAGCCCTACCCAAAATGGATAAACCCTGTTTCTATAATGACTGCCACCCACCAATTGAGCTTAATTGACGAAAGTTTTCATGGTATGAACAATATATATATAGAGATCAAGGTGTGTCTACAATCTAGAAAAGCCAAGGAAGTTTTTTTCTATTTAGAAAGCAGTGAAGTTACAGGGGCCGAGAGGAAGTCAAGAAATTTAGAAATTCATTGTTATAATAAATAGGTGATATAAAATAATTTTCCTGAACTAGAGCTTTGTGTGCCTTTTCACGAGAAAATTTTGAAACTTGTACTGTTGATGGAAACTTCTCAAAGTTACCTTTTTTGCACAGAATTAATATGTTATAAAAAGGAAAAGCTGTCTCAGGGAATGTGTCTGCCAAATATATAGTTAAAACTTGAGGGAAGTGTTTGCCAAATTCCAATCTGTAAAAGTTTTGCTGGACCCTGTCAGCCTCCTTTCTCTTATACATACAGTGAAACCTGTCTAAGGCAGAAACTCACGGGACCGGAAAAAAATTCCGTAGTATGCATGTTTCCGCCTTATGGAGGTTACATGTAAAATACATGCATAGTTAAATTCAGTGGTAAGAGATGACTGCATATGCTTTTTTTTTTCTTTGTCTTATCTTGCGAACTTTAAGACTATATTTATTTTCCTTTTGATAAAAATATTTATTTTATCACTGCATTTTATTTTTATTAATTTTAATTTTTGCACTATTTTGTGGTTTTAGTAATTACGATCAATATAATATGGTGCAAAGTTAAATGCAAATTATATATGTCCATTCCATACAAAAAGTCTTACGTAAGCTTAAATTGTAACGATAAAGTACCTCCCTTGTAAAGATGATGATTCCCTTGTATAAAGATACTCTCCCTTGCGGTGGGTTTATCCATGAATTGATAAAGTGGATATGAGTGACTTTTTGTTCTGGTTAATAAGTAGTTTATTTAAAATTGAGTGCTTACATACATATTAAGGGGATCTATTTATGGTTATGGCAACCCCCATTATTAGCTTGTAACACCTCCTTATGAACTTTTTTGGCTATACCCGCATTTGAATTGCAGGTGGTGTACAAAAATATTGGTCAGTAAAAGCATAGAGTGCTTAGGCAGAAAGTTCGAAGAGTTTTTGGCAGTCTTAATGGGATGGGTTGCAGTTTATAACTCCAATAATTATATTAAAATATGCAGGGAATTTCATTTGAAGTATAGAGTTTACAACCCCCAAAAACCCTCCCTGGCTGCACCTATACAGGCTGGGTGCATATCAAGTAAAATGTCTTTATTCCTCATCACCTTTACACAGGCGCATTGTGTATTACAACCCTCTTTTCTGCTGAACCGTCTAGGATTTTCACCTTATGCGGGTTTTCTCTTTGGCCAGGTTAAATAGATTACTTTCTATTTCTGCATTGGAAAAGTCTGAGAAATTTGAAAACGAATTTAGTTAGAACCATGTCTTGTTATTTTTAATTTATCCATGCTCAACTAGCTATGTCAGTATTTTATGATGTTTAAAAGTTTATACAGTTTTTTATCTGGCTTCTAATGATGGCTGAACCATTAAACTAAGGCGTGGAATGTTAAATTATGCAGGGTATACAGAGAACCTACTATTTAACGTAGATGAACAACACATGTGTTGAAAGTATTTTTTGTTCTAAAGCTCCAAATTGTTAAAAAAAACAAAAAAAAACTATTTTGGGTACAGCATGGATAAATAGAAATATACCATGACTCAGAAGTCCTGTGTACAATCATCATTCATCTTACGTAAAACACAAACATTTAAGAATTGTACGTTTTCTATCGAAAATTAAATGTAAAAATACTTCGCAGATATGTGTTCTATCAACGAACTACTGAATTAGTAAAAAAAAAAAAAGTAATGACAAAAGCAAACATTGGTCGATTCGTTGTTTTATTTTTAATGGTTGTAAAATAAGTCTTAGATGACGTGAATCCAATTTGAATTCTACATAACATTCAAGCTTCAATGGAATACAAGCAAGTTCGTGGCCAGACACCCATTTACTTCCGACCCTTAAATCGGTATCGGTAGGTTGCTCCAAATCCGTAATCTGGTTTACTCTTGAAGGTGTGTCCTTGGTGTCTCATGAATCCTTGGCTGTATGTGCCTTTCATGTCTAAACTGTGTTTCTTGTTCTTGCTTTCCCACACCTTACTTCCAACTCCTGCTTGAAATCCAGCATTCCAGTTTCGGGCATTCTTTCCACCACCAGCTCCTTGTAGACTGAATTCTGGCTGTAAATTTAAAATAGTTTTAACATGTTTAAAATTAAATTTCAATTACTATTTAAGATTCTCCTTCCTGTTACTCTGGACTTCAAGTTATCACTCATTAACCACTTCTAACTGATGGCGATAAAACGTTGATAAACAGGAGGTGGAAATCGGAATCTAATTCCATGAGAATTATTTTTCCGAAATACAAAATATTTTTCTTAAAAAGACATGGTCGTTCATTAGAATGTTATTGAGAGTGCGCTGTATTTCAGTTTAGGAGGAACTTTTGATTTCCTCATTGTTTAAGACTTCTGAAATTCGTATTACCATTTAAGAATCTTTAGTTTAGGAACCCATGATTTCATAACTATTCAAGATCCTTTGCTTTAATTATTGCTTAAGATATTGTTATGCGTCATAAATTTAATGTTGAAATTAAAAAGTACAAGAAATGCTTACCTTGCCAACAGGTTTACGCTTTTGACTCCACACTGAAAAAAAAAAATATAAAAAATACATCAAACCATTTGGAACCCAACAAGTTTGAATAATATAAAAGCATAATATAGAATACATTGATTGGTACGGTGTCATAAAGCTAATGTCAACATTCCACTGCACTTGGTGAAAATTACGTGGCAAAGTTTAGATTCCACTACAGACCTTGGATCTTTTTGCTCACTGAATCACTAATTGTATAAATATTATTAACTTAAAGTTAGGATCGTAAAACCGGTTTTCGTTAGAACAGAAGAGTTTTGAGATTGAAGTGCATTGCGTACGGGATTTAAGAAGTAATGTCTAAAATTGTGTGGTGTTCTGAAGCCAGTTCGAGCGAACCAGTTTTAAAGTACTTTTGAAAATAAGAATCGGTTATTACTTTTTTTAATAATAAAGCAATCAAGTTTTCAACGAATAAGTACCATCAGGATGCACAAACTAACTATACGTTCAGCGACGTCTTAGAGAGCATTAACGCCCTTGTTCGAATATTAACATCAAAACCACTTACTTTTCGTAACCGTGACGTGTTGAATAATTGCTTTACGTGCGTTATCTACTTATACCACGCGTGCAGTTCGTATGATGCGCTGGAAATTTGAATGATTTGCGTAGCTTGCACATACGCATCCATTTCACAGTTTGCATGACAGGTATATTTGCATTTCCGGCCGGTTTGGCATTTTTCTCAACGTCGCTGGCTCTGCTGTTGCGGAAAACAACGATAAGCAGCAGGATGCTGCTGCTTAGCTTCAGTAGGACTTTGCGTGTTTATGAATAAACGTTAGCTCTGCTGATGCAAAAAGCAACGATGAACAGACAGGATGCTGCTGCATCAGTTCAGTGGGACTCTGCGTATTTTTTGGACAAACGTCAGGATTTGCTGATGCGAAAATCAACGATGAATAATTATAGTCAGCCGGAATTCTTCACTCTGCAGTGGCGATGAATATAACTCTACGCAGCTGTGGCGTATGATTTTGTAGCTCGTGAGCGAATCGAGAATTTTTGGAGCTTTAATAAAAACTTTCCAAGTGGAGCCCGTGCGATACTTTCAAGTAGGAAGGTTGTGAGTCTTCCCACCTGCAACTTTGCTTGCCTTGAAGTCTCCGACCGAACTCCAAGTTCAACGTTAAGTTGAGACGTCCTTTTCCGTACGCTGCTCCCGCTCTTCTCTTCTATTTTCTTCTCTTTCCATCCCCAGTACGACCTGCATGTCAATCACATTAAATTACACAATCCACTCACAGGATTATTCGTTTTGCCAGTACATTGGCTGTTGCTATATATACAAACTATACTGCTGATCTCTGATAGGTTTCCTTTCGCGGGGCGGTCTACTGTTTTTGAGTTTAACTACGCCCTGAGTTTACGATACTAGAATTTACAAGCCCCTAATCAAAGTTGACATTTTATGGGATTTTCACTGTTTATTTTAGCCTGGCTATGGCGCCTAAACCCATAAAACGTCGTCTGGCTTTATTTTTGTCTACCCATGCTTACTTTGTACAAATACACAGAATATATTTGGCAAACTAATATTCTCCTATAATAATACGTTAATATCCACACAAAATGATTTAAAGAACAACGTAATTCAATATGGCTGACGAGCACGCCATACATGCAAATATACAATAAAACTCAAAATATGCATATATGTACACGTAAAATGAATAACACGCAACTAAAATGAATAAATAGCAGTTAAAATTATTAACTGCCGAGCAGAAATATTCGATCTACATAAAAGGATGTTCTTTATACATCACAAATTCCATGACGACATATCACAATGTGTCTCCCGATAGTCTGAACAGTTCAGCTTTGTCTTTTACCATGTAATAGTATTTTTAAGGTCAAAAGGATCCTTCCAGAGCTACAAAAGATATTTATATAATTTTGTGTTTGTCTTTTACGTAGAGTTTATTTGTGATGAATTATCACATACGTTTTACGTTGATAAACAACGTAGAGTTTTATCGTCGTACGCCCAATTATTTCAGTTCTGTCAGGGCGGTTGTCATTTGGGACTCTGTGCTAGTTTTATTGTTTTCGGTATCTTACGTGAGCATCGTTCAGACCTCTCCTGCCAGTTGTTAGGAAAAATAAGCAAATTTTAAACCCCTTCCCCAAAGATGCTTAAGGAATACTTGAACGGCGTCCTACTTTTATTATTAGAACTACCAATATCACTTCTGACCATTCTTAGGAAGGAAGGAGGTATGCAACGAAACAAGGCGTGGGGGTGGGTAAAATATGGCTGAGACTTTTCTTAGAGAGGACTCTTACCCTATGGGAAGCCATAGACACAGACGGCAAGGGCGTGCTTGGACAACCCTCATTTCCCAATATCTCTCTCCAATTACAAATAAATTTGACACCAACGTATTAGTAGCTCAATCTAGAGCTATTTTCTGTTTAGGGGAAAAAGAGACGCCGTCCTCATCCCAGATTCGAACCAGGGTCCCCACGTTGAGCCTGCGGTGTCTTGACCTACTAGACGAATGAGAACAAGAACAAACGCTTTTTTCTCCGTATATTAAGTTGTAAGATATTATTACCCTTCACAGGGATAACACAATTGCCAAATAATGGTCAACACACAAAGAGAGTCTTTTTCTCATAAACAAAAATATCTCTAGTTTGAGCTACTAATACGTGGATGTCAAATTTATTTGTAATAAAAAATCCCCCACGAAAAACTCACAAAAATCTCGCCCCGGTGGCTTTGTGTGTTGACCAATATTTGGCTATCCCTATAATAATAATAATAATATCCTTATTGTGTTATCCCTGTGAAGGGTAATAATATTAACAATCTCTCTCCAATGTTTGAATTTTTTGGGGTTGCTTTTTATGGGAGAAAAATAAAACTTTGTGTTTTGGAGAGCGACCTTCCCCACTTCTCTTGAAAAACTCATGTGGGCGCCCATACCTTTAACGACCGCATTAGTCTCTCAATCCCTTTCGTTATAACAATAATTTCTAAACATATTCAAAAACTAATTGACTTACCCTCCGAAATACAGGCCAATGTCACTAATACGATAGCAAGGATAAAGAAATTAATCTTCAGATGCATTTTTCTCAGAATTATGGAGAACCGTCAAATCTTAGATGCTTAATATTCGAACTAGTTGGAGACAACTTTTGAGAGCAATGTGAAGAGTTTATTATTTATACCAAACGTCTGATGAACTTTTGAGCGATATCAGCGAAGAATTACGTCTGGCATTAAATCATCGTTTTCTCAGTAAAGCAGTGGAATTTCCTGACAGATGTGGCAGATTACGCCTTGATTAGAAGAACGTTATTTCCAATGTGTTTTCCAAGCAATCTTCCAAGAAGCGAAGTGGGGTCGATTAAAAATTGAACCACGGCAAAATGCTTTTACATCTGATGATGATGTCGACCAAGTTTTATTCGTTTTAGATATTTGTTATTTTCAAATTGCTATTTCTGGGAAAAAGCGAAGGTTTTAAACCACTACAGTGCAGAACCGATTTAACCGTTCTTCAATTAACAGACTTTTCTTGAGTAGAAACTGATTTTAAAATTTGCCTGTCTTGTCGCTCACTTGTCCTTTCCGGTCATCTTCACTTTTTTTTTTGCAGTCACATTGTCGCCTTTTGATAAAACTAGCTAGATACCAGATCTACTTCGTTGCATTTGTTTAACAATACCACCAATTTTCAATCCTTGGGCTTTTAAACGCCATATTTTGGTCACCTCGGCTTGAGAAAAACATAAAATATGTGGCATTTTTTTTCAACTAACAAAAGTAAAGACATTTGCTGCAAAATTACACACAAACATGATTGCGTCATAAAACAACTACAGTAATATGCAAATTTTGAAATTTAGCGCATTAAGACGATATTTTAATTTACTGTCCATATACTTTTGGGACAGCATTTTTTTAATTTATTTTCCACAAAATATGTGTGAGTGTTAAATGATATTTAAATATTGCAACATATGTCTTTTGATATGCTGTATGCATAAAATACTTTGAATTCGTTTCTCTGCATACTTCATCTGATATTCCAAAGAAATAGTTGTTCATAAACTTTTGGGATACACTATAGGTCTAACATTTCTTTCTTCATATGTATACCTGCAGATACACAGCGGACAAAAATGGCCAATTGTAGAGCATCTTGAATATCTTTATACTCGTCGAGAGTTAAACTACATTCTGTACAATTTTTCAAATCACACATCAAACTATTTTCAACATTTTTACTAATTGCACGGATGCGTCACTCAGTTGTATGGAGTGACATAAGAGCTTATGTTATCAATTTATGCAGTTTTGTCCAAAACTTGATTCATTCAATTTCAAATCATTGAGCGGGATCCAAAACTTGAACCATTTCTTCCAAGTTTCTCTTAATATATATTTTCATTCTTTATATGGACGTTTAGCATGAGTATAGTGCCTAGAAGGAATAGTGTTCCGACTCCTCATTGTTGCCAATGGTAAAAAATATAAAAGAAACTTACATTTCCGCAAGGTGGCACTGCGGGCAGTCTATTTGCTTACTTTTCCCATGTTACATCTGCTGTGTGTGAATTTTTAATTGCAAGGCAAATTAATTTTTTTGTTAATTAAAGTCAAATATAATGTATGTCTAGAAAGTAATTGTATATCATCTATGCAGCTTGCTAAAATATACACGGAGTAATTAGGTAAGTACGCCATTGACAAAAATTACTTGTCGTCTCTCCCTGTATGTGTGTGACTTAAAAATACTTTTCAAGATTTTTCCTATTATTCCTTTGTATTATTATTATTATTCCTTATTCAAGATTTTTCCTATTATTCCTTTCAGAATTTAAACGTAATATAATAATTATCTATCCCTTTCCTTTTTAATAGCTCTTTGTTTCATTTTGGAAAACACCACATTAAAAAAATAAACATAGCTATATTCAACTATGATTAAAATTATCTAAATTTGAAATTTGTAAACATTTGGGCACTCTTTTACAATATGTTAACCGTTCCCTTTTTGGAGTCTTTTGTTAACATGCATTTTTTTTGCTTTGATTCTTGTTTTCTCCTACCTTTTTGAACGTTTGTCTAATTTCATAGTTTATATTAAAAAAATAACCACAGAGTTCCCGAGTGTTGGCGAGGACCCTTCCTCATTGATCGACCACGAAACAATGTAGCGGCCCCTATGTCCTTAACTCAATGTAACCATTAAAATAAAGGTTAAATGTAGGGTTTTTCAGGTCCTTATTTTTTTTTCACTTTGTATCGTTAAATATTTGTGTTTTTCACTTTGTATCATTAAATTTCCGGGTTTTTCACTTTGAGTCGCAATCACCCTTGCTATGTTTAAGTGTAAGATCCCATACTTTAAAGGGAGAATCTCGGCAAGTAGACTGTTGAGAGCGCCATCTACCGGAGGTGTAAAGTTTGAGAACTGTTTTTTGCGGTAGTTCCAACACTGCACATTCTAGGCGCTATAGCATGAGCAATATTTTAAGCTATCAAAAATTCAGCTTTGTTTGAAAGACCAGATTGCAAAGATCTAAATTTCTCTGTTCGCAATTTTGAATTGAGTGGATGTGGAGTTGAAAAGTGGGGATAATTTACTTTGTAAAGTCAACATAAATTGCATATTTTGTAGTTTGCAGTTGTAATTTTACAAAGAAGACAAAACGACTTTCCATTATTATCAATAAAAGAAAAACTTCTATCCAGTCTTCTTGAAAGGATTTGTTTTCTTATTCGCGTTTTCGTTTTTGATATTTTCCGAAGTCATGTTATTAAAAAAATTAAATAAATTTAATTATTCCAAAGTCTGACATTGAAGCAGAATAATTAAATTAGTTTACGTCGCGGAACAATTACATTCTGTAAACAAGTTTAAATTGCTTAACAAAAAGTCTATTTACCAGATTTTTTGAAAAAAACATGGAATAGGACATTTAGCTAATAGGAAAACTATCATTGAAATACACGACCACCCACAAAGCTGGTCGAGTATTCTGCGCAGACCGGTGTATTGTTGCACAAATCGGCTGATGTAGCGTTAGCAGTGTAAATGTGCGCAGATTTATTATAACCTAGCAGCTGTCAAAAGAGGGCCGCTGCCTGTGAATGAACTACTTCAACCTCGGACTTAGTCTCGTCTCCTGTTCAAGCAACGATCTCTGGGACACGAGCTTGAGAACAAGCATCGACGACTCCTAGAAGGACCTATCGATGCAACCGAAGATCTACTGTCAAAACGATCACACTCTAGCGACTGTATTTTTCATTAACCGATTCACTTTCTTAGTCAATTTAACAAGATTCGTAAAAAAGTTCTGAAGTAATAAAAAAACAACGACGTGGATTTAAATTTTCAATGAGAGCCGCATTTAACGAAGAGTCGCATTTGCGTCCCCCCCCCCCACCTCGATCTATAGTATTCAGATGATTTTCTTAATATAAACAGTAACATAAATACTATTTTTGTAAATCAATAGCTTAATTATTACGTTGTCAAAAATATTTTCAAGAGATTCCAATAAAATTCCGATTCCGGCTCTGCTTTTCGGAGGAAGCAGACATTTAGCACATTGGTTTTCCTTTTCCTTCATTTTTTTCACATTTATTTTTTATTTTTTGCTCCCTTCTTTCTTTCAACTCGAAGGTTGTTGCTCTGGTTACTGCCCTGGTTTTACCTGGCATTAATGGATCGGATTTATTCGGGTTAATTTACTTTTTTCTGACCCCCCCTTCTTCGTCCTTTCTTTCCCAACGCTTTCTCTTAGAATGGCCGTGTGTCTGCTTCAAGAATGCATCAGTGTACTCAGCAGTGTTTCTTTTTGGAATTCGTGGCTGCTGCTTCTCATCTCTTCCGTCTCGTATTCGTTCGTGCCGTTTATGGTGCCTCTGCTGCTTCGGCTATGATGCCCTTCGCCTGTCATGCGGTGTTTTCTGTCCCCTCTCCGCGTCCGCTCGTTCTTGCAGCTCTGTGCCTTGGTCCTTGGCGTCTTGCGTGTTCGGAACGGTAGTTCTCCGACTTCGCCGGTTATTTACATCCTCATCGTTCATTGGTTTTTCATCAGGTTTCGCCCTGCCTTTATCGATTTATGGAACTCTATCATGTGTCATATAACCTCTCTCTTGACTATTTGTACTTGTACGCTTCCCCTTCCATGTATCCCTTTAACGGCATTCTAAACACTAACTCTTTCTCCCTCTAACACAAAGCGTGTACCCCTTTCATTTTAGACACCCCCTTCGGGGGCAAAAAATCACTGTCACAGCTACGGTGAGTCGGAGACTCTATCATAATTTTTTTTAAATCTTGTTAAAACTCTGTTACTCCCAAATGCTCGTCTGTTTCAGGTAGGCCGCCACAATCAACATTGGAAGCTGTATTAGTATAGCATATTCAACTGTTGCATCGATCTTCAGAGGAAAGCTGGAAACTACGCTCGGGGGCCTGCACTCAGCTATGCCCGAAAGATACTTGACATCTGTACTTTCGCACCCCCCCCCCGACAAGACAGGGTGAAATAACTTATCGGAAGATAACAGAACAGCAGTACAACCTATTTCTCAAACTAATCTGCACCAATCGTGTCATACGCTAAATTTCGCTTCCGATTATTTTCATACATCTTCTAGAAATACAGTTCCGCTCGATCGGGCAATCTTTCCAAATCATATCTGCATACAAAACAACACAATATGTCATTCAGGTTTATCAATAATGGAACTCTGACATTTGTGTACAAACAAGATTAAAATAACTCTTAAAATTGAATAATACCAAACCTCATCAAGGTCTCTGAGTAGAGCCCTCAAAATCGCGGGGACCTAGGCCTATACGTAAATCCAGCACTGCACAAACCCATCACTCTTTAATCAGATAGATTGGTGAGTTTTTTAATCCTCCACCTCCCGTCTTTCTCTTCGCAATTTAAATAAAAATTTGCTTCATAAGTGTTGGATGTAATTTTCTGTTTATTAGCATTAATATGGATATGTATGTCAGTGTATGGAGATAGAAAGTGGTCAGATAAAGAGAATTCCTCTATGAACTTCGAGAAGGTTCTTTCCTCCCTTGCTCAATTGTCCAATGATAAAGCATTGGAGGGGGTGGAAAGTTCCGGAAGGATGCGGGAAGGGGAAAGACAAAGTCGTGATCGGAATTTTCTGGTGTTAAATAAGAAAGGGTAAATCTGCGCTAGTCGTTCTCATGATTTTCCTAGATAGAAGGCTATGCTTTACGAAGGTTACAAGGAGTTATGCGTAAGGACTCTACTTGTAATCCGATCCCTTCCTTGTCGTTTTGTATTACTAAAAGGGCCTTAATATCTCAACGGTGGAGGCTCGATGGATGAAGCTTTAAAATCCTATGCATCCCTAGTAAGTGAACGAGATTTAGGTTATTTGTGCTTTGTGGTGGATGATGCCGACCTTTGAATCACCAGCCCAAGGTGGGGCGTTAAAGTTCGCCCTGTCTTCTCGACGTGTTTCCTATGCTATGTGGTCGCCGTAAGAAAAAGTGACCTCCTAGTGATGGAAGGTAGATACGGAGGACGGTCTGCAACGACGAAATTTAACCTTTAATTTTACTTCAGTTGAGGACGCCGACGTTTGAATGGACTTCTCCGGGTGGGGTGTTACAGTTAATTTTGTCATCTTGTTGTGCTTCCTTGGGACGAGACCGCCGTAAGAAGTAACCCCCTAGTGCGGTAAGATGCAACTAACTACAAAACAACGTAAAAAGTTACTTTGATGCCCTCTTATCTGAACATTATTAGGTTACGCGCGAGTATTTTAGTTATTATGGACATACCAGAATCTTTGTTTATTGCCCAGATGAACGATTTAATAATTTCAAATTGCAAACAAAAGGGGGTTGCTTAATAGGGGTTGTCAATGACAGTAATGTGAAATAGTGAAGTATTATCTTTTATGCTGAACTGTATCGATCACGTGCCGAAAATATTATATTAAAATTAATTATAAAAGAACCCGTTTTCTTCTTCTTGTTTGTTACACAATGTAAGTAGAAGACACCGACCTTCATCACTTGGAAATAGGGAGTTACCCCTTCCAATTTTAACAGGATTATTGTTTGTAAAATCAAATTCCTTTGAGAGAGAAAAAATTCTATCCTTCCCCACTTTCGAAATATCATGGATGGGATATCAGGTTACTAACCCGGTCGGGTTTTTTATTTTTTTTAAACCGAAAAGAAAAGTTAAGATAACGTGGAGATGAATTGCTCATTTAAAAATAAAACCTCTGCTATGATGCAAATTTAAACGGAAAGTACTTTTTTTCTCAGTCTTTCACGATTGCAAGAAAACTTATTCAGGTCAAGATTATCTCAACGGAAATCGGTCGTTTAGATCTGTTTACATAAGCAGGGATTTCCATCGTCGGAAAAAAAAAGCTAAGAGGTGTTAAAATAAGTAGAATAACTACAAACAAACACGTTCATGGATGTATGAGAGAGGCGAATCACAAATTTTGCAAACGGCAGTAAGGGAATATTATAAAAACGAATCGACGTTTATAAGGTATTATTACGCGAACGGATAGATCCTGCCCCTACATAAATCCTTTAAATCAATCGTAGGCCAGAAATTTGTCAAGTGAAAAGTGGGTAGGGTTTCAAGGTGAAAGCAAAACACATAGAGGGAATATGCAGTAAAACCTCTCAAAGATCACTTCTGTTAACGACCACTTTTTCTGGAAACTGATTTCCTCTCCATCCCATAGACCTAGCGTTAAATGTACCTCCATTCATAGACCACTTCTCTGAGCGACCGCATTTTCACGGATCCAACGGCGCTCACCTTAGTGGGTTTTATTGTACCTATATTCTTTGGTGAAAGGGTGTGACTGCAATTGCTGAAAATTTTTTGAGCAGAGCCATGATTGGGGATTTATATGCTGTTACTGGGAAAAGAAATACAGTAAAACCTTCTGTACTGTCACTTTACATGCCTTTCTTTTGTGCTTACCTTGTTGATAACTATTTTTATACAATAAAACCCACTAAGGCGACCACTGTCGGTTCCATGAAAAAGCAGTTGCTTAGAGAGGTGGTCTCTGAATGAAGGTAAAAGCGTTGGGTCTATGGGGTTGGGGTAAAATCTGTTTCCAGGAGAAAAGTAACCATTAAAGGCGGTGGTCTCTGCATAGGTGATCTTTGAGAGAGGTTTTATATTCCCTCTATGCTCTTTACTTTCACCTTGAAACTCCACCCACTTTTCACGTGACAAATTTCTGGCCTACGATTAGTTTAAAATTTTTGCATAGGGGTAGGATCTATCCGTTCGTATTATTAACCTTTTCAGGGATAAAACAATTGCCAAATTATGGTCAACACACAAAGCATTCGAGGCGAGATTTTTGTGTTTTTCGTTGGAATTCATTATAGGGAATAATTCCGACACCCACGTTTTTAGCTCCAACTAGAGCTTTTCGTTATAGGAGAAAAAGAGGCATCATCCTCGATCTGGAGTTCGGAAAACTCAGCAATGTTTAAATTATAATTCTAGTCTTAAGTCCCCCAATAAGTGCCGCCTCTAGGCCTGTGCCTACTTAGAAATTCGCCACTGCCTCGATGGCCGAGCGGTCTAAGGCGCTGTGGGCTCAACTTCAACTTAACTTGACAGTGGAGGGACGGCTAGAGCTGACCGCATTGCAACGAGGAAACCCTGTTTTTTAACTATCCATGCGCGCTTTCTCCCCTTACAGTCTTCGACCAATAACCCGATTTGGCAATTTCTTGCCATTTCTCAGGCTTTTTTTTTTGTGGATAATTCTCACAAGTGAACTTTCCCAAAGGGTTAGGCCGTTTTCAACTAAAAATTAAAACATTCAATTTTTTTGGGATTTTTTTAAAAATGGATTTGGAGGGGGGGGTAAGAGGGTCGCATTCCATAGATAAATTTAAACTGGAGGGAGGGGCGGACATTGAATTATGAGAATTGCTGATGGGAGTAGTCTTCTGTAAGATGCCTGCAATTGGAGTGGGGGTCATTAAAAGCAGACAATTGTAGATTGGGGGGTAAAAATGTGTAAAATTTTACGGACGTATTTTGTGGACGAATCCTAAGTGGAAGTTGTCTTTCCCTCTATAAGCTACGCCATAGAAAACGGCCCTAGGAGTTGTGTATGTGGAGAAGCGGGGGGGGGGGGTAATGGTTATTGCTTTTTTTTATGTTATCGCCCTGAAAAGGGCCTTTATTTATTTTTATAATCAAAATTATTCTATCCCGCTGAGGTTATCGTCTGAATAATCTGAAGTGCCGGAGCCGCCAATTGCAAAAATTACAGGTTCGACAATATTTTCCGTAAGGGCATCCAATTCCCACATTTGAGTTTTAGTTTTCGTCACGTGATCGACGAAATTCCTCCAAGCATGCTGTGTGACACCATCGATGCCTTCGAGTGTCAGTTTCGAAACTTGATTCTTTTTAAACGTTTGGTTTTGACCAGCAACGTAGCCCTTCACTTGACTCTAAATCAATACAACAAGATTGAGCTCACAATGATAGGGAGATAAACGGAGGACAGTGTGCTTACTTTCAGCAGCTATTTCGTGTGTGATAACTTGCGTAATTCTTACGGACGTCGTTTACTAAATGTAAAAGTTCGGCCTTCAACATATCGCAACTCCATGGAATGTTTTTGGTTGTTAACCAAGCTTGAATATCTGCTTTTCGTGTATATGTCAATGGAATAGTTTCAACCAATACTCTATGATATGAGGCGTTATCGAATACAATGACGCTATTCGACTTCACGTTGGCGAGAAATTTCTTCCTAAACCAATCTTCATAATACTTTCTCTTCCTCTCACCTTGGTAATCGACTTTTTTCTTGCAAGCTAAAAAAAATATCACAAGCACCATCTATAAAACCTTCCTCGTTTCCAGCATGAACCAAGATATTTCTGAACCCTTTTCCGGAGCTTTTAAGCCCGGTGAGAGGCCGTCCAAAACCGCCCGTTTCACCGACTTGACAGTGGAATCGACCCATACTTTCGTTTTGGTATGGCCAAAATTTACCCACGTTTCATCGGTGTAAACGATGGGTCTACCTTCAAAACGAAAACGTTTGATATCTCGCAAATAACGGTGACGCCAACACTGAATGTTATCGCGCTCTATCAGCGCAGACTCCCGTTTTCGTTTAATAAAACTGAAACCCAAATCTATCAGTAGACGTCTTGCTGTACTAATGCTGACGTTTGGCGAGTCACAATTTTCATTAATGGCAGCCATAACTTTTAGGTTTGTAGGAATTTCGTTCCTGAAAAAGAAAGCGTGAACTTTTCTCCGTACTGCCGATAATATAAATTCATCGTAAATTTTTATCCTCGTATACATTGCTACATTTAGTGGGCGTTTTTTCCCCCCGGAGTTGAAAACTTCCCTTTATCTTTTAATTCAGCTTTCATTCTGTGTATGCTGGAAGGAGAAACCAGTTAAGCTGGAAACGATCGCTATGACATCATTGTCAGATTTTTTTGGGTAATATTGGTATATTTTGCAAAAAACATTCATAACAACCTTATCGGAACTTCCAAGTGGTTTTCCAGCCTTATGCGGTTAAATGTAAAAGAATCATTATTCGATACAGGAGCAGTATCCATTATTACGTTCATGCGAAAATGCGAAGTCCGTAAGAAAGAACAGATAATGAATAGTCCTCCAGTTCTGGGGTGGGGGAAGGTTTGCTGCAACATTCACTTTCTCGAAATTGCGTCATCAGTTCTCGGAAAATGGTGTTTTTCCCGTCATTTCTCAGATCTGACCTTGGACTTCATTGCTATCCAATAAGACATACTTTTTACATCATAGTTGTCCTATCAGACAAAACATTGTGTGTAAACGACCCTTAACATAAATCCAACCTAGCTTAGTGTGCTCCATAAAGAAAAAACTTTTGGAAAGAGTTTGCATTAATTACTCATCATATGATCTTTAGTACATTAATGATTTTTTTAAATTGTTATTGAGTATACATATATTGATTTGAAAACTTGCGATTTCATGTCCCCGAAATTGTACATGAAGTTATTTGGAAAAGAACAGCATGACCTCTACTGTTTCAATGGGACATTACCCCTCCTGTTAAATTCACCGGTCTCTGACATTACAGTGTCGCCTTCGGCGTCCATCCTTCCTACCCGCCCAGCAAAGTAATGTAAGTTCACTGGTCTGAGTTTTCTTCTAAGCTTGGTTATGTATAGGCGTGCACAGGGTATTGATGGGAGTCGCACCCTGCTCATTACAATTTTGCATATATGCACATATAAGGAATTGGATCTCTGTATACCCCCATTTACTCATATCTATATGTAAAGGCATATTGTGGTTTGTATGTCACATTCAGTCAATTATTATCCAGTCCCAGATGATCCAAAGAGTAGTCTTAGGATGTAAAATTACAAGACAGAACAGAGGGCTTACCGCGACTGAAACGTTGCTCTATTACCTAACCAAGCCAACTGAGAATACATAATATGCTAGTGTAGAAAATTTGAAAGTAACTGTTGTAACCAGAGGCGCCAATTTGACAAAACTATTAGGGGGTGGAGGTCTAAATAGAAGAACCCACGTGTACAGTCAACCAGAGACAGGGAAAACATGAATAATAACAATATATTTTATATGGCATGTTTTTCACTGCCAACGATATTTTGTATTTATTGTTCATTCATTTTGGGAGGTCTAGCCTTAGCAGAAAACATTTATAAGGAACAATACATGGACTTATCAATGTTTGATTATTTTTATCACTAAAATTTTACTCTAAGCTGTGAAATATCTTTAGGTGAACAGCTGACCAAGTTGTAATGAAGAAAAAAAGAAAATCTAGAACAGCATTTCTCCACCTCTTTGCTCTAAAAGAGCTTCCGAAATAATTTTCAGTACTGAGAAAAACTGACAGAAATTATATCTATAACTCATGGTACACATTAGCGGGAACGTTTTTCCAATCACCTCTCACAGATCCCTGACTGAGAAAACGTGATTTAGAATCTTAAGCAGCTGCTCAACTCTATATATTGGGAAGGAGAGGAATTAACCACATACAAATCTTTGACACTTTTTAACAAGGGAGAATGCTTATTAAATATTTTACTAAAGGTGATTTTCACATTTTGAAATGAAACACCAGAAAACAACAAAGGCCAATGCTACAGAACAACTCAGTTTCGTTAGCATTGACAGATACATTTAAAAAATGTTTAGGATTCTGTAGATTTAAAACTGAGCGAATATAGCAGATCAAGACTTGTATCAACCACAAGAGATTTAACCCTTAGGTGGCTCACAAAGTAAGGATTGTATTTTATAGTGTAAGAGTAACAAAGGCCATGTTGTACTATACTCAAATACCAAATATGCAACATAGCATATAAATTATATTTTCAGTAACACACATATACGCTTTTTATATAACCATTTTATTGAAAAATATCCAATAAATCCAATCCGAAGATTATAATAATGCTATAAAGCAGTGGTTCCCAACTGGTGGTCCGTGGACATTGGTGGTTCGTGAGACGAGTCATCATTTACAAAAAATAACTGAAAAAAATACTTATAAAAATTATTTATTAAATATTAAAATCAATTATAAAAATGAAATTGATGGTATATTTGTAGTATTTTATAATCTGATGGAACTTCAGAAAACGGTTCGTATTAAAAGTAATTCGTCTTAAGCGTGTTCATCTTAACGAGGTTTGACTGCATTATCATTAGATTTTTTTTTCTGTTTATTATTCCTTTTTTTTACCAAAGAACAATTTTACAAACATATTTCCCCCAAAAAAGGACCCGGGTCCCTTTTTTTTATTAAGGTATTGCTGTCAACACGTAAGAATTATTCGAAGTGGTTCATGGTACAATTGAAGTGAAAAAGTGGTCCGCGGTTTAAATTGAGTTGGGCTATAAAGTATATAAAAGTTATGTACGAATATAACTAATAGAATATAAAAGGGTATATGCTACCAGAACAATAAATAATGCTGTAGTATATATATCATCACATTTAAATATGATAATGATATAAGTACGACTCAATAAATTGCAGCAAATCGTACTAGTTCGCCTCGAAAAAGGAAATTTAGTAGAAAAAGATTTCCTTCTCACCAACCACAAAATCTAGACCTGATTTGTCAAATCTTGGTTATAAGCACAGATAAAGAATTGCTAAAGAGGTGGAATGATTATATATATCAGATAAATATTTATATAAAATAATGATAATATATAAATGCGATAGTAAAATCGTTTGAGTATAAACGTGATTCTAAAAATAATGGTGGTTTTAATATGACTGTCCCAGTATATCATTCCTAAAATAAATACATTTTTTCTTCAGTCAGTCCTTAGTAAATTTCTGTCGTATTAGCTTCTCCCATTTCATCATTGGAGCTTCAAATGCCAACGACACGAAAAAGCCAATACCATAAGACATGAGCAGAAATGCAAAAAAGCATAACACCTAAAAGAGTTGACAAAAAATAAACACCAGTTTCTAAAATTGCACAAATACAGAAGGAATATGACATAACATAGACATACAGGCGTAGTGCATTTCCTTGCAAGAAAAGTGTCCTACTTCAACAACTTTTAATGGATTATACAGCTTGTTTGTAAGAAATGTGTTATATTTTCAGTAGAAGTTGAAAGACGTTGAAAAATTTTTTTATCAGTTCTGGCTAAACACTATTAAACCTAGTTATAATTGGTGGTGGTGGGGGGTGGGGTTAAATTTTAGTTTTCTGATCAGAATACAAACTCACATTTAATTTTAATGATCTCCCTTTGCCAGTTTTCAAAATGTTTGTAGTCCGGGGTTTGGTTCCATAGGTTTGGATTCCTCGGAAAACAGTAGGTCGCTGCACAGCATGACCACTGTAGACCTTGAGCCGTAAA
>QLNU02015003.1:90079502-90093126 GCA_006491805.2 Dysdera silvatica
CTTTCAATGACCTCTTCAATTTCGGAAAAACCAGAAGTCACAAGTAGCCATGTTTGGAGAGTAGGGAGGTTGGCGAATGACTGGAATTCCATGTTTCGCCAAGAAAGTCTGAATCAGGTGCGATGAATGAGATGGAACAGTCATGATGCAACTGCCAGTTTTTCGCCATAAAGAGGTCTCGTCTTTTGTGCCGAACTGCATCACGGAGAACTTCTTGATAGTATTTTTTAGTCACTGTTTGTCCTTCTGGTGCATATTTGTGATGCAAAATTCCATGTATATCAAAGAACACAGCATTACCCTGATTTTGCTTTTTACCTGTAGTGCATTTTTTTTTTTACCTTGGGGACCCAGGATACTTCCATTGCGATGACTGTGCTTTTGTTTCATATATACACCTATGACTCATCTCTAATTAAGACGGTGTTCAGAAACTCAGGTTCAGTGTTGGTAGTTGTCCAACAGGTCCTATGCAACTGCAAGATGGAGTTCTTTTTGCTCCGCCGACAGAAGCTTGAGCACAAATTTCACAGCCACTCTGCACATGTTCAAATTATTACACAAAATTGCATGTGTGGAATCTTTACCGATCTCAATTTCTTCGGCAATCTCTCATACAGTCAAACGACGATCTCCCATTATCAGATTTTCCACCCACTCAACAACTGCATTCCGGGCGGTTTGTGTCCTCCCAGAATGCTGGTTATGCTCCACTGATGTACAGCAATTTTTGAATCGGTTGAACCACTCCTTAATTTGTGTTACACCTATAGCATCGTTTCTAAACACCTGCTGAATCTTATAAATTGTTTCGCTTTGAGAATCACCAAGCTTTTGACAAAATTTGATGCAGTATGTTTGTTCAACTTGTTCAGTCATCTTGAGAGAAATCAAAATCTGACGAACACTTATAACAGCATCTCACTTGGAGGTCAGCAGGCAACGACTGGCACACTGGAACGTGGGAAAAATTTCAAGCATGCGTATTAAACTGTCTCCTTCCACTGTGCACAGTGTTGCTGCTTTAGCATCACTACTCTGCACGGGAAAATTCAAGTTTGGATACTTTTTAGACAGATCTCGTATTATAATTCCCCTTAACACTAGAACTGCGGCTGAGGTCAAATTGACCGCTTGTGAAGTTTAAACTCAAATATCTTTTAAACCTTTCGTGTTTTAAAGCTGAAAATTCTTGACTTTTCCTAAAATATGTTCCTAATAGCATATATAAAGTTTTAAAAAAATATATGTTGCAGAGAGCTGTAGTTATAAACACATACCTAGAACCGTGGAAGCGGTCAATTTGACCATGTTGTCGCTTTGTGTAATTAATGTTAATTATTAATCAACATTAATTATTAACACCAATTATTAATTATTAATGTTAACTATCAATTATGGACATTATTAATAAAATGTTAATGTTATTCTATCAATTCGTGAAATCAATGGCAATGCAATATAAAACAAATGGTCCTGAAAAACACTTGCCTTCCACGAGACCAAATATGAACCAGGTGCGCAATAATTGCAACTGATGAGAAAGGTTGGTTGTAATCAATGTCAAATAACAACCTTGAAAAGTTGAACATAGCTTTTGTTTGCTTATCATTTTGGCATTCATTTTAATTTCTGTCCCAGTCTGCTTTACTGAAAACTGATAACAGTTGAAATTTACTTCTGAGGTTTCTTTTTTTTTTTTTCTTTCCAGCAATTTTATGACTATAAATTTAGTGTCTAGTTAAATATTATGTCCCAACGACGAAGACTAACCTAAATGTTGAAGAAACTGTGAAATTGATGCAAAAACTTTCGGAAAATAAATCAGATGACAATCAATCTAAAATGTTGGATTCAGTTAGTGATATTGTATATATAATCTTTCACTATCAAACGAAAGTTTATTATTCGAAAGCGATGAAGAAACGAATATTCTATTATCTTCTATTCTAGTAGCATTAGGCTTCTATCAGGAGGTAATTCGATGAACAAATAGAACAAACAAACGAGCAAAAGATGGAAATTTGTGGGAAATTTCTATGGCAAACAGCAACTTAACTGGAAGAAGAGCATTACAAATTACTTTACTAAAGGCAATAAGTCCGAAACCAAATGTAAAATGTAGTGTGCAGAAAACAAAAAGTACTGAATTAAAAGATCTTCGGAATTGCACATGGGGTCCACCTATAATTTAGGAAACCATTTCACAAAATCCATTTAGAGAAATATTTCTACAAAATGTGACATGGATGTTTCATATCAAATGGTAAAAAAATATTTTACGAAGGCAGTGTCCAGACACTAGCCCATTCAAGTATTTTAAAATATATTAGACATTTAAATATAATATTTAAATTGATATTTAAATACATGTACTGCAACGGGCATTTCGATCAATTTAATACCGCTTTCGTAATTTGGTTTAAAAAGTAGTCCATGTACTACACCATTCTACGAAATAACCGGCTTCAGTAAAGTCTTTATATACGTTCGTAAAGGATTGGATATTGTCGTTCGTAGCTCAGATGGTAGAGCCTCTGCCCGGCAAGTGGAAGGTCGTGGGTTCAGGTCCCACCGAACGCAGAAATATTTATTTTCTTTCGAACGTTTCACCATCTAATCACGCCATAACATCGGCGCTGGTATCACTACGCCAATAAACGTTGATTTATATTGTTGTTTAATATTAGACATTGCTGTCATAACTGCATGGATTGTCTTCCAAATAGTAATGCATGATAAAATCAGTAGAAGGAGCTTTATCCAAATGCTCGTTGAAGATCTATGAAGAGGACAATCGGTAATGAGACAATCGACAAGTTGCACAATAATAATTGATGAATGTGAATTTAGAATAATAATTGATGAATGCAAGTTTAAAATAATAATTGATTAACGTGAATGAAGAATTGATAAAAAGTAATTGATAATTTAGCCTTCTGTACAAGAACTTAAAACAAAAGCGGATTCAGAAATCTTTTGACATACTCATTTGTGCATCTTGTATATCTCGACGATTTTTTTTCTTTTCCACCATTTTCGTCAGAAAAGACGAAAAAAATGGCATGGAAAATGGAAAAATCACATTGAAGTTGGACAGATATTTTTCTCGTATTAGACAAGATTCTACTTTTGTGCTCGTAAAAAAACATGAAACTCTTAATGTAGTTAAATAGTGAAACAAATTTAACGTACAGAGTGCTCATTTTAACCATACTTGTACAGGGTTCAACTGTATGTATATTTAAGAATGCATACCTTAAAGCCAAATTTTATAATGGGGGAAACAAATAAATGGTGGTTTTTGTTTTTTTTTAAGAAATTGAAGCATGGGTCCATGTATTTTCCAGGGAGGGGAGTAAATATACTCTTGTCTCTCTTTCAGGCATCCACATATTAGTTACATAATAGAACTCAAACATATCAAAATTTTATGGTTATTGAAGTTTTGATGAACCCTGTGATTTGACCCCATTCACTACACAGAAAAACTGTCAATATATAGAATTATATTTATAGAACCTTCACTTTGAAATATGGTGGCCCTACTGCGCACACACACACACATATATATAGAATACAAATATTATCCATGTATATTATGGGCATTTGTTCAGTAACATGTTCAAAAATAAATTGTTACCTACCTCCAAAAGCGATGGATCATGAGAAATGGCCAATTGATTCGTGATGACGGTTTTTCAACTTCTTTCAAGAACAAATACACCAGAAGGAATCCACTAAATATAGAACATTACTCATAAGGTCTTTTTTTGTAGTATTGCATTCCAATCAAATTTAAAAATTAAATTTTTGATTAAAAATTTAATTTTAAAAGTAACCACTACCTTATCAAGAAAAAAGAATCGACAGAGAAAGTGCCATGTAGAATAACTTGGAACGAGAAATTATCGAGACTTTTGGTAATGTCTGCAGCATTTTCTGAAAAAAAAACCCCATATATTATTGCGAATCAACATAACATCTTGGTGTCACATTCATCGATTAATGCTTTTTCAGCAGAACATCGCCCTCTCGAACACACATTTCTGGCAAAATTAAATCACTGAAGATGTTATTCAAATACCGAAACATAACTTACCAATGACAGGAAGACAGTGAATGTATGTATGTCCCAGTATTATCCACACCATACTTAAAACTCGAACTCCGTGGATGCATAGCAACTGGTTTTGAGCAACTTCTGTTGTCAAAATTTTTTGGCCATTCGTAAAAACGCAGAAACATTGGAAAAAATGTTTTATTCCGAAAATGTATCCTGCAGAGACATAAGAAACCTCCTTTAGTTACAATGCAGAAAGAAAAAATATTTCCTCATGTCTACAAATCCACCAACTAAGATGGACAGATGTCTAGCTTAACGTGGAAATAAACACTATCCACTGTGAAAATTAAATCTGGACCAACAAAGCAGAAATAAAATCAGTTTATTGTCTGTTCGTACTTTTATGGTGCATGGACAGTAACGGCTTTGCTGGGCCGGGACTTGCAGTTTCTCAAGGAATCTGAATGTTTGCCGTTAAGGGAATCCCACCCTGGACTACAGAGGTTAGAAAAATAACAGATTCTATGATACTGTTGAAAGTTGAACCTGGGTTAATGTCATGATGGATGAATGCGTTATTACTATGCCATTCTATAGCAGTGAACTTTCCACCAAGGAATACGAACCTCTTAGGGCTTAAAACATCAATCCTCAGACTACGATGAGTAGTTAGTAAGCATTCCTTTTTTTCACACACCATCGGTAGTCAAACATCATTTGACAGCATGTGAGGTGAAAGCCTTATCATTTCAACTACAACAAGGTTCACAATCCATTGTCACAATGATCCGATGCACTGACTAACATACTGTATTGCATTCTGCACATGATACTGGTTGTTCAGTGTTTAGGGTTACATTCTAATATCAGTGGCATTCTACAGTATTTGTTGGGTATTTTACAGTACAAGGATGGCAATGGTCATGCAGCACTGGGACTTGCAGATTCCCAAGGAATCTGAACCTTTTAAGGCCTAGGGAACTGATCACTAGACTATAGTAAGCAGTTGATCGGTAAACCTTTTTTTGGGGGGCACTGTTGGTCCAAATCAGGTTAAGGATATGTTAGACAAATACAAGGTCTGTATAAAATGTATTTGACCTGTGGCCGGGAAAAATATATCACATGACGGGATTGGGACCCTGATCCTATTCAAAGTAAGCCCCCTTGCACCTCCAGACACTTAGCCCACTGTTCCTTCCACTGCTAAAAACACTTCTGGAATGGTGTTCAACTCAGCCATTGCTTTCTGCATCATCTCTTCTCTACTCTCAAAACGGGATCTCTACTCTTCAATTTCGGAAACAACCAGAAGTCACGAAGAGCCATGTCTGGAGAGTAGGGAGGTTGGTGAACGACTGGAATTGCATGTTTCGCCAAGAAAGTCTAAATAAGGTGCGACGAATGAGATGGAGCATTGTCATGATGCAACTGCTAGTTTTTCGCCGTCGAGAGATCTCGTCTTTTGCGCCGAACTGTATCACGGAGTCTGAGAACTTCTTGATAGTACTCTTTAGTCATTGTTTGTCCTTGCAGTGTGTATCCGTGATGCAAAATTCCACGGAAATTCGCTCTGCGCAGAAAAATTCAAGGTCGGATACTTTTTTGACTGACCTCGTACGTTACCACTGAACACACTACAAAACAGGGCCCATGTATTTTAACACTTATGTAATATGTTATATATAATATCAGTTTTAACACTTTTTCATATATAATTCATCTTGTCTCTCCAGTGATAAATTATACTTTTGTGAGCTCCTATATATAATAAGTGATTGTCTCTACTTTCTACGACTGTTTTACCTCCAAATTAATGTAAATTCAAGTCAAGGGATTGGTGAAAGTCAATGTTAAATTTATATATACAGAAAACAAAATTACTTTCCTTACAAATGTACTACAAAGGAAAGAACACTAACCAGAGAATGCTTTTGAAACTGACAAAACACGCTGGGACATTGACTCATAATTCGGTCTTCCATCTTGGAAAATTGTTTCATCCTCCTCCTCATCAATGTAATATTCAGATTCATTTGGCATAGGTTCATGCTCTGATGATGATGATGATTCTCGCCGTTGTGAATGAAAAAATTCTGAATAAGTGGGCCTTGTCGGTCTTCGTGGAAAAAAGTATGCAAATGTCGTAATGGCACTCCCAATTATAATTAGAACACCAAAGCAAGCAATCACCACCCTGACAAAAAAAAAGGTAATATAACAGATGTAGGTTATTTAATAAACAATATATACACATTCCACAAAAATAATAATAATAATAAAATTAAAATTATCAGCATTTCCATTTTAATGTTAAATATGTACGATTAAAACTTTCAATGGCAATGAATTGGGTATACTGTTAGGAGGACTGATCAGTGGAAGATAACAGAAACTCAAGTCAAAGAAATCAATGGAGTACTAGACAAGGTCTCTGGACAGTATAAATCAGATACATTAGAAAACAGGTTGGTGTAATATGCAAATGAATTATTCAGGACAGATATATGTATGAAAGAAATGGTAAAACATTAATTTACCTGTGGATAGATGACCATTGGGAATAACTTAATACCAATGAATTAGATTCCATGAAGCTTTTAGAACTCTACCCATTGCATTACTTGAAACAATGGATTTATAGACCTCGATTCAATTTTTTGAATTACAAGATACATCGTACTCAGCAGTAGTAAGGTATACGCTTTAGAACCCCCTCTATATGTTAGAGCAGTGGCTCTCAAACTGTGAACATGCACCCTGAACAATTAACAGTCTCCCATAGGGATGTTGTGAATGACATAGAAATTGAATTCTAATACTATGGTATCATTTAAGAAGGTAGTCCAAGCTCTTCTGCAATTCGTTTTCCGACAATACATTTCTACGAATGTGGTTTCTCAGTTTATACCTTTACAAAGAGCAAGTGAAAAAAGTAGAAAAGGTCCTTTCGAAAAAAGATAATCAGTCTGTGTGAAGGTGGACTTTTGTACCTTCACATCATTGTTTGTATGGGACATAATGCCATGACAGCGATGCATGTATGGAAGCAGTTGACTGAAGAGAACAAAACACATCAAAAATCAAACGGTAGATCACGAAATGTGATGATACATATCTCGTTCCCTGGCACTGATGGACTATCCAGTTTCATTACAAGTATTAGCACAACAATGGTGGAGCACAGTAAATGGTGGATAAAGAAATCTTTCAAGGAGGGGGAGGGTGATTTATTTCTGATTCCTATCTTTAGCCAAGTGTCCGGTATTTTTCATTTTATTTTCCATGATATAATCCTGGCTCAAGTGGGGGGGGGGATCACCCCCCCTGAATCTGCCAGTGTGTAACAGGTGTGGCATTATCTATTCATTCAATTCAATGGTATTTACTTCACAAAGGCCTGGCTGCACACATACCCTTTGTGGTGATTTCCTTTGGCCTTGAACGATTGATGCCTCAGGCCAGACAGACTCCTGAACACAGACAATGGCATACTGACTGGAAACATGTCCTATTTTCAGATGAATCCCACTTCAACTTGAGCTATAATGATGGCCACATATGTAATAGGAGGTGCTGTGATAAGCACAATCTTCCAGCATATATTATAAGGCATCATAATGGCTGCATGCCAGGCATGATGTGCCATTGGGTACTATTCACGATTTTGGCTACGAATTTAGTATAATCTGAAACTACTTCTCTGGGGCAGTGGTTATTATTGAGATTACCCTAAATTCATAGCCAAAATCACGAATAATATCCAATGTCAAATCACTCCTGACACGCAGCCACTATGATGCCTTATAATATATGCTCGAAGACTGTCACCACAATACCTTCTAATGCATATGTGGCCAACATTATAACCTAAGTTGACGTGGGATTAATCTGAAAAGATGACATGTTTCCAGTCAGCATACCATTTTATGTAAAGGTATAAGCCATACGTTTTTTTAGAGTACTCCTCATGCCATTTTCCAGCAGGATAATGCCCATTCACGCGTTTTTTGCTAGGAAAGTTAAACTTTCTTTTCCACCCGGCAGATAACGCTTCTTCCATGGCTCCATGCTCACCAGATACATCTGAGATATGGTCACAACAACTAGGACAGCGATGTCCTCCAACAGCCAATACAAATGAATTGTGGACCCGCATACAAGCTGACTATGGAAGTTTCAAAACATGATGGATTTCTCATGGTATAATTATTATATCCTTTTGAAAATTAAATGATCCATATACAGTAATACATGGTACAAATTTCATTCCGATCAATTAATGGTTCTTACGTGGTGTTCCAATTTTCACGAACAGTAGTATAGTATTTCTTTACAAATCACCATACATAAAGAACACTTCTTCACATTCTAAATCAGGTTGTCGCCATGTCACAGTTTTTCTTTTTAGGTGTGTGTGTATATATATATATATGTGTATATATGAATGTTGGAAAAGTTGGCCGAGCGAGCGGCACTGTATTTCCAGATAAGGTTGCATCTATGTCCAATGATCGAGAATAAATGTCAGATTTTCTAAGGTAAATCCGTTTTCTTATAGAAGTGGTTGTTTAACCTGGTCTGGATTCAGTTTTAGAGAATCTTCTTAGAACAGTAAGTTTGTAAAGCGATTTGGCAGTCAATTTGAACAGGAGGTTGGATTTTTTTTACGGTCAATGCATATTTCATTAAAACGAAAAGAGATTGGTAAATGAGGTACTCACAAGAAACTAATCGCTAAGTTATCAAAATTCTCATATGGCTTTTTGCAAGTTAGTGCTTTCAAACTTAACACAGAGCTGTACTTTTTTACAAATGGAATATAATCTGAAAAATGAAATTGACCTATTAAATACACATGTGCTTATGTGATTACACATAAAACACATTTTATATGCATGCACATACTTAAAAATGATGGAAAATTTTTTCACAGTTTACAAAGTACATTAGAAATTCTATTATCAGAATCAATTGTGATCAATTGTGAACTTTTTACCCTGAAATTATTTAAAACATCTCCAAAGGTTTATAATGAAGTTTTACTTGATGTGATTTGAATGTGATCACTACTAAAAAAAAAGTTTGATTAACAATGAGTTTTGAATAAACAAAAGACAGATAATAGAATAGAGGTTCCGCTGTATTTGCCTGTCTTTCAACATTCCAAAACTGTATGACCAAGGTCAATAGGAAACACTGATTAACATCACCAGGAAACACTGATTAACATCACCACCAAACCCTAATATGTTTAAAAAACACAAGTTGCATTCTAAGATTTTATGACGGGCCATCTGAGATAAGACTGGCTACTTAAAATGTTCTTCAAAGGTTGTGGTTCTAATAATTGGATCACTGGTATTGTTCTTTTTGTTTGGGTTTAACAGTGTTAGGATATCTGAGGTCTGCTGCACCAGGACCTACGGTTTTCTGAATGATTCAAACATCTTTCGCCTAGAGCAGAAATTTTCAATCCTTTTAAATTCGCGACACACCAAAACTAATTACTAAAATTCTATGACACACCAAAAAAAAATATGCTTTTCACCAATCTGATAAAAAAAAAAAAAAGATGAATAACGATAAATAAAAAATAGGCATACTTTTGATTCATCTGCAAAATATTAATAATAAGAAGTATTTTTGTTTGTTTGTTGTTTTACGGCTCAAAGACTACAATGGTCATGCTGCGCCGGGACCTACAATTTTCCAAGAAATCTGAACCTCTTAAGGCCTAGGGAACCAAACCCCGGACTACAATGAGCAGTGCGATCTTTACGAGATCTCTGAGTAAGTGTTCTTTGCACAGTTGGGAGTCAAACCTGGATTAACGGCGCACTAGGCGAACGCGTTACCACACTGCGCCACGGAGGGCCCAATAAACAGTGTATAATAAGCATAACTCGGTCTTGGATGTTCCAGGAGACAATATGTTAGACTGCTAGCCCAGTTGGTTTGCTAATTTATTGTGTTCTTTGGCATAGTTGACTCCATTGGCATAGTTGACTTCCATTATATGCTGTAGTTGTATTGGCCGTTACTATTTTTTGACTTGAAACTTTCCGAAAAATGAAGTTAACGACTGTGATTAAATAGTCAAGCATTACATGTTTTAAAAATTCTCGGGACACACTGGTTGAAAATCGCTAGCATAGAGAATTAAAATCCGGAATCTGAATTCATAAAAAAAATAGCGAATGTTAGGCATGAGTGAGATTCAAACACCAATTTCCTACACAGACAAGCATGTTTTCGCCATGACACCTAATGGTTAAATTACTGGGGGAGGGGCTAAGGTTGGAATAGGAAACGGTACTTATAACTGCTTTAAAACTACATTAAGACAATATAAGCTCTAAATATTTTCAGGTAAAAAAGGTCAATGATTTGCCAACGTTGGTCTAATGTACGACGTCACATGAACTGTTCATTATTCCTGTATAAGTAATGTTTTCTAGAGAAAATAAAAATAGCATTACCTAAATAGTATAGCAACGATTGAATGTCAGACTGTAACACTGTGCCATTACACGAATCAGGAATACAAACCGCCGTTTTTAAGGGCACAACGACAGATTCAGCCTATACATAAAAAACATGTAAAAATATAGATACATAGGGCATTAATTACATTATAATCGACAAATGCTTAAGGAACAACAGAATAGTATGTCGGTGTACTTTCTGTAGCACCATTAAATGATGTTATACAGGACCTACTTGATTCAAAATGACAAGAATTTTGAAAAAAAAAGTGTGTTATGGATGAATTCAATAGCAAAGATTGATTAATAATAATTTTACTCTTTTTTTTTACACTGGACATTCGTTTCATTATTTCCTGGGGCAGCTGGTTTACTGCCCATGTGACATAAAATTTCAAATAACTAACCAACAACATTATTTCAGATGCAAGTTCAGTTGAATATTCCTAAAGAAATACATAAAATTTCTAGGTTGAATTTTTCAAACACTACGATTCTATGGCTCAGTTTAGAGTTTTTTGACTCATTACTACAATTTCAGGCGTTAGCGCCCCTCTCAAGAACAGCATGAATACATTAGAAGCAGTTGAAACACACTTAAATGAGTAGATTTTTGTGGGTAGTCATGGAGGAGAAAAAGGTTTCGTCTCCGGCTAGGCATGAGCCAACATTTCATCCAGGTTTGAACCCGGGACAAACTGAGTCCTATCAAAGGGTGCATACCTTGGATTATCGGAGGGTGCGAGTGCTATAAACCATGAGGGCACACAGGTTTGGGGGGGCAGTCTGCCCCCTGTTTGAACCTACATGCATGCAAACAACCTGCGCCACTTCGCAACCGTATCTGGCAAGTCAAACACCATACAGCTGCATAAAGAAAATGTATTTGTCTGCTACACAGAAATCCCAGTTTGACTCCTGCTGGCACTGAGTATTTACTTTTCCTCTATCAGTCCCTATTTGATACAGTGGAACCTGGTAAAGTGACCACCTTTGTAAATTGAGCACCTGAATAAAGTGACCACTTTTTCATGGTTCCCACTCTTTTGTCCTGATGAAATTCAAGGACTTTTCAAGGACCTCACATTGTCAATCGCAATGTACATAAAAATTAAAAATGCAAGACATTATAAGCATAATATTGAAATTAGAGTGTTTAATTATGTTGCTCCTTTTCAATTTGGCATACTGCCAACAAAAGCTACTGTTTTTGATTCTCTTGTATTAGCCATGTTTAACGGGCAGGGGAGGAAGGAAATACCTTTTTTCTCTTGCCAAAACTTAAAAAAGATTTTTGAGAAAAATTCAAGGACTAACCACACTTTTGGCAGTTTTCAAGTACTTTTCAAGGGCCCTGACTTGATAAAAAAAAAATTCAAGGCCTTTTCAAGGACTGTGGGAGCCATATTTTTATAAGGGAGAACTGGCAGAAACTTAGTCATGCCTATAGCAAAATCTATCGTGCATAGTGATCACCTGTTTATGGTGACTATTACAGTCCAGTCCCAAAGGTGGTCACTTCAGGCAGGTTCTACTGCAGTTTGATTTTCTAAGCAATATAGGCTCAAATCCCTTGGAAAACTGTAGACTCTGGCACAGCATGATCTTAGTTGTCCTATCATCTTGAAACAAAAATAGCAGATTAATTGAATTTTTATGGCGAAAAGACAGCATCATTCTGTGCTAAACGAGGTGAAATAACATATTAAATTTCTTGAAAAATTCACATGGGCAGCAGGCATCTATTACGATATTATGATGAATAGTTTTCGTCAACATATCCACATGGACATAGGCATAATTTGGGGATTTAAACCTGGGGGGGAGGGGCAAAAGCCTGAGCATATATATATATTAAAAAATCCACAAAACTGGAGAGGCAAACATATAATTTTGTCCTTGCTCTAAACACACTGGAGTGGCACCTGATCCCCCACACCTCTCAAATTACGCCTATGCACAAGAAAATGCCAATATGGCAACTCAGACATTAACACAGCAACTCAGAGACACTAGCAGGGGCTTGACCCCAGTTACCCATTGAGCTATTTACATATACATTATATATATATATATAGAACAATCCCTGGGTCACTGTACCCATATGCCCTTTGCCATGCCCCGTCATCCTAGCTACAGGCCTCGATACCAGCATGACAAAAGAATTTTTTTTTTTTGCAGTTCCTGTGTTTATACAATAAAACCTCTCTACAACACTATTATATGGACCTAGAAAAATTATCGTTGTAGAGGGATTTATCGTTATATCGGATATCGTTGTAGGGAAGTTTTACAGTATTACCACATATGGGAATCTATCACAAAAAGGAAACATCAAGTGTACATCCTTCTAACAGTCCAGGTGTCTACTCAAATTCTGTTTCAAACCTCCCAAATCTTCGATCGATTTCCAGTCACTAATTACAGTAAACAACACATCCAAATTTCAAGGGTTCAAAATTAGCAGGTGACCGAGTTCATGAAATTTTATCCGTGCACGTAAATTTTTAATTTGGGTGCATGCAGTGCACCTAACTATTCAAAACCATGGCTACTTGCATTTATTTTTCAAGAACAGTGACCTACGGAATAATTTTATATAATTTTCTCAATGTATCTGCATTTGCTTTGATTTTTTTTGTTTTGTTTATTACAAATGAATGTTCAATTATTTTGAAAAGTTGCATTTTGTTGTAGTTTACATGCTTAAATATAATTATTTCACTTACATTTTACCCGTTTTTAATGTTGAGGTTTACTTTCTATTCTGTTAGTTACTTGTACACATAACTAGTATTTAGTGCACCTAAGTCGTAAGACTTGGGTGCATTTGTGCACCTGATTTAAAAAGTTAATTTTGACCCCCGGCCTAAGGAACCAACCAGACTGAGTAATCGTAATTGAGTGATTATAATCGATTGCAATCGATTACATTTTCGCGTACTCACATCTGTAATTGTAATTGAATGTTTTGAAGTAGCTGTAATCTGCAATATAATCATAATCACACTTTTAAATTTCATTTAATCATAATCGTTTTTTGAAATTCTTAGGTAACCTTAATCATAAT
>QLNU02015003.1:90093226-90109643 GCA_006491805.2 Dysdera silvatica
TTTAGCATTCAGAGCACCATAAGCCTTAAGCCATAGCCGTGCAACGGGTTTCAATCAACACAATGTTGGACAATTGTTTGATAATTTACAAGTTATTTATGACAGAAAAAAAACTGGAACCCCAAAATATTTGGAACACAGATGAAAGTGGTTTAACTATAGTGCATAAACCAACAAAGATAATTGCGATGAAAGGAGAGAAGCAAGTGGGTAAAGTTACTGCTACAGAACAGGGAAAGCTGGTTACAATTTGCACAAGGATAAATGCTGCTGGGAACCATATTCCACCATTCATGGTATTTCCCTGAGTAAACTGGCAAGATAGAATGTTGAAAGCAATGCCTCCAGGAACAAATGGAAGCACATTTCCTTCTGGATGGATGACGACACAAAATTTTATAAAATTTTTATGCCATTTCAAGAACCATGTTAAACATTCTCAAGACAAGCGGGCTTTATCATGGGCAATCATGATAGTCATATCAGTATAGAAAGCCTGAATTATTCGAAGGATAATGAAAAATCACTACTGACGCTACCGCCTCATACATCCCGTAAGTTGCGACCACTGGACCGAACAATTTTCGGGCCACTGAAAGCGTATTACAATGTTGCTTCCCAAGACTGGATGTCAAATCATTCAGGAAAACCAATCACTATAGATGATATTGGAGAATTGGTTGGCATAGCAATTCCAAAAGCTGTTATACCAGTGAACATCACCAGCGGTTTTAAAGCAACAGGGATATGGCCTTTGAATCACAACGTCTTTTCGAATGATGATTACCTTTGATCGGCACTGAAAAACTGTTTGATTCATACTCCGCAGAGTATATGTGGAGACGACATCACAAGAAGGAAGTGGAGAAAATGATTCCAAAAGCCACAAAAAATCAGACCCTTCAAGACAAAAGTAAGTTTTTTGTTTAAAAACTCTGAAAAGAGTATAATAGGTAGTAAACTCAGTATAAAAGGTAATTACTCCTTAAAAAAGTATGGCGGCCGGGAAGCGAGCGCACGATGACGTAATCCGGAAAGGAGGTTGCCGCGACAGGGTTGCCACGTCTTGACGACAAATCGCACAGGGGATATACGTGTAGTTTGGCCAAAGAATCTGATATTCTATATAAAATAAACAGGAAATCTAATGGAGGGAGAGACTTGTTATTAATAATATAAGAAAAAACTACTAAATCTATATGTGTTGGAAGTAAATCGTTTAAAACGAATTTGTAAGGATTACATTCGCTGTACACGAGACCAGTCGTTTCCTCGGGGTTCAGAGGATGGATGTCTTTTGTGACGTCACAAACAAGCTAGCCTAGCCTTGTATATTCTAGTCAGGCATGGTATGGTTCGCCACAATTTGTCAACCTCTGTATATATATACAAGCACAACTGCAGTGTACATCCATACTTCTGGATTTATTACCTGCAACCTCCCCCTCCACACAACTTTATCAAATGTGATTATTCTCTTGGAACAGCTTTGTTCTAATTCCATTATTGCTTTTATGTTCCCCCTTTTATGAATCACGTTATTTTATCATTAAAAAATTTGAACCTCTTAAATGGTGCTCTCTTTTTTTACGCTGAGATGTAAGCACATTTGCTATATTTTACTATTGTAATGATAGCTTATCCTGCACTATTGAACTTTTTTGGTGGAAGTGCCAGTACCTAAATAAATTATTATACGTTGCAAGGTAGTAAATAACTTGGCTAAACTATATGTGTATCCCCTGTGTGATTTGTCGCCAAGCCACGGCAACCTCCTCCTCGGATTACATCATCACATGCTCCCTTCCCGGCCGCCATGTTTTTTTAAGGAGTAATTACCTGTTATACTGAGTTTACTGCCTATTATACTCTTTTCAGATTTTTTTAACAAAAAAAAAATTTATTACAAATAAATTTGACACCCACGTATTAGTAGCTCAAACTAGAGCTATTTTTGTTTAGGAGAAAAAGAGACGCCATCCTCATCCCGGATTCGAACCAGGGCCCCCGTTTAGTCTGCGGTGTCTTAACCTGCTAGACGAATGAGGACAAGAACAAACGTCTTTTTTTCTCCATATATTAATTTGTAAGATATTATTACCCTTCACAGGGATAACACAATTGCCAAATATTGGTCAACACACAAAGCCACTGGGATGAGATTTTTGTGAGTTTTTCGTGGAGGATTTTTTATTACAAATAAATTTGACACCCACATATTAGTATTTCAAACTAGAGCTATTTTTGCTTTGGAGAAAAAGAGACGTTGTCCTCATCCCGGATTCGAACCAGGGTCCACATGTTGAGCCCGCGGTGTCTTGACCTACTAGATGAATGAGGACAAGAACAAATGTCTTTTTTCTCTATATGTTAAGTTGTAAGATATTATTACCTTTCACAGGAATAACACGCATGTATTGGTCAACACAGAAAAGCCTCCGGGGCGAGATTTTTGTGAGTTTTTCGTGGGGGATTTTTATTACAAATAAATTTGACACCCACGTATTAGTAGCTCAAACTATAGCTATTTTTGTTTTAGGAGAAAAGGAGACGCATCCTCATCCCGGATTTGAACCAGGGTCCCCGGGTTTAGCCCAAGCATCGCTTACATTTATAAACAGAAAACATAATGTAACATATTATTACCCTTCACAGGGATAACACAATTGCCAAATATTGGTCAACACACAAAGCCACCGGGGCGAGAGTTTTGTGAGTTTTTCGTGGGGATTTTTTATTACAAATAAATTTGACACCCACACATAGCTCAAGCTAGAGCTTTTTTTGTTTTAGGAGAAAAAAAAGACGTTCTGGTTCGAATCAGGAATGAGGACGGCATCTCTTTTTCTCCTAAAACAAAAATAGATGTAGTTTGAGCTACTAATACGTGGGTGTCAAATTTATTTGTAGTAAAAATCCCCAACGAAAAACTCACCAAAAAAATCTCGCCCTGGCTTTGTGTGTTGACCAATACTTGGTAATTATGTTATGCCTGTGAAGGTTAATATCTTACAACTTAATATATGGAGAAAAAAGCGTTTGTTCTTGTCCTCGTTCGTCTAGTAGGTCAAGACACCACGGGCTCAATGCGGGGACCCTGGTTCGAATCCAGGATGAGAACTGAGTCTTTTATTTCCTAAAACAAAAATAGCTCTAGTTTGAGCTATCTTATATAATTTTTTTTAATAATTATAATTTTTTATAATATCTTACAAAACAACATCTGTCTTTAAGCTTCTAATTTTTTTATGGCTTTTGGAATCATTTCCTCTTTGTTATGCTGCCTCCACATATAACCTACTCTGTGGAATACAAGTCAAACAGCTTTTCAGTGCCAACATTTCGATGCTCCACGTTGCCCTCGTACCTCCTTCCCCTTCTTCCCCCCATACCGTCTGCGAAGTACGGCTTCAACAGCTGATCAATACCAATTTGCGAAGTACGAGTCCAACAACTTTTCATCGCCGACATTGCGATACTCCACATTCCCCTCATCTCCAAAATACATCCTCTGCCCTTTTTCCCTCCATACCTCTTCCTTCATACCACCTCTAACCTCTTTCTCCCCATACCTCTTCTAAACTTTTCCTCCTATACCTCCTCAAACCGCTTCCTCCCCGTCCCAAACATACTATCAATTCCAATCCGTTACAAAAATAAAAACATTTAAACATCCGCACACATCCTATTGCTTCAACTCACAAACCACCACCAGCACAAACGGATGCTACGACACCACAATGTAACTACCACACACACATTTTTAACGCTCCACAAAAATTTCCTTCTGTTTTAAGAGTATAGCATCACTTTTGGCGACAAAACAGGGGATATATCTGTAGTTTTACCAAAGTCAAGGGAGTTTACCAAGGATAAGAAAATCATAAGCAATTTATGTGTTGTATCTTCAACCATTGGCACCCACGGCCTAAAAACATTGGGGGCAATGCCAGTAGGTTTGAAACTGAATAGGATTTGGAACTCTAACACCAAAATTACTTAGGGACGGACCCCCCCCCCCACTAACGTTGCCCGTGTCTTCAACTATACACAACGTTTTAAGCTGTATTTATTAACCATCAAATTTGGGAGGGCCTCCCTCCAAACACATTTTTGGTGGGGGCCGGAGGGACCCGGGCCCCTTTGATGTTCGCAACCCCTTAGAAAAAATGAAAAACAAAATATACATACTTTCTTCGGCCCATTTGGATTTCAGGTGCCTTAGAACGTATATTAAATCACTACTGCATTTGCCACTAAACACTTCGCCATTTTTGGATATTTTAGCATCCTTAAATCCAAAGGTTGTTTCAGGTGAGAGACTTGAACGATCGTTCAAAAATCCTCTAATAACAGTGACGTCCGGTTGAGCGGAGAGCAAACGCTGGCTTTTAAAATGGTTCACAACATTTTTAAAACCTTTAAAACTATTATTTGTTCTAATTTCGTATGATAAGCCACTCACGAAACACGCAAATAGTAAAATTGCGCTCGAATTTCTGAACACCATGTTATAAAAAATGAATATATACAAACTCACTGACATTGGTCAATGCTGACTTAGTTTTGAACGGCACAAACTTAACCTACAGCAAAGCAAGCAAGTATTGCCATAACTCAAGTTTCCTCAATTTAAACCGGAACGAGTATTACTACAGAAAAGCGCCAAAATGGTGAATTCTAGCATAGGGTGTGCACTAAATATCAAGCAAAATTGCTTATCTACTCTAAAGAAACTAGTTTTTGTAGCATAGACAGCTTTAAAGACTTAATAAAATATTTTGTTTCTGTACAGGGGCAAATTAGCAGGAAAAGAAAGGCACTAAGGGGGTAAAATTTCATGAAGTTCTAATGAAAAGTTCTAATGGAAAGTTGACCATTTAGGATCGAAAATCGTAAAATTGGCAATAATGATTACTTAGTCTAAGTGGAAATGTTACAAATAAGCATGTGATGAAAAGATTTCCCGTCTCTCCTCTTCTGTAGGTGTGGGAGGGGCGCGGAGATGGATTCTTTCCCTTTAAATTGGCAATAATGACCACTTAGTCTAAGTGGAAATGTTACAAATAATCATGTGATGAAAAGATTTCCCGTCTCTCCTCTTCTGTAGGTGTGGGAGGGGCGCGGAGATGGATTCTTTCCCTTTAAATTTTTCTAATACAGTAACATCTCCGTAACACAGGCCTGTAGCCAAGCCGGAGACAGCAGGGCCGTGGCCCCAGTTGGCCCATCGAGCTATTTATACATATATAGGATAATCTCCGGCTTCCCTGTGCCCCATATGGCCTTTGCCTTGTCCCAGTTACCCCTTCATCCTGCCATAACAGACACTTCGAATAGCGGACAACTCTATTTAACGGACATGTTTCCAATTTTAAATTATAATGTTGATTATCCCCTAACCCTCCGGAACAGATGTGTTAATTTAAATAAAATATGGGAGCGATTAGGAGGTTAATGGAAGAACCTGTATGTGCAGTTAAGCGATCAAGCAAAGATAAGAAAAACATTCAACGAAAACCAATAATTTATATATTTTATATCTTTATGCCTTTCTTCCACAACAATATTCCGCATGTTGTTGTTGTTTTTTCCTATCAATTTGGGGGAGGATCTGGCCGTCCGAAAAGGTGTCCCAACACCCGAATAGCGAACAGATACTCAAAACAGATGATAATCAAAGTGTTCGCTGTTCAGAGGTTTCACTGTACTTCTAATTCTAAGTTCCTTTCCAAATTTTATTTAAAGCTTTGTTTTCTATTTCTATCGCTGGAAATATTGTAGTTGCTCGTATGTACTTTCAGTTTGTATTCTGTAGCATTATATAAAAATTGATTATGTATAAAATGCAGCTTGTCGTGATTGCAGCCTTGTTTTTCTTATTGTGAAAAAAACAAGTTAGCGTTATCATAAATTAGGTTTACTGAATCATTATGCAACAACACTATCATTGACTAGCTTAACGAACCCTATTATTCAATACTATCACTTTTTTTAATAATATAATTAAGTTTTTGTTTTCGTTGATAATATTCTCTTTCAGAACTTAAGCTAGAATAAAAAGGGTTGTGTGGAACGGTATTTCAGAGTCGCTGTTGTACATGTTTATTGATTCTAAATACTTACTCTGGTTTTAGACCATTAATAGACCATGTCATAACTAGCATCAGCATTTGGAGGCGGGGGATTATGTCCCCATCCCAACGCTCCGCACATAGAATTTATTTATAATGTTCGTATTTTAGGGTGGTGAATTGTTTTTAGCCACCCCTAGCTTTCTCTAATTACGCTAATCTTTTAGACATTCGTTTTAATCGACTCTTGATATTGACTTTGATACTTTTTAAGGGCGAAAGAGAAAATAAATAAGAATAAATGCATCTATAGAATTAAAAAGAAAGAAAAACCCGTAAGGTGAAAAGTAAAATTTAGTATCAATAGAGAAATGTCTAAAAATAAATATAAAAATAAACTCGCCTATTTAGCCTATTTAGGATTAATTAACAAATGCAATGGTTCAATTAAAAAATGCAACGAATAAATTCGTATAAATAGCAGAAATGCCTAGAATTAGTAAAAATAAATTTTTAAAATCAGTAAAAATAATGCTTTTAGAATCAGACAAAAAGGAGTCTAGAATTCGTATAGATGTCCAAAATTAGAACAAATATGTAGAATTTGATTAATTATTTAAAATCAGAATATAATTTAATATATGGAATCATGATATAATTTAATATATGGAATCATGATATAATTTAATATACATGAAATCATGATATAATTAAATACCCAGAGTCATGGTATAATTAAATACCCAGAGTCATGGTATAATTAAATAGCCATAGTCATGGTATAATTAAATACATGAGATTATAGTACATCTGAACGATCTGGAATCATCATATAATTTTATATCTAGAATCGGAATCGATGTTTATAGAAGGCGGGACAATTTATTCTATTCCTAGATGCATATTCTGATTAGTGCAATATATTTGTTGTCATATTTATCACGATTTATTCTAGGTATTTTGCATATGGCCAACACAAGGGCGAAAGGTTTAGAGTGAATCCCCCATCCATTAAAAAAACAAAATCACATACCCCCCGCACACACACACACACACACACACACACACATACACACACACACAAAAAAAGACAAGTTTTTGAAAGCTTTCCGTGTGTTATTTCTATCACTCCCCCACTTTCTAAAACCCTGTGTACAGACCTGCTTTTGCATATTAATTTTGATTTATTCTAGCTATTCATTCTGTTATATTCCAAACATTTATTCTATTATATTTTAAGCATTTATTTTATAATATTTTAAACATTTATTTTTGATAATTGTTTTCGATCATTCCAAATACCTATTACGTAAATTAAGAAACTTTTTTATTAATGTTTTTAGTCGTAATAATAATAACGCCGATGTTATATCATGGTTAGATGTTGAAACGTTCGTACAGAAAAAAAATAATATATATATATATTTTTTTTTAAAGGATTTATACAAAAAAAAAACTATTACGTAGTTTATGTTCGATTTCGAGAAGCCATAAACCGCATTACAACGTAAAAAACACGTTTGGGTAATATTTTCCAGGGTCACGTTAGTTGTGGTTTGATAAAGGAACCTTGAGCATGAGTGTGTTAAAGAATACACAGCTGAGCTTGATAAACCTGATTTGTGGTCTAGTTTAACATGTGTTGTAGTTATTCACACATGCGGAAATAGACATTCCTTATTTCCTCGCCAAAATGGCAAGGCAATAACGTAGGGGGTGGGGGAGCTTTTAAACTCACAAATTCTATCAAATGTTTTCAATTGCGATAATTTTATTTGTTTCAATTCTCAATACTAAATTGACAGAGCAGGAAAGTTAACGAAGTATTATTTAATGGAAAATAGAGGATAACTCTTAATTATTGTTATACCTGTCAGTGGGGTAGGAAAGGGAGTGTGGCCCATGGACTCAAGCCCCCCCCCCCCCATTGGATAACAAAATACGTTGTTTTCTTTTACACGAAATCGCTTGATCTTTTTTAAAGCTGCTTAAGACCCCATAATTCTTGAATTACAACGCCACTGACACATGTATGAATTAAATGAGAATTTTTAATACTCCAATTCCTTTGTAATGAAGGATTTTAAAACCTAAGCGGACTTCTATTTTTTTAGAGTGAGAATAGTGCTAGTCAGTGGCAGCTCATTCATAATAGCTGCAGACAGCAACGTAAAGTTTTCAAAATTATTGGGAGCAGGAGAATGGGGCTTGGGTGGATTTACCATTTTGTCACCTCTAGGCTATTTTTGCCGCCCCAAGGCTACTTTTTGAATTGTTACATTCAATATACGCCAAAAACTTTTATATTGACAATAAATATATTGAAAAACAAACTCATAAATTGAAACATAAACATTAAACAATATTAACTTATATTGAAGTATTCTCTCTTCTTGGTATATAATAAATCAAATTCAATTTTATTGAAATAAATTTTAATTTTAGCAAAAAATAAAAGCCTATCGAACACTGGTATTTAAATGGAAAGCATGACGTCTAGCTTTCTTCTCGGCAAAACATCTGATTATATCATCAGATACCATCAGATATGGTATTGATTTTGTTATATCAGACTCAATACACAAAATTTTGCCGCTCTAATCCAAGGGTCTCAAACTACGGCCCGAAATCACCACCAATCTGGCCTGCGGTAGTGGGCCAGACATGCTCGGTATCCGGCCCGCCATAGTTTATTTTGATTACATTGTAAAATTTACAATGTAAGTAAATCATACAAAATAATAATCAGATGTTTTTATTTAACGACCAATTAAGAAACGCAAGAATTGACATACATAATGAAATTGAACATTTTAAATGTAATTAATGACATGGGATTTATCCTAAAAACTTAAAATAAGTGACATGCATAGGTAATTCACATAACGAAATTAAACATTATAATTATGATTAATGAGATTTATGTAGCTGTAACTTTCCACTGACAATTGTTTACAGTTGTGGAAAAAAACATTTACAATACTTTAAGTCTCAAAGTATTGTAATTTTTTTTTTTTTTTTTCCATATGTATATTACATTGTAATATATTAAGTTCCAGCGGATGATCTAGAACATATTTTCCGGGGAAGGGGCAACATAGAGATCTGAAAGAAAACCCAAAAGCGAATCCAGGATCACCCTACGCCTCCCTGATCCGCTTTTATTCAGTCCTCATATTGTCGATACAGTCGTGCGGCCTGCAGGCCTATGAGAATAAGCAAAATTGGCCTCTGGACTGAAAAAGGTTGAAGACCCCTGCTCTAATCTATAGCCCAGTACAACCTATTGGGAAATACGGCACTGGGGAGGGGGCAAGCTTACGTTATATATTTTTATACATTACAATATGTGTAAAATTGCAATTTATTTTAAATTATTGAGAGTGGAGGAGGCAGTTTAAGCTACGATTGCAGATCTCTAGCATCCACTGTAATTTATTGAAAAAAATAAATGAGAATAATAAATAAAACGACTATATTAACCCTTCTTCTGAAAGATCGTTTTTTTGTTTAAAACGAATAAAAAATTATTTGAAATTCACTATGTCGGAAAATAGATTGAATAAACTAGCAAGTTTAGCAATTGAATCGGGTATATTGGAATGAATTTCATTCGAAAATGTTGTTAAACAATTTGTAAGAAACGAATATAGACAGTAATAATTCTAAGTACCTGTGGTTTACCTATGGTTTTTCACCTAATTGTGATACTCTACCTAAACTTTTAAGAAATGTATGTTAACATGTTTGTGATAAAGGATCTGGTATTTGTTTTTGATTTTAATTAATATTTTTTTTTATATACGTGTTGTTTAAATTTCATTTCAGTGAGTGATATTTTGCTATATTATAAAGTTCTATTTATACATTTCTGAGGATTATTTTTTATAAAAATTAACCTTTCCTATATTTATACGCCCTTCCTATCCATTTTTAAATGTTGTGTTCAGTATGGTCAAAGAGGTCTGTGATAATTTCTTAAATTCTTCAACTGGACAAAGGTGATTGAAAAAATTGGCCGCGCCTGCAGTCATTACTTCCAGAAAGGGTATGGCAAAGCCATAATGATGATGTTAAATTCCTGCCCCACGAATGATGACGTATGACAGAGGCTTGAATCATGGCGGTGTTCCATGATTCAAAAAAGGTAGGACAGGGCCTGGATGAGATTTGATGAAGTGGGGCAGGAGCATGGGAGCCAATATGGGGGGCTCCAGCTACCTTACCCGTTTAAAAATTTGATTTGCCCGAACCTGCTATGCATTTACTTTCAAAAGTTTTACAGTCACATTTTAAAATAAGGTACTTTTTAGCTCATTACTAATTGTCAAGCAGTATCAATTATTTTTGTAGCGTTTTGGTATCTTGTACATTCACTAAAATTTTTGACAGCTTTGAGAAGGAGGTAATAATTTTTCTCAGCCCCCCCCCCCCCCTTGAAGTACTCGTTAATTTTTCTCAGCCCTCACTAGAAGTACTGGTATGGGCGCCCATGGGCAAGAGCAATGAGTGAAGATTTGGCAACCGCAGAAAACAGTCAGTCGAATATACAGAACACCAGGACAAGCAACAGCACGGAAAGAGCGGACCCGGAGAAGACGGCCAAGGAGACGAAAAGGCACAGCATGGCAGGCGAAGGACAACAGAGCCGAAACAGCAGAGGCACCATAGACGGCAAAGGGCGAACACGAGACAGAAGAGACGAGCAGAGGCAGCCACGGATTCTGGAAAGGAAACACTGCCGAGCACTCCGATGCATTCTTTGAAAGCAGACACACGGTCGTTGCAAGAAAAAAACATTGGAGGAGAAAGCGAGGGGGGGGGGGACAGAAAAAGACAACTAATTCAATTAAATCCGAACCGTCGATGGGAGGCAAAACCAAGAGCAATAACCTAGGAGTCAAGATAAAGAAGGGGCAAAAACAAACAAACAAAAAAAGCGAAAAATTAAGGAAAAGGAAGATCAATGTTCCGAGCATCCACTTCTTCAGAGAACCAGAGCTGGAATCAGGCCTGTAATACAATTTGTTTCTAGGCAAAGGAACTATTAATTCACTAATTAACTTTCGGTTGAAAAATTGTTGGTGTCTGAACAATTTTTTAATTTTTGAAAAAAATTCTCTTAACGAAATTAGGTGAAACAACAATGTTAATATAAATATAAGTACCCATGTACGTTTTCTAATACATTGCTTCTAAAACACTTTTTTTTCCATAATAGAATCTTTAAAAAAAAAAAAGGCTCGCAAATATTAAAGAGCGATAAAAAGAAGTCAATCACACTTCTCACCTTTATCGTCTATCTATGGGTGCTCATATCTATACCCTATGCTGAAAAAAAAATGAATGAGCTTTCTGTTATTTATGGAAAAAAAATTCAAGTAGCTTTAGATCTCCTTCAATTGATTGTAAGCAGCGGACTTCAAAATTCGTCTGAAAAGTGAACTGTTTGACAAAAGTCATTCTTATGATGTCAATGACAAGATTGTGGCCTGGACGATGATTTTCTACTTTGAAGAGAATTGAGACATTTTTAAGAAGCACTACGCCAGAAGATCGTCTACCAGCTCCAGCTATGTTGAGTATAAGAAAGAGCCTTCTAGAGACAAAATAAAAAGATAAAGATATTGAAATGAAAGGGAAAGATATTGAAATGTTTGATCGTCGAAAAGAGAGCAGAGGAGAGTATCTTTCCTTTCAAAGATGATTTGAATAGAACCATTACAGAATTGAATCATTTTCACACATTAAAAATATATGAACAAGAATATGCAGTGAAATCTCTCTATAACGATCATAGGCATAAGCAGAAAATTCAAAAGGGTTGTAGGTTTATACTATAAGGGTATAGAACTACAGCTCTATATATTCATATGTATATACACAAAATTGCATCTGCCTATAACAATTTCCACAGTTCAACAGATATAGGATGTATCAGGTCCAACCTTGTTATAAATGATAAACTCTCTAAAACGATATATCATTTCCCGGTTTTTTACAATATTGTTATAAGTTGATTTCACTCACATATGAATATATGGAGTTGTAGCTCTGTAATCTCCCATTGTGAACCCATATCCCCTTACAGACTTTCTGCGTACGCTTATGATTTCACTTCATATATGCTTCAGAAAGCCTTGACCCGATTAGAATTTAAACCTTGAATGCAAATATAATGCAATAAAACCTACATATAAAGCTGCGGAACGGATTTGTCAAGGTTAGAGTTGGGTACTGATTAATATATTTCAAAGAAACACATAACTTAGATGATTAAAAATCTCATCTGCACAATTATTTAACTATTTCCATAAAGTAAATATTTAACACAAGATATGGGGCAAGGGCGGATCTAGTGAGGGGGGAAGGGCCATTGCCCTCCCCCGTCAGGCTTAAATAGAAAAAAATAAAGTTGATGAAGAATATTTTATGTATTGTTTGTTACGACTGTAATAAATAAAAGTCTTATACTGGTGTCCAAAGTATCTAAGTCTTGGAGAAATGCGATCCAGACGTTTTTCCACGAATCTACAAGTTTCTCGCCCTTCAAACTACGTTTTCAGTAGGTGTTGCTTCAGCAGAATGCAGTTTTTTATCCTTGAAGCGCCGTTAAACTTGGCTTCGAACGCGGATGACAGAAGAGACTTTTAATACACACCCACAGAGACATTCATATTGATGTAAATAAAGTGATTGACAAATTTTCAAAGAAACCAAGATGGCTTGACTTTGCACTATAAACTTCAAGTTTTTTAAAAAGTCGCTTGTTATAAAAAAAGTAAAATAATTACGATGTTTTTGTAGTTTGAATTTAAACTTGTTCTATTAATTACATTGTAAATTATCGTTTTTGGTTATTGTATATGTCTCCTTTACTAGGTTATCCTTCTGTCATACTTGACTATAATATGCCTTAAACCATATAGTTTAATTAAAGAAAAGCCCATCTTTAATTCATTGTCTTAAATTAAATATTTTGGTGAAGATAAAGGAAGGCTAGTAATATAACAACATTTACCTAAACTATTTAATAGTCCGAAACTAAAAATTTTCCAGGTGGGGGCCCCCGAAACCGCCCTCCATAATAACATCCTGGATCCGCCCTTGTATAGGGAAGTGTAATTCGATTTTAAAATCCATTTACCTTGATGTTGCAGTTTTTATTTTTGTTACATTTTTTGAAAAGTAAAGTTTTGCATTTTCTAGCTCTTTTCAAATGCCCACTGAAAGTAAAATTACTTTTTCAAAAGAAAGAAAAATATTATTGATTGATAGTAAATATTTTTTATTTTCACTCTTTTTAATCTGAATTCCAAAAGGTGATCTTCCTCTTCCGTGATTGACATATTCTCTGAAACTATCCTGAAAGCGTCAAACACACAACCTCGATCAAATCTTGAAAGGAACGGAAATAAAGGAATGCGTCAAAAAGCAGTAATTTTTCATGTTTTAATTCGAAGTGAAGTTTCGAAATGAAAGATGGTTGAAACTTTTTCGTTTTGTAGGCCATATAACCTGCAGAGAATAGATTAAAAAAAATGGCCTAGATTACGGTTTTGACATCAAACTTGTCAAAATATTGAAAACTTGGTTACTTTCCTCTTACATCGCGTCTTTTCTCTCTCTCTCTCTCTCTCTCTCTTTTTAAGTAAGGAAAATTTTGGAGTAATAAAAGGAAGTACTTCAAATTGATTTTCTCTCGGATTTCTGTTTCTTTATTATTGTAAATTGCGATTTCAAATGTCAGCTCATTTTTAAATTTCAAGATGGATTTGCGATTAGTGGCGAAGTGCGAATCTAAGAGAGTTATATAACGTTAAAATGAAAAGTAATATGTGTATGTTAAGATGACAAAACACCCTAGAAGCAATATCTCGTCGTTTAAATGATTTTTTGCTTATTACAGATCGTGCAAACAAGGCTGTACAAATTCGGGCGCCATTGGCGATTAGTAAGGCCCGGATTTTCATGCATAAAATTTAGCCCAAATAATATGCAAATATTCTCCAAATTATTACAAGATGTGCAAAAATATGCAAGTGCATAGAAATCTGGACCCTACCAAAAAAGATGTTTCGAAATGTATAAAATGACAATTTAATTATAAATAATATAAATAATTATAAAATAGTGAAAATGTTCTTGAAATTATTACATAATATGCACTGAAATGCATAAAAAATATCACTTTGTTACGTCCTCGAATATGATTATGCACAAAATTAATAAAAAGCACGCACCCTAATGTATGAAATACGTACAGAGATATGTTTGAAAATACGGTATCATAAACGTAGGCATGGGCCCAAAGACGCCGCGAGGGTAAAATTTTCTTTGGGAGGGGGGGGAACAAAAGCCTTAAAAAATGGAAATTTTTATCTCACCTTTTTTTAATATAATTTTAAATATTAATATGGGATAGTAAATGACCTCTACCTATATACGTACTAGCCAGGCCATGTAGATTTATTCAGGGGGGGTTCAAAAATTTTTACAGCATGTATCGATACAATCACAGCATGCAAGGCCGTAGCCAAGTCCCATTAAAAATTTAATTTCGGGGGGAACCGGTCCCTAAGATCACCCCCCCCCCGGATACGGGCATGCTGCCAGCACCCTTGACTTGGGCTGGAAAATATTAGACTTAGCCTTGATTTGGAAAGTATTACGCATATTGAAAAATATCATCAAACAACGCATAATTTTTTCTAACTTTAATATTATCTAATTATATCATTTACAATGGAAACATATTCTGTAGCATTTTTCCCATTTTTATTTAAAATTTAAAAAGAAAAAAGAAACATCGAATTAATCTAATTGGTTGAATTACAAGCGGATTAGAAAAATACACACTTTTTGAAAATTTGATGCAAATTTTGCAGAAACATGCAGAAATTTGCCAACATATGCAGAAATATTCAGAATATGAAAAATATGCCCACAAAAGCAAAATGTGCAGAAATATGCAAAAACATGCAAATGCATAGAAATCCGAGCCCTAGTGATTAGGTTTATACAAATGATGTGAGTAGGAAAAACCTTTTCCTACTATGTTTCAAGGTTTCTGAGTTTGTAAACTAGGGAACAAAAGGGTGTAACTTCAAAATTCATATAAAAACTTTGGACTAAATATTTGTCCCGAGTTTACAGCCGACGTTTTCGGCTTTCTGGGGTTTACTGAGGATTGTATGCTTAGACTTACTTACAAGAGTGCCTCGCGAACTGTCTGAGCTCGATTTTTCTGAATTTCGGTTTATAGGCCAATATGACCGAGTAAATAAAAGATCCAAAATCAAATTTGGCCCAATCGACCTGGGGGTCGAGCTACGGCCCACTGAAAATAGAGCTCACCATACGAGGATGCTTCGCTGCATGACAGGTGAAAACAGTGTTTTGGCGTGCTGGGCAAGCATTAAGCGCCAAACATTATCGTAGAAAAAATAACACATATGAATAAAATATAGCACATATTTATAATAGTCATTTTAGTTGTACCTGAAATAATTATACATTGTGTTTTCTAGTGTAAAAGTAAAAAATATTTGAAGTTTTTACCTTACTTTTTTATAACTGACAAACTTTGAGATCATTTTTGGCGAAGAACTCGAAAAAGCTGCCTGGTACGTAAATCAGTCTTGAATAAATAAGACGCGATCCTTCAATTTTCAAATCAGTAGCAATCATCACTTGCCTGTAACTTCATTATTTTTGACATTTTTAATTCTTTTGTTGGAAAGCGTGGAATTTCAAGCCTTATTTGTCACCATGTCTTCCTTTTCCACCATATCAACATACTTGTTTCGCGTTGTTTGTGAAAAATACACAAAGCAAGCCGATTTTGTATCAGATTATAAGATGGATATTGAGAAAGAAATATTTACATTTGCCAAAACTTTGATAAGTGGGTTAACATACGAAATGAATGACAAGAATACACTTGACATTTGTTTAAATGAAATGAAGTATGACGCAATACAGAGTAATGAAATGAATGATGAGGAATGGGATGAACAAACTAATTTGCCGTCACGCGTAACTTACACATTAGAAGACATGAAAAGAATTTCCATGGAGTGGGTCAGGAAAACTACGTTCCTTGAAAAGCATACAGCATCGCTTTAAAGACAACACGCTTTCACGTCGACAAATTTATCGCTTTCGGGATTATGTTGCTTCCCAGGGTACAAGATGTGAAAAACTGTTACGGATGAAAGACGAAGTATTTGAGAAGTTTAAAAATGCCCGGGAACATGTTTTATTAACAGTTCACGATGCCGATTTAAAGTTATGGTTTCTGAACATTGCAATGAGAGAAAATCTCACAAACTTTAGCGCAA
>QLNU02015003.1:90117936-90146564 GCA_006491805.2 Dysdera silvatica
AAAATTAACTTTTGATACAAATCTATTAGCTTCACTGTATGATCTACGTTTTACAGTTCCTATGTCAAGTCCTATGTTAAATGAACATATATTTTCGTATATTGTTTCCAAATATTTATTGAAACGATTGAGTGAAATTTTGCTTTTTTCATTCCCCTTTGTTATATGTATACTTGAAAGAGGGTGGAATCGGTGCTCGTTTGATAGAAAAACCTGGCCTATTTTCTCTGCTAGACATTAAATGTAATTGATTGTAATTGAGAAAGTAATTTTTACATATACGCTTCTATTCCTACATAATTATTTTTTTCTTTAAAAACATTTCTCACCTCATTTTATTAACGGGTATTAACTTATAGAATTAACTAATAAAGATTGCTTAAGTTGTGCGGGTGAAAAATGGGAAAACCTATTGACATAAATTTAAACAAATATATAAATTACCCCGTATACTCACATTTGGTTTTATATAGGTAGTTAACATAATTTTATTGCTTCATTAAAAACGATAAACAGTTACCAAGTTCTAAATAGAATCAGAAATTTTTGGTTTCATGTATTACAGTATTTGATTAAAAAGTCGTATTCCATAAATTATTGCTATTCATGTATATTCATTTCATGGACATTTCAAACAGGTGTGGAAGCAATTGATGAAAATAGAGCATTAAAAAATAAATTAAAGGAGATGAAGTCTGAAAATTTTAAGAAAACCAAAGGAATATGGAGAGCAAACGAAGACTTGAATTCTAGAATTGAGAATCTGGAAAGTGAATTGGCTTTGAGGACTGGCGAACTAATTGACGTTGAACAATATAATAGGAGAAACAACATTGAAATAATAGGACTGCCCTACATCGAGGGTGAGGACTGTGAAAACTAGTCGCCAAAACTTGTGAAAAACTCAATACGAGAATAGATGTGAACCAGATTGAAGTTTCAAACAGGTTAGTAATACCAAGCAAGACCAAATTGTGGTGCGATTCCTAAACAGTAAAGTGAAAAATGAATTGATGAGAAGAAAAAACCAAAGTAACTGAGAGTGAGAGACATTCTGGAAGTGGGAGAAGCTTGAGTGTCCATCAAAGAACAACTTTGCCCATTTAGAAAAAGATTGTTCACTGAAGCATTGAAAAAAGGAGAGATTACAATTGGAAACACCTGTGGACCACGAATGGAAATATAAAGATGAGAAGGGACGATTACAGTGAAATTATAGCTATAACTACAACGATTTAGAAAATATTTATTGATGGATAAATACTGGAGACATTTCGGCCACTGTCAAAATAAATATTATCATATTAAACTAAACTGTAATCAGAGAACTCATTCTCAAGTTAACGATTTTTACATTAGCAATTCTTTTAATAATGATCATGTTCACCATTTAAGTATAGAAGCAAATGTCAGTCCCATTATTAAAGGAGGTAATAATTATGGAATAGATAGAAGTATAAACCTAGATTATATATGAGAACTGTAATATAATAGATAACAGAAGTTCTATTACTCAATGCAACACAAATTAAAGAAGATAATTTAAGCAATGCAAATAATTACATAAAAAGGTTAAACACTGGTAAAATAGCAATGAAAAAGATCACAAGCTTTCGGACGCGTCAGCAGCAGTCCTTCATCAGGAGTAATGACGATGTTATGTTTCTGTCTCTTTTTATACTTGAAATTTCTGGAAAAACCCTTCATCAGAGTAGTCCCGCAGAATGGAAAAACCCAGTGGGAAACAATGGGAGGCCTCCAATAGAATCATGGAAGAACCCCAATAGGGACCAATGAGAAACCCACACTGCGGGTTACCTAATTTGGGGATGTCTCATACATTTCAGAGTAAGAGTTGTTTATAAGTTTCTGGAAGTGGTTGTGATGTATTAATGGCTTTCCCGTGTAGTTTGTAAGTTTCCCAAGATTCTAAGAAGAGTCTACTATTCTTGTTTGTGATGTGACGGTGTAGTATTTTTGTTGAGTCCCAGTCGGGTTCGTGTCCGTGTTGTAAAGCGTGTTCTGCCAGACGTGAGGCTATGTCTCCTTTCGCGAGTGCTTGTTTGTGTTCTTTTTTTCTTGTTTTGATCATTCTTTTTGTTTGTCCTATGTAATGTTTGTTGCAGTCTTTGCATGGTATTTGGTATATGGCGCCTGTGAGATCTTCTGGTGGAAATGGGTCTTTAACTTTTGTAAGTTGTTTGCGAAGTGTTGTGACAGGGGAATAGAATGTTTGGATATTTGCCTCTTTAAGGATGCGAGAGATTGTTTCGGAAATGCCGTGAATATATGGAATGGATATGCGGGTGTGAGATGTATTGTTTAAAGATGTACTATTGGGTCTACAGTTTCTGAGAATGAATCGTTTAGGGTATCCATTATTTTTAAGTGCCGTGTGTATGTGTTTTGTTTCTGTGTTTGAAAGTGTTTCATTACTGCAGTGAGAATTCGCTCTAAGACTTAATGTTTTAACAACGGAAGCTTTGTGGCATGTTGGATGATGCGATTTAAAATCGAGATATCTGTCTGTATGTGTGGGTTTACGGTAAACTGAGGTGAAGATTGAGTTATCGTGAGATCTGTGTACAAGAACGTCTAGGAAAGGGAGTTTATTGTTCTGTTCTGTTTCGTATGTGAATTTTATATGTGAGTTTAAGTTATTAAAGTAATGGAAGAAGCTTTGGAATGTATTAGTTTTAAGTACAACAAATGTGTCGTCGACGTATCTTTTCCAGAATTTAATGTTAAAATTCGGTGAGGACAAAGTAGTTTCCTCAAATGACTCCATGACCAAGTTAGCTACAACACTTGAGACCGGAGATCCCATGGCAGTGCCAAAAACTTGTCTATAGATAGAACCATTTGAGGTGAACACAGCAGAGTCCAGACAAAATTTCAACAATGTGCAGATGTCGTGAGGTGATAGTGAAGAGTGTTCATGTAGAGTAGTATCATTGTGGAGGCGTGTAAGTGCGGTGTCGATTGCAAGTGATGTGGGAATGCAAGTGAAGAGAGAAATTACATCGAATGAGACCATGAGGTCGTCTTTGTTAAGTTGTAGGTTATTTAAAGAGGTGCAGAAGGATTGGCTAGTAGAAACAGTGTAGTCGTTACTATCGATTATAGGAGAGATTAGACGTGCAAGATATTTTGATAGGTTATATGTAGGAGAGCTGCAAAAACTAACTATTGGTCTGAGAGGAATATTTTGTTTATGAATTTTAGGTAATCCGTAGAAGGATGGTAAGCGGCCGGAAGTGCATTTTAAAGAGTCGTAGAGATTAAATGTAAGTTTTTTAGATTTATAGAGTTTTAGAAGGAGAGAGTTCATTTTGGATTGAATTGTTTGTGTAGGGTCTGTTGTGATGCAGGTGTATGTATTTGTATCAGATAAGAGTGTAGTAATTTTATTTAAGTAGTCTGGACGATTTAAGACGACTGTAGTACGGCCTTTATCAGCTGGCAGTATGACAAGGTCCTTATCGTTCCGTAGCTCCCGGAGGGCAACCCTTTGCATAGGCGTTAGGTTGTCCTCAGGAAGTTTTGGACGCCGAAGGAGTCCTGCCACTCTGCAGCGGATATCAGCTGCAACGCGTTCGTCAGTGTGATTATTTTGTAGAGCATTTTCTATGGAAGCGAGAATCTGTGGTGTAGGAATTTTAAGTGGAGCAGGTGAGAAATTTAGGCCGAGGGATATTACGAATTGTTGTTGTGGTGTTTAAAGAACATCTTCACTTTAATCACACCTGTAAAAAGGAACCTCTTATCCCTTTCACACTTAAAGTTAAATCTCTTGTAAATTCATCTCTTGGACATTGCATCGCACATAACACAAATCTTAAATTTATTTCCACTAGAATTTCTCTGTCACTGCATTCTTACTCAGCTTCAAAATGAAATATTCTTTCTTACTTCCCTTCTAAATACTAAACTTGATTTTCTTACCATGCTCCTAGTTAAATCCGCTACTCGCTCACAAGAATCTAAAATCCAAGAACATATTCGTCTTACTCATTCACGTAAACTTAACAACCTTAGACCTTCTATTTCAAAACAGTCAAAACTCCTTACAAAAAACTGGATACTAAATCTTTCAAATAAAAATCTCACACCACAACAGCAATTCGTACTATCACTCGGCCTAAATTTCTCACCTGCTCCACTAGCCACACTAGCCCGCAGTATAGGTTTCTCATTGGTTCCCATTGGGTTTTTCCATGATTTCTATTGGAGGCCTCCCATTGGTTCCCACTGGGTTTTTCCATTCTGTGGGACTACTTTGATGAAGGGTTTTCCAGAAATTTCAAGTATAAAAAAGAGACAGAAACATAACACGTCATTACTCCTGGTGAAGGACTGCTGCTGATGCGTCCGAAAGCTTGAGTGATCTTTTTCATTGCTATTTTACCAGTGTTTAACCTTTTTATGGAACTGTTTATAATCTAATCGTGATAGGGTTAATAAGGTTTAATATGTTTAAATAGGTTTAATTTAAATAAATGATTCACGATCCATTGTAAATTAACATATTCGAAAACTGCCCAAGGCGGAAACTTGCTTTTTTGTTTTTGTTTTCGGTCCCTTCAAAAGTCAATGGTAGTTAACATTAGCTAACACAGAAACTGTCTAACGCGGTATCGGAAAGCACTATTTAGTCCCGTCAAAGAGAAAAACCTGCATAAAGCGGAAAATCGTTAGTAGGAAGAAAATTTTCTCAGCAGAAAAAGGAAAGAGGGTTGTAATACAATGCAAATAGCAAAGTGGGGGATGACGAACAAAAGACATTTTACAGATATAGAATGCCCTTGTCCGCATAGGCGTAGCCAGGGGGCGGTTTTGGGGGTTGTAACCCCCCATTGCAATGAAATTTTGTATATTTAATATAGGAATATATGAGTTACAGCTCTGTAACCACTCCCATTAAGAATACAAACACTCCCATGTCAACTTTCTGCCTACGCACATGCTTGTCCGACCACCATTTTGCACACCATCCACCTGCCATAGGAATACCTAGAAAGTTCATAAGGGGAGGGTTACAGGCTTACAATGGGGGGTTACAGAGCTACAACTCCATTGTATTTACATGTATACTATAAACAATTTCATCACAATGTAGGTTACAAGCATAATTGTTCTTCAACTAGTAGGAAGGTGGAGAATTCAAGCTCAATAAACGTTTTCCTCGTTAAAAAAGCAAAACCACAAGAGTGAAAAAATCTACTTCGAATCTGAAAACCTGAAGTATCAGAAATTTACATTTTCGTATTTGCAGGATTCCCACTAATCCGTACTCTTGACAGTCTGACGGGGCGAGATAAAGTAATGACCTTCGATCATGGCGTAACATGAAACGTAAATGGGTTACGTTTTTGTGTGACGTTAAAAGCGACGGATTTAATAAAAATTATAAACTAAGCTTTCGTATGTATATTTCGTAATCCGTTATTCTTCTATGCAAAGAACGGAGCTTAACGTTTGTTAAAACGTAATCTTATTAAAGGAAACATAAGAAAAAGAATAGAACAAACATTCCTCATTGTTATCACTTCATCGTCATTATTGGTAAAAGCGTTGAAAATTTATCCCTTTTTGACTAATCAAAAGTTATTTTATGATAAGCGTCAACCTCTTTTTTTCCCCTTTTTATGATGGTTACAATTGTTACTTTATATGATTCCTTTATGTTTTTTAAAGAACCTTGAAGGTATTATAAATGTGGATGCAACAAGATCTTTCTTTCACACCAGTTATTTTGGTCGGATCGTTAAAGTACAATTGAAGTGAAGGTAAAAGGGTGAAGGTTATGATTTTAGATTTCCTCAATTACGAAGTACCAATTCAGAAATAAAAAATTCCGAAAATAAAGACATCCACGGCTTTTAGCAACTCTGCGTAAATACGTGAATTCACTGGAGAGCGCTTGTTGAGAAAATGACAATTTTAGATCGATTTCTCTCCTGTGTTGTATTGTGAATCCTCTTCTTCTAAATATATTCCGTTTGTGTCAAATGTTTCTTCTAGAATTTTCTATATTCGCCGAAAATTTAATTTTCAGATTATCTTCACACAAATTAATAAGCTTAATATTTCTTGGTACGTGTAACGCATTATCATACCATTACGTGATGACATGTGATATAACGAGGTATTAACAAGCTGCTGTCACGTCACTGCGCTTCACTTGATATAAATAATATGGAGAGCTGCAGATCATCATCAATTTTTCGGAGTTTGGAGAGTTTGTAAAAAACGCTTGTGCATTTATTGTATAAAGAAAACAACTGAAAGAAGAAGAAGGAAGTGGATAGACGAACAAAATGTGAAAAGAATAGTTTTGTTCGTTTGTAAAGACAGATAAAATCATGCTGTGATATCGATGACGTCCCTATCCTCCACCCAAGGATATGTACCCAACCTTACGTGTCATGTGATATCAAGGCACATCATTCGATGCTGACTGGTAGATATTGGGATTTATTCTCTCAGCGTCCCTTAAGACGTATACTATGATGAGCCAAAATAGCACTGTTTGAAGTGGTTTTGAGTTTAAGAATCCTATGTGATGTCCAGTCAAAGTTGTATTGTATTCAGTAACGAATCCAAATTCTCTTTTGATGCAAATGACCACGGTATCCGTGTATGGAATAGGTGTGGTCAGCGCTCCAATACCTCTGCACTCATTGAGAGGTACATGACCATTACACCTGGAGTCCGGGAGTTACTTTCTATGACAGATGATCTCTCCAAATTATGCCACATGATTTATGATCAGTACATAAGAACATAAATAACATACTGTATCCAATTGTATTGCCTATGCTGTTACACCATCTAGGCGATCTTTACCAGCAGAAAAATATCAGACCCCACACTGCGTTACTCTCTCAATAATGCCTTCGTTCTATTCGTACCATCCCATGGCCAGTTAGTTCTCCGGACCTATTACCAATTGAGCATGTTTGGAACACGCTGAAAAGGCTGTTGAAACTGATACGGGATGATACCTAACTAACCGATCATTTTCAGAACTTATGGCAGAATCTACCCTGGGATATCTTGTTGTTTGAGTTCATGCTACAGCATATAGCGGCTGGTTTCACAACTAGATGGGGCTTCACAACCTAATAAAATGTGATCGTTATGTTCTTACTGTTTTGTACATTTTTTCTGTTGCTATGAACTTCTAATCATTTCTTTATCTCTATATATTCCATCGGCGTTCGAAATTTGAAGGTGATTGAAAAAAATAAAAGTTGTTTGCATATGTCGTTTATTTTATTTATTTGCAGCAGAGCATGTTTGTGTTTCTTTTCCAGAACATGTAAGCATATGAAACTTCCCGTTTTTATTTACAGACTGAACAAAAGACACATAAATAATTAAACGATGAAAATTACTCCCAGGAAGGGAAATTATGTTGTTACCAATGAAGAAAGGCCTGAGCAAGCGAAATCACTGCAGGTATACCTGAATAAAGTCATGTGCAGATCTCTCGTATTCGGGGTTTCAAATATAATAGAAGTAGAACGTCCCACAAGAAAAACCGCCAAGATATTGGTACTCATCTTTTATATAATTAGTTTCATCTACCAAACAATAGAATACGTGTTACCCTATATCGAGCATCAAACAACCACAGAAGTTTACATTGTTCAGCCCGAAGGGATAGTTTTGCCCGCAATAACCCTTCGTGCAAAGCAACAGTTAGTATTGCTTAATTATTAGTTAGTACTAATTAACATTGAGTTCAATAATAATTAATTGTTATTGAAAATCTATTTGATATTAATATATCAATAAAAAAATTCCAAATCTAACCGATGATATATGAAAAGATTCAAAAATTTTCATAAAATAATTTTTTCTGTAAGTAAACCAATCACTTGCTAAGTATAGGCAAATTTTAGTTCCAGATATGCTTATTTTCTCTTGGGATCATGATTAACTCTATCAAATACGTATTAAATACTATTGTTCAAACCCAAAATTTGAAAATATATTATTATTAATTTCATGATTTAAAATTAATTCATAAAATTAATTTAGGTATATATAACTTAATAAATAAGCAAAACAGTAGATAACATTTGGAACTTTTGAACAAAAATAAGTAGGGTGCGCCAAGCTAAGCGTGCTTATGTAACAAGTGCAGACAGAGATGGATTTGCGGTTTTATAAGAAATTTCATTACCTTTCTCCGGCAAAACACGATTGTTAAGTTGCCAACACATCTAGCCATCAAAACATATTTTTTGTAATTTTTTTCGTGGGGGAATTGAAGAATAACATTTTTGAAATCCACGTCTTTAAGCTCAAACTAGAAGTTTTTATGTACGGAAGAAAAAAAAATAATCCGCCTTTGCCCGGAGTCGAATCGACGACCGCTGTACCTTAACCTGATCGGACACCTAGTAGAAATGATACGGGCCCAGCCCGAACCCGTGAGTCCGGGCCCGAAAAAGACTCGAGCGGCTCCAGGCTCATAAGATGGATGCAATTGAAGCCGCAAACTGATTTTTTTATATTGAAGTTTCGGGTGCGGGCGGGCTTGGGTTTCGAAAATTAAGCTCAAAATCATTTCTAATATCTGGGAATAAGACTTTGGCGTCTTGAAAATTTTATAATGTGGTCTATCATCACCTTTTAAGAATCACAAGCATACTTTTCTCTTCATCATAATTGCAAGTGATACTCATCATAATTAAATAATTTTCAAGTAAAATAAGATTTTTTTTTTAATTTACTAAACCTAGGTACAATATAAATAAGGATACAAGGTATGGGCATTGTAAACAATTGGCCTAAGTGGAGACCGGGAGTAAAGTTGACATAGCGACTTGACTAGCCCCGGCCACCAAAACAGAAAATAAAAATATAAATCGAATTATAATAAAAAGAAAATTAAATGTAAAAATAAAACAAAAAATAATGTACTTTCGCTGAATGCAGAAGAATTTTGATTTTATATTAATATAGTGACTAATGTATTTTTATATATATCAAGAAAGTGTGTGCGAATTTATATCTAGCTCAAATTTTCAGGATTCTGAGATGGAAGTTTATTATCATCACCCAAACTATTGTGAATTCCCATAAAACATAGAAAAGTATTGTAAATAGTATCCCACTTTATGTTTCACCAATTTTGATAATACTACAGGAGCATGTACGCTAAATTATATATTATATACTCATTTTCTAGTCAATGTTTTTTCTGTTTTTTTGTAGAGTAATTGTAAATGTTAAAATTTTTAGTTTTATTGAGGAATGACGTTTTAAACTATTATATGTAAATTTAATCAAAACTAAGAAAAACAAACTGTGATTATGTTTATTCACGCATTATTTATATAGATATGTATGTTGATAAAAAGTAGCTTGAAGCTATATTATGTATACTATAATCGGTTTTTAAATACGAATAAATGTATATCATGCCGTTTTAAGTTGAAGGCGCGCTTTGAAAAAAAAACTTGAATCCTATATAGATGCTTTATTTTACACACATTCACGAACACAAATATTCATAAATTAAGGATAATACCCGACATTGTATACCTGATACACTACATATGGCAGGTTGGTAGCATATAGCATGTTCAGAACTTCTATACCGTTTACAATATCTATACATTGGCCGAACATCCATACCGTTGAGAATATTTATACATCGTTCGAATATCTATACCGAACACAAATGTGATTACATCGATCCTATAGGAAGGAGTTGACACTGCTCGGAGCATACCAATTCAAAAATAATGGGGGGGGGGGCTCACGAAATTTAAAAAAAAACTCAAGTGACAGCGTTACTGAGAACAATGTAATTTGTTATTCAATTGGGGCTTATGAGCACTGAGCCTTTTCTTTCCAACACCACTGGCGTATGTGCCAATCGTTTTGAGAGCCCGGTTAAAATGGTGTATTAAACTTAGATAATGGTTAGGGAAGTAATTTTTGCACTGAATAAAAATGCAAAACTCGCAAAACAATCATGGGAAAAATCTCGAATTTCGTGAAAATTTAAAAAAAAAAAAAAAAAATCGCGGAAGAAGTGTAACACTGATATTAAAAGAAAATTCCAGTTTCGAAACAGTAATAGATATAACTATTAAGTTACTAAATAAGTATTTTGCTTAAATAATTTCAACACCAACGTTTGAGCTCAAACTGGAGTTTTCAGGTATTGGAGAAAAAAAGACATTGTCCCCGACCCAGAGTTCCTCCGTTGAGCAAAGTGCCTTAACCACTAGGCTATTAAGGACAGGAACGAAGCTCCTTTACTCCCTATATAAGGTTAAGTATTTTCCCTGTATAAGGCATTGAAAACAACAGTGGTGTAAGTCACAAAAATGAAATTTTTGAGTGAAGTCCATGGAAATATATTCTGGGGTTTCCTTGTTGCCTGCAACATTGGTATATATATGACCATAGTGTAATTAATTGCTGTAAGGTAGTACCACATTACTGTGGGCCATTAAGGAAACTGGATGGATCAATTGGACACAAATCTTTTTGCATCTAATTTTAAGCAAAAACGGACTTGTACCATTGTTGTTTTCAAGGCTTCATATAAAAAAAGACGCTATTACCCTTCTCTAACATAGTTGCCAAATACTGTTCAAGAAACAAAGCCACGAGGGGGATGTTTTGTGACTTTCCGTGGGAATTTATTATAGTTAAATAATTCATCGATGGCTTAGCGATTAAAGCACTCCGAGCTCAACGGAGGGACTCTAGTTCGATTCAAAGTCGGGGGCGAAGTCCCTTTTTCTCCAATAGTTGAAATCTCTAGTTCGAGTTTATATGTGACTGTTGAATTATTTAACTATAATAAATTCCTCACAAAAAATCATAAAAGTTCGCCTCAGTGACTTTTTTTTTTAATTTTATTTTAGGCAAGACGTTGAAGTTTACAATAAATTGATATAAAATAACAAGTAAAATAATAAGTAACATACAAAGAGATACAAGAAATAAAAATATAATTGCAAAAAAGGGCTTCAACAATTTGCCTGGGCAGCAATGAAAAAAGACCACAGGTCTGATAAAATCCATGCTACCCAAATCAAATGAGAAGACAATATGGCAAATGAAAGTTGTTCAAATAAAAAAAACATCTATTGGTGAATCAAGTGAGTGCGCAATAATTTTTTAAATACAAGTAGTGAATTGCGCATCTGTAAATCGTTAGGTAGTGTGTTCCACACTCGTAGGCCAGACGCCTCAATGCGTGAAAGCCCAATATTCCTTCCAGCAGGATTTGGTATTACAATGTCATTTCTCTTCAAAATCTAGTGTGGTATCCATGGTCATATTGATTAAAAAATGAGCTGTCAAATGAAATATTATTTTTAATATGGCTGTACATGAAAACAGCAATTTTGTAATTTAACAATTCAGCCAAAGTCAGTATCTGAAGGTGAAGTGCGACGACTGCCGAGGAGGAAAACTCCGAACTGCCAGGCAACCTCAAAAAAAAGGTTTATAAATTTTAAAACAGAATACGTGAGTGCAGAGTAGTTTAAGAAGCTGAATAAAGTAATTATTAAATATATAATTAGTTGTCGCAACAAAATCGGTATAAGTTTCCCAAATGGGACGGCTGTTTAGCATGAAATTTAACAAATATACATGCGTTAACCATCTCACTTACCGCTTGTTATAATATGCACCAAAAGTAATGGTTGGCCGGTAGACTGTATTTTTATGGCGCAAGGACAGTCAGGACCGAAAGTAATTAAAACGCAATTTAACAAATTACACAGGTCTGTAATGAAATTTTTTTCTTCGAAGTTAAGGGTGTTCCTTATGTATTTTTGGATGCTGATTTCAGGAAAAATACTTAAAAAATTCTATCACGTACAGTTTTGACACAAATCGAGAATTTCTGTCTGGTTGCCTACCTACTAGGTACGCAGTAGTAATAAAGGGCCTGTAATACAAAAGGCACCGCGAACAATTCGAAGTCGAATGACTTCAGCAATAATTTAATGTTCTTTATTACACGAAACTAAAGTGTCGAAAACATCAACAATTCAATAAACTCTCTTATTACAAAAAAGAAAGAAAAAACACTAAAATTAACAAACCGACAAAACTATATTCCATTATCTTTCTCTTTCTCATCTACAAAAGCATAAAAGGCACGTTTCTTTTTCTTTGGTCGAATAATTCTTCACGCTCCCCACTTGAACTCAATAAAAGTTCAATTAATTTCTAATAAAAAAGGAGTAAAGGAGTTAGATAAATTAAGGAAATTTCCTTTGTTAGTTTTTACAATACAACAACGAATAAGTCCGTTTCTTCCACTGAACACTTTTTTGGTTATGCCCAAGTCCCACAAAAGTTTGAATTTAGAAGTTCCTTCAACTAGAACAACGTCACTGATTTTTAAGTCTTTTTGAACAACTGGAGTTTTTAACTGGCGTGCTGTTCTGAATGCTTCGAAATGCTAGCATAAATTTTCTCGTTGGCATGTCCGACACTAGTTCTAAGTGAATAACTCAAGTGACTGCACAGGTAAACAAGACGATATATGATTTTTCAGTCTCTTGTTTGCGTTTTAAGAAAAGTGGTCCTGCAAAATCAACTCCATAGGTATCGAAGGGAGGAGTTTCAGCGATCCTATCTCTAGGTAGATAAGTTGTTATTTGAGTTGCTAGCTTAGCTAAGTATTTCTTTTAGATTAAACATTTATTAATAACCTTCTTCACCAATTGTTGTCCTTTTGGAATCCAAAATTCGGTTCTAATTTTGTCAAGGTTGAAGAAACAACGCTATGTAAGACCTTTTGATATTACCTTCTTACTAATAATTCTGCAAATCTTGACTCATAAGGAATAATGATCGGCTGTTTTTCACCTAAGCCATATTAAGACTCGTACAATCTACCCTTAATTCTGAGAACCTTTTCGTTATCGAGTAAAGGCGCTAAACTATAACCTTTACAACTCTTTGAAAATGGCTTACCTTTTTCTAGAATAAGAATTTCACTACAGTAATATTTATTCTGAGCGTGACGAATTCAAAATTCTTCAGTTCTTATAAGTTCATCGGTCGTAAGAAATTTAACTTAAAGGTTGGTTTAACTTTAAGGTTGGTTTGTTTTTATTCGATATAAAACGCATTATCCATGCGGTTATACGTAATACATTTTGGAGGTTACTAAAATTTATTTGAATTTCAAAATTTTATTCGAATCTCGCAATTACAATAACGGAATATATGTGTGATATGATGATGACCTATGTAGAAATTGAATCTGCAGCTGGAAAAGGACTGAAAACGTACAAGCTCATAGGTAGTGAAAACGATCAGTGTTTTATGATATTTTTCGCAGCTTTGACAAACCCAACTATCGAGATGATTCGTTACTCCTTGACTGAACAACCTGGGGTCAAAGTAAACTTTTTTTGGAAGTCGTATTTAAGAAACCCTCAAGAGAAACTCCAAATGATTTTGAATTTTGTATCAAGAATCTAAAAACTAAAAATACGGCAGTATTTAAAACTTCTGATCTGAAGTCTGTAATTGAAACTATGTTTCAAAAAATAAAACTGAAAAATCTAAATGGACTTAAAGGGGTCCCAATTGGATATTTTATCATTGTATCGAATCATGAATTTAAATTTTGTGTGTTATGTGATATAATCTATGAACGAACTTAAATAATTAAAGGCATAATAATTAATTTGCTAATACCAATTATTATTTTTCACAACAATAACATATCCTTAGTTCACCTTTAGGTTTTTCCGAAAAAAAATTATAGAACAAAATTATTAGTAGACAAAATTTACAAAATATGCATACTTTTACTGTGTGGTAAACAGAAAACGAAGTGAACACTGAGCCTATTAACAACTGTAGTGGCGATGACATGCTATTCCAATAACCGCATCACTCCTTTATTTATACGCGTTAGGCAAAAACCGCTCATTTGCCTCTGGGCTTTGCTACGGAGGCAACTCCATTTAATTTAGCTCATGCTTGAAAGACTCATTGTAAAAATGAGAGAAAATCAGAAAAAGTTTAACCTAAATGTGTATCATTGAGGAATGGACAATGTTGGGAAGGCTATAGGCTCCACCCTATTAGGTTAAATTGAATGGGATCTGGCTTTATTTCTTTTGAACTTTCTCTGAAGTGTTCTTAGCTCCATGCTTGCGACCAATATTTTTACGAACTAGTCAAGTCAAACGCACACGATTACTACGGCGTCTGCTGCTGTTTTCGTTGAAAGTTTTTAATTATCATTAAGCTTATTAAAATTAAATTTCTCATGTTTTATAATGATATAAATAAACCTTTTCAGTAATTTTTGAAATATGGAAGAAGAATTTTGCGACAAGGGAAAAAAATATTGGGAAACAATCCCGGCTACCCTCGATGGCATGCTGGGCGGTTATTCCTGTGTTTCTAATCCAGATATTCAAGCTTCATCTAGGTTCCTTACTTCCTTTTTGCAGGTAGGTTAATAACGCATGCAGAAAGTTTAGCCACAGGTCCGCAATTTATATATGCGTTTATAGTAATATCCAGAGCCCCCGCATGGTTAAGTACATAGGCGTAGGCAGAAATTTCATAGGAGGGAGGGGTTACAGCCCTATAACTCATATATTCCTATGTTAATTATACAAAATTTCATTGCGATGAGGGTTACAATCCCCAAAACCGCCCCATGCTTACGCCTATGGTTAAGTGACGCCTTTATTCAAGCTTAGATTTCAGCGCTCCCGTAAAACGGAATTTGCAAATCGAAATGAAATTAATCTCAAGAAATATTTGGGCGCTAGTACAGATACCGTCCCATTTCGTTTTTTAGTGGGAAGTGTTTCCAGCCCACATGGCAACTTTGTCCTGGCTTGCCGCCATGTTGGTTCTGTCATATCACAGGCTCTACTCCTTTCCCTCCTCCATCCTACTCCCAGCCTTCACCCCCTACCCGTCCAACCTCTTCCTCATGTTCTTTCTCCTCCACCTCCCAACCCTATTAACTTGGCAGTCTCTTCCTACTCCTCTAATCCCTTTCCACTCCGAGCCTCCACACATATATCGCCTCTTAACCTTTCCCCCGTTGGTTCCCCTCCTTATGCTCCTTTTTCTCGGTGCAGCGAACAAAATAAAAACGGCATACTAACTTTTATTCCTTTTATCCGTCGGATAACTTCACCCCTTTAACTACACAGTCATCCACGTTAGGCCTAGCACACTTTGCAAATCGGGTCCTTCTACTCCAAACCAAATAAACCTTCTCCCACAAACCAATCCAACAACATTCCTCTTCCCTTTCAACCGCAATTGAAGAAAAAAATCCATATTGAAATGTTCCGACATCTTTCCAATCGCTACAACATTTTCATGACGCTCAAAAGAATAACGAAGCAGCTTCAAAACGTCTTACCACCATCACAGAAACACCATTCATGATGCCCCACCCTGTGTGACATCATGCATCACACGTTAAAATCGCTGACATCAAAACCCCACCTACAGCAACTTTCCTTCTCATTTCTAGGGGAAAATTGAACTTGTGGGACGGTATCTGTACTACCACCAATATTTGTTTATTTAATATACAATATATATTTCACATCCCAAGTTCGAGCCAGCGTACTAATGTAGGAGTAATATGTCAAGGCAAAGATGCTTTTCCGTTGTTTACATGTTCATTTTCATCCCTTTGCTCTTTGTTTCCAGTTGTGCAATTTTTGCAGCAAAGTTTTACTTCATAAATTGGGTGCTACTGCACAAAATGTTACCCCCCCCAAATCTAGTCCTTATTTCCAAAAACTGGCAATCGGCACAAGGTGACTAGCCGCCATGTTGTTTACGCCGTTTTTTGTGGGGGGATTTTCGCCCTCCTCTTTCCTTTCTTTTTCCCTTCTTAAATTCACACATATCTTACCTTGCATACCTAATCTATAAAAAATTTCACTACAAGGAACACAACCAGACCAGAGAGCAACGTGAAGCAATCACTAAATGGCATCTCAAACCAGTTATCACGGCATGGCATATGCGTATGTGAAGCCGGATTTTGTTGTAGTAATGCTGAAACACGCTGTAAATTAGCTAGATCTACTAAAATACCTTTTCTAATATCTTTTTAAAATACCTTTTCTAAAATATCTTCAAAATACTACTACTTAAATACCTCTTCTAAAATACTTCTAAAATACCTCCTCTAAAATACCTCTTCTAAAATACCTTTCCAAAAATTCGTCCTTTTTAAAAATACCATCTCTAAAATACCTTTTTTAAAATACCTCCTCTAAACTATTGCCTCCAAAATATTTCTTCTAAAATATCTTCTCTGAGCTATTTTCTCTTCTGGTCAGATGTTAGTTTTCTAGCCAAGTACATATTATTGTGGGGAAACACTAATACCAATTTTGGCGAAGTCCACAAACTTGCGCAGGAGGATTACTCTTCGGCCGATCTGCTTTCCCGCTATGGGCTAGTGACTCTGTTACGTTACAAATCCATCTAGTGCAACTTTTAGTGATTTACATCAAAAATTCATCTAGTGCAATTTCTAGCAGAAAGTGAGGTAAGTGGATGACGTTTCGTGCAGTGACCCATTGAATTGTATAAAAGGTGCTAATACACGATACGTTACCCATGCAATTCTAGCCAGTGTTTCTAAAACTGGCAATCGGCACAAACACTAGCTGCCATGTTTATGGCATTTTGGTGACAGTACAGAATCCGTCCCATTAATGCTTTTCTCCCCTAGAGAAAAATGAAGTTGCTGTAAGCGGGGTTCTGACGTCAGAGAGCATAGCCGTGTGATGTCATGTAGGGTGTGGCATCATACACTTGTTAACTGGGGAGGGTGGAGGAGGCTTGAAACGTGCTTTGTCGTCCTTTACAGTGTATTATTTTTGTTAAATTGCGGTTGAAAGGAAAGAAAAGCATGTTTGATTGAATTATGGAAGATTTGATTGGTGCTGAGTATGAGTGCCCCGTATGCAAGGAGAAAATGTGCTTGTATTTTAGGCCTAACATGGATGACGGTGTAGTAAAAGAGGTGCATTTCTCCAACGTAAAAAAAGGAATAAAAGTTAGTACCTCCTTTTTTGTGTTCGTCAAGGTAAAGGAGCAGGAGGATGAGAGGTGTAGAGGAAGAAGTTGAGAGGGGGAAGAAAACAGGAGGAAAGGGAATAAGAGGGGTAGGGATGGGGGAGAGAGAAGATCAAAAACGGGGAAAGGGATCGAAGTGAAGGTTGACAGAGAAAAGTAATTAGGAGAAAAGGGGAATCCAGGTGGAGAAAGAGAACAGGAGAAATGGGAAAGGGATGGGACCTTGTAATGTGATGTAAGCAACATGGTGGCAAGCCAGTACAAAGTTGCCACACATGTTGGAAACACTTCTCACTAAAAACGATATGAGATGGACTCTGTACTAATGCCAGTGTTTTTTTGTGATTTTTCTCAATCTTTCCCTCCCTCTTCCCCAACCCTAAATTTAAAAAAACGGCACTAATACACAGTTCGTTACCCTGTAGATCTAGCTGAATCTAGTGCAGTGTTTCTAAGAACCCCAAACCTGGCAATTATCGCAGTGACTAGTTGCCATTCTTGTTTTTATATGGCATTTTTTGTTATTTTCGTTAATACTTCCCTTCCTCTTCTTCCCCCTCATCCTCTTTTCTCTCCCCCTCTGTTCGCCGGCCATAAAATCTGGCAGTTGTCACACAGTGACTAGCCGCCATTGTTGTTTCCTGTGGTGGTTTTTTTTTTTTTTTCCTTTAAGACTTCCCTACCTCCTCTTCCCCCTTTCACCTCTGCTCGCCACCCTCCCAAAAAAAAAAGAGTCCTCTATACCCCTACTCCAAAAAATTACAAAACGATTCCGCTTTCCCTCCCATCTCCAAAAAAAGTACCATCCTTTTCTTCCTCCACTTCCAACCCTGCTTCCAAAAGAAGTTAAATATGTGTACTTACCTTCTTATAGCAAAATCCATTTACAAACAAGAAACACTTATTTCCGTTTCTTTCACCTCCTCCAAACACCTACTACAATTTATTGCCTACTTGCACTTTCCACTCATACACCCAAACAATCAACCTCTCTTTCATTACCTACTCAATCACACTTTTCTTACCTTCACTTTGTGATCCATAAAAAAAATCCAACATTTAAATTCTCAGGCAATTTTGCTGGGAAAAATATATATATACGACACTGAAAGTCAACATGAAATGGCATCGCGTACCACTCCCTGCTCGATCATACACCCGTACATGATATGCTGTGCCAACTGACAACGCCATCTAGTGTAATTTCCAGCGATTTCAAGAGGACAGGGTGGAAAGTGGGTAACGAAATCTGTATTGTCACCTAAAAAACGATAATCCCTCCCTCTTCTTTTCATCCTCTTCCCCCTCATCCTCTTCTCTTCCATCTCAACCCTAAAAAAGTAACAAACGAGTATGCACACATTTTCATCGACTTCTTGCACTTCGAGCACTCATGCTTAAGGTGCAATTAACCCCTCTTTCATGGCCCACTTAATCACACGTTTCTTACTTTGCATACGTAATCCCCGAACAAATAAAAGATTCAGATGCTCAGACATTTTTGCTGCAACAAAACAGGGTGAGTATGAACATGAAGTAAACAGAAAATGATGTTGGTGGTGTTCCAATTTGTTTTGAAAAGAATCCAATATAGGTAGTCTTTGCCTTTACGAAGTAATTCATTCCGAGAATTTCTTACAAATTAATTTCAAATAGGGTGAAGGATGATCCCCATTAGCTGAATGGCTATCTCATTGCAAGTGACCTACTCATATTTACTAAGGTATTTCTGTTGCCGTCTCCTCCCAACATGCACTGCGGCACTCATTGCATTAATGAAAACTGACATCTGTTGGCAGTAATTGAAATGCATGTCACCGTGAAGAAATCCAAAACGGTCAGAGTTGGCATGCCCAATGTTTACAGAAATTGAAATTAACTCGGAGTAGAAACGTGTATGACATCAAATAACCGTCAATGGATATAAAAAGAAAATCTTAAGTGGACAGGTTGAAAACACTGTTGTTAAAAGATAATGGTCTAAACCAATGGTCGCCAACCTTTCGGACCTCGCAGACCAGTAAATACACATTTTTAAATGCCATGGACCACATTTCTTAAATTTAGTGCAATATAAAGGCGAAAATTGTCATTCAGAATATGAGAATTTCTTAGAATATTATTTTTGTTTTATTATTAATAAAACATTAAAAATGCAAATAATGTCCAGATTTTTCTGCGGACCACCAGTTGGCAACTGCTGGTCTAAATGACAAAGTCTAACATATTGCACAAGAGGTGGAAACTAATCAATTGCTTATTACCAAAATTCCCAGCTGAATTCCAAGACACCATGGAAGACAGAGGAAACATGTTTAAAGATGATGAGTAGATGAAATTAAAAAACAGATCAGGAGGAAGTGATGAATTACATGGAACAAATGGGGGAAACTCTTTAGAGATCTCCACCCAAGCATAGATAGGCTAGATAATGGTTGAATATATATATAGGGGGTGAACTATTTAACTTGATGATGTAAAATATCTAAAAAATACACATTTTACAAAAAAATATTTGAAACGAAAGTTGTTTGTCTTGAAAGGGGAAAGTGTTTTTCATTATCTGTGTTTTACTTGGGGTTGCTTTCAAGATCATTTGAAGGTAAAACCTGTTTTTTCAAAAGGGAAACCAATATGTTTTGTATTCTTATTTTCTTATTCCTCATAAAAAAATAAAGAAATTTTGTAAAAAGTATTTTTTTAATTTAGTGCTTAATTTCCGAGATACTTAAAAAATAAGCTTGAATAAAAACATTCATGCCCTATCATGCGTATTGCGTATTTCTCCAAGAATCTCTATAAAATAGAACCATTTCGACTTTTCCTCTACAGACAGATTCGTCATTTTTAACACACAATAAACTAATTTATCTTAACACTTAAGTGCTAACTTTTAAATGACTTACATTAAATGGACGGCTGTACAACAGAAGTAGAGAAAACAATGAATGCTGGTAGCAAGTGGCCATCTTGTTTCTGTACCAATCAGCACCATGTGCAATATCTCATTTTTCTATGGAATATAAATCGATTGTATGACTTATCAACGAATCATATTTATTTGTGTGTACAATGCCTCCCCAACTACTGCATACTTAATTTTTTTCATTTTTTAAATATTAAATCAGTTTTCTGATATGGGATGCATGTCTTTATCCGAGCTTATTTCTTAAATATCTTGGAAACTAAATGCCAAATTGAAAAAATCCTTTCTACAAAATTTTTTTTTTTTGACGAAGAATAGAAGATAAAAAACAGGTTTCCCCTTTGAAAAAATGAGTTTGACCTTCAAATGACTGAGAACAACCCCTCCAAGTAAAAAATAATAAAAATACGAAGACATCACCCAAGAAAAAAAAAAAAAAAACCAAGACAAGCAACTTTCGTTTCAAACCATTTTTTATAACATTCCTATTTTTAATCGTTCATTCTTTTACATTATCAAGTTAAATGGTCCACCTTGCGTATGTATATAATGATGAATTGATGGTTATAAGTGGTGCTGACGTTAAATTTCTTTTAATTCTAGAATGAACAAAATCCAGTTGAACAAACTAGGGCTCTTGATTGTGGATCTGGTATTGGAAGAATTACAAAGAATTTGCTTCTCAAGTTTTTTGCTCGTGTGGATATGGTAGAACAGAACAAATCCTTTCTTGATGCGGTTAATGAATATATTGGCCCTAATGCCCACAGAGTTGAAAATCGTTTTCATTCAGGTTGTTATGAATTAGATGTTTCAATGTCTCAATATGTTTTCATTTTTACCCTAACTAAAATTATCTATCTTGATTGTGACTTGATTTTCTAATGAAAATTGATTACCAGACCTATGCACGCAAGTTTTCAAAATGGGGTGGCAAAAAAAAGGGGGGGAAGTTGTTAAAAGCAAAATTTTGTTTTTCAAGTTCTGAGATGGTTTAACCCCCTTCTTGTGTATATAGCCTTGTTGAAGCTTGTGTGCTATATCATATGCCTACTGTGCAATGTAATCAAGTTCTGGCTTATTGAAGCCCTATAATTATATAGCATTAATGCATTTGCCTGTCTTTGTACTTTTAAAGGTTTAACTTCAGTCAAAAAAAGTGCTTGTCACTTTTCTACTAATCGATAGTGTGTGTGCTTGATTTGTTATGGAGTTGCCATGTATGCAATCTGCATAAACAAGCAACAACATATGCATCCTTCAGTGGAAAGCAATAATGTAAATATGCAGCTAACTTGAATTGCACTTCTCCTAGTTAAGCATGTGGTCATTCTAGCTCGGCCCATTGCTTTGCTCTGCTGTTTATGATACTAGCATGGACGGTGTGGTTATTTTTTCTGCAAATAGTCAAGCTCAATAAAAGCCAGGTCCATGTAGTGCATTTTTTATTATATATATCAGATTGTAAATTATTATGCTTGATTTTACTTTAAGTTTGTCAACATAAAACTAGTTTCTGTTGAGCATTCATCGTCCTTGCTCAACATTAAATCCATGAGAACAAATCTTAAACTCTTACTTGCATGCCATGCATCCATATTCGTTTGGGGTGGCTGCTCCTCCCACAGATTAACTACATGGCAAAATTAGGGGTTTCTCAGAAAACTGTAGATCCTTTAACTGCCCTTGTACTATAAAAATGCACACAAATTAATGTATTATCTTACACGGCCCAAAGTATAGGGTGGTCCAAAAGTAACTTTGCCTGCTTGCAGGGCTCTAGTGAGCTCAGTTTTTGACACACTGAGATAAAATTCAAGGTTCATATTTTAAAAAATATGCACTCAAGATTTAGGCAGGTAAAAAGTACCTGTGTTGCTGTGGTTATGATTAGACCACACAAATTTCGAAAATTTTTAGTGGCAACATTATTTTTTTTTTTTTTTATGTCATCCTGATCAGCATGCACCTCTTTTTTCTTACAAGGAGGCAAATTTACTTAGAAATAGCACATGTTTATTTTACTAACTTCCTTGGTTGTTGAAACTTGGGATAACAAGAAACTTCGTTCTAATGTTGGTGGCAACAGTCGAAATTGTTTTGCTTTATATATGTTTGCAAATGTTGTACATAATTTCACTTTCCATATTTGTAAACCATAAGAAGCATACTTCCTTTTTGTTTTATACGATGAAAAATGATTTAGAAGTTCCACTTTTAAGTTCAGTGAAAATTTACAGAAAAAAAATTAAATAAAAGAAACGGGAAAGCTATAAATCAACGTTTATCGCAAATATTCTTATTAAAGTTGTATTTTTTGTTACCCCAAGTTGCAACAACCAAGAAAGCCAGTAAAACGTACACATGCTATTTCTAAGTCATTTTGAGTCCTAAGAAAAAGGGGTGTGTTTTTATGGTTTCTGTGCATGCTGATCAGGATGACATTAAAAAAATGTAGTTTTCCCCCATTGGAAATTTCTTAAATCCGTGCAGTCTAACCGTAACTGTGGGAACATGGGTCCTTTTTACCTGTATAAACCTCGAGTGCATATTTATTAAGGTATGAATCTTGAATTTCATCTCAGTGCGTCAAAAACTGCACTCGCTAGAACCCTGTATGTAATAAATACCTGTCATTTTGTTGCTATTACAGTTGAGTTTGAATTCCCATGAATTTGGATATTATAGAAATATTTAGATGATCACAAGTCAGGGGTTAACTTTTTAAATCAGGTGCACTAAATACTAGTTAGGTGTACAAGTAACTAACAGAATAGAAAGGAAGCCTCAACTTTAAAAATTCAGGTAAAATGTGAGTGTAGCAACTATATTTAAGCATGTAAACTACAACAAAATGCAACTTTTCAAAATAATTGAACGTTCGTATGTAATAAAAAAATTCGAAGCGCATGCAGATACATTGAGAAAATTATATAAAATTAGTCCATAGGTCACTGTTCTTGAAAAATAAACGTAAGTAGCCATAGTTTTGAATAGTTAGGTGCACTGCATGCACCCAAATTAAAAATTTACATGCATATGTAAAATTTCATGTGCACAGCGCCCCTATGCACCCGCTAATTTCAAACCCTGTCATAAGTAAAGTAGGAGCAGATTATTATGTTAAATTTTTAATGAATATTAAATGTGGTTTCCTTGCTTGACTAAAAGTGGGGCCCTGCGGTGGCGCAGTGTGGTAACGCGTTTGCCTAGTGCGCCGTTAACCCGGGTTCGACTCCCAGCAGTGCAAAGAACGCTTACTCAGAGATCTCATAAAGATCGCACTGCTCACTGTAGTCCGGGGTTTGGTTCCCTAGGCCTTAAGAGGTTCGGATTCCTCGGAAAACAGTAGGTCCCGGCGCAGCATGACCACTGTAGTCTTTGAGCCGTAAAACCAAAAAACAAACAAATGAAAGTGGAATTAGATTTACTGTGTCAATAATATTTTGTGTATGAATATATCAATGTAATAGATTTTAAGGGAATTTATCAAACAAAGCTATTATATAATTCTGTCACAGAAGTCACTCGTTTTGCATTGACATGTGAAAATCAAGCAAAACACCATTCTCCCTTTTATGGAATCTTTTTTATTTTAATAAATAAACGAATACCTTCCAAAACAGCAATTGCAAATTATTTTCTCAGAGTGCTAGAAGGTTTGCATGGAAAAAAAAAAAAAAAAATTGCCGAAAATAAAATGATCCCAGAATACTAATGTTCCGTTTCTTATAATAAAGTTAATGTGGAAGAGTTTGATTTGTTCGCATTCCTAGTATTCTAAGATTAAGGAAAGCATACCGAGTTAGTTAATATTCCAGTTGGACAAATGTAGTATCGGTACATAATTGATCTAATTATATATGGTTCTAATTGTCCTTAACGCTTCTGTTACGAGATCGTAAAAATTTTTTTAATAAAATATTTTCTTGAGTCTAATAAAAATGTAAATTTCTGCATTTCCTAGGTCTTCAGGACTTCGTTCCAGCAATGAACTATTATGATGTCATCTGGTGTCAGTGGGTGATTGGATATTTGAAAGATGAAGATTTTGTTGCATTTTTAAGACGTTGCAAATGTGGACTAAGGCCAAATGGTATAATTGTCGTGAAAGATAACGTTTCTTCTAGTGATGGAGATGTAGATCACAACGATGGTTCTGTTACAAGGCCCTACAAAGTTCTTATAAAGCTGTTTCAGCAAGCCGAAGTAAAAGTGATTGCAGAGCGAAAACAATTAAACTTTCCAAAAGGTTTATATAAAGTGAAAATGTTTGCATTACGATAATATATGTATGCCTCTCTGAATGTTTCTTGATTTATATAAAAGACAAAAAAAAATCTTCGAGAATTTTTTTAATTCAAAAAGCAATTTTGGAAATTAAAAGTATCTGGAAACATAGAATACCTTTAAATTAAAAATACCTAAAATACACATATTGAGAATTGAAATTTAAAGATAAATGTATAATTCGTATAAACAGAAATGTCACCTGTTTGCTTCAGAAGCTTCTCATCTTTTTCCCCGAAGTGTCAGGATTTATCAAATTAATGCTCGTTCAATAACCAATCAATTAGTCAGCAAGGAGCCTTCCCTCTTTTTGGCATAATTAGGAATCAAACACAGATTAATAATAGGCTAGGCAAATGCATTACCACTGCGGAACCTTGGTTAATAGATAAGGCAGTGGTAATACATTTGCCTAGCCTACCATTGATCTGCATTTGATTCCTAACTATGCCAAAAAGAAAGGATGCTCCTTACTGACTAACTGCTGCAAATGCATTACCACTGTGGAACCTTATCTATTAATTAAGGTCCCACAGTGGTAATGCATTTGCCTAGCCTATCATTAATCTGCATTTGATTCCTAACTATATCAAAAAGAGGGGAGGCTTCTGACTGACTAATTGCTGACTGTAGTCCAAGAGTTGATTCCCCAGGCCCAATGATCTGCAACCTTTTAGGAATGTTGTGCCAAAGTAATGCTGCAGTCTTATTCCATGGGCCAACCTACATGCATCAAGTTGTAAATGTTTGTTTTATTATCCAACTATTAATATTAGAGATCGGCCGATGGATCAGCTTGCCAATTTATTCATGTTTTCATAAATCAGCATTGAAAAAAATTGAAAATCGACCAATTGTATTGGCTGATGTTACATCTCCCCCACACCTTGATAAAAATCAGGGAAATAGATTGCAATTTTTGGCTTTGCTGCCGCAAACTCCATCTTTTATCCACAAGTGCCTTTCACATTTTTGCAAACATATTGAATGATGCCATTTTCACATTTTAAACTTTTTCTCTATGGTTTGCTGGGATAGAAGTTTGCTATTTGTGGGACCTATTTTTCTGTAGATCCAAAATTGTCTGAGCAGTGATGAATTCGGTTTCGTGTGTCGCTCTTCGATACGTGAAAAGCGTTGGATTTCTCCTTTTCTTTGTCTTGTGTCTTTGTAATTTTTTCTGTTTCTGTCTTTTTGGTTTTTGTTTATCTAAAAAGACTTTTATGTGCCTTACATGCAGTGAAAATTCTAGGCTAGGACTAGGGGGGGCCATGGCCCTCCCAAAGATAACCAGATTTTATTATACTGCCTATGTGCACGAGCCCCGTTGTGATGCCTGTGCACATAGGCAGGAATTTGTGCCCCTCAAATATTTTTGTCTAGAATCGCCACTGTTTATGTGTGATGAAGTTGAATTTTGAATATGTTCCTAGAGTTCTTCAAAGGGAATTTCCCGTTAGTTTCGGTTCAAAGTTCACAGTACATTAAGGAAGTGCACTGTTTCCGGCCTTCATTTTCCTAGTAGCTGTTGCACTTGTTTCATCTGTCCATTTAATATGATTCTGTATTCTCGGTTGTTTCATTTTCATTAGATTTTATATTCTGCGTGACATACTAAACGTGAAAGGTTTTCTTTCTTTGCATTATACCTACGCAAAAGCCTGAACTGCTAATGAGTTTTGGGTTATCTGGTAGCGAGAAATCGAGAAGAATAAATAATTTGAAGCAAAGATCCAGTGAATATGTGAAGAAAAAAAAGTTAATTACAAGAAAACATCCTTCATAAATATTGATGTTCATATCATAATGTAATCTTTAAAAATTTTACTAATTAATAATAATTGAAGGCATCAGCAATCGGCCGATGGAATAAAAGAAATTTTTTTTCCGATCGGCATTGGTCCATCAGCCAAATTTTGCCATTGGCCGATCCCTAATTAATATAAATCAAATAGATTTTTTAGTTCTAACAACCAAATTTGGAAATATATTTTTGCTTTTAAATCACTCTACATTTCATTACAAATTGGTCTGCATGCCACATTTGGCATGTGTTTTTAGTTTACAGAAAAGTGACCACCAGTATCTATCTCGCCTCCTGTATGAGTGGTAATGTAATGAGTGGGTTACAAAAATGTAAATAATACACCCGCTTTTTTAACTGTAGAGCTCCAGTCATCCAAACTTCACTTAACTAAAGTGACTTATGCCAGAGTTGTCCAACCTTTTTTTTTTTTTTTTTTGCAGTGGAACACTTACAAAACAAATCTCTTGGACCACAGGTTTCAGTAAGTCTCGTAGAAAAAAAATTACAAAAATTCTCTCCTCAGAGTTTCTTCCGGTTATTTATTTGTTCACTTGCGATATGGAAAGAGATCACCCATGTGGTTTTTCTGGATTTCTGCAAAATGAAATCTAAATTTTTTTGTTCTATTCCAAACAATCGTTGGCAGGCCGGATTAATACTGTTTGCATGTTGGATGGTAGCCTGTGGGCCATATGTTGTACAACCCTGTTCTATACAATTTGTTTTTTGAGTGGACACTCCTTTAATGTTTTTTTAGCAAAAACACTCCTACAGTGGAAATTGTTTATAATGAACTCAGATCATCTGAACTTTGCCTAACCGAAATGCTCTTCTGTACAATTTTTTTTAATTATTTCTTTAAATGAACACGTAATAAAAAAAATACTGCCAAAGATAATTTTTTTTACCAAGTTCGGATAACCAGGGTTCGTTATAAATAATTTCCGCTGTGTGAACGTTTTTGCCAAAAACCATTGAATGAGAGTCCACTTAAAAAATAGTTAAAAAAACAAATTGTATAGAGAGTCATTTTGGTTAAGCGAAGTTTAGATGACCAGGATTCTATTATTAAAAAAGTGGGTATATTATATACATTTTTATAGCCTGCTCATTATCTATAAGGGGCAAGATGTTCATGTTGTGGACAATTAATCTGACTTTATAAAATATGTAAGTGAACTATAGACACAACCATAAAATCGACACATTCTGGATCAGTGTTAAAATATGTAATATTTTAATAGCATAGTTAAATCTTTTATAAACATACATCAGCAAAGCAAATATGCAGTTTTACAAGAAATTATAAATATATTTTATATATTATATGTATAATACTGTATACTTCATACCCTGTGTTCATAAATCATTGTATATATATATGGAAAATAACCACATTATAATTTACTGATTTTGAATTTCTGAATATTATTGAAGTTTTTTTAGACAGTTTCAATAAATATTGAGTCTGCTATTGTTCTTAGTTTGTCTGTCTGTCTGTCAATAAAAACGGTAAGGTAAAGATTTCCTATAAATACAACGATGATAGATAACATTAAAAATTGGGAATTAAAGTGTAGAGAATCAGAAAGTGGAGAGTAAACACATGTGAATGTGTGTAAACAATAACATCCAAGACAGCACTCAGATTGACCTTTTTATTTGATAGACAAAGACAGTTTGGAAGACAAATGATAACAGATCCCACGTTAATGGAAACCCACTAAATTTAAATATCGGCCTTAGTCTTTCTTCTTTTTTTTTCCAATAATAAGTAATTTCATAGAAATACATATTTAAACGTTTAGTAAAAGACGTAGATATACATAGTGACGAAATTCCATATAGGGGACATTCTTTTGTCACACATTGGACAATTACATGTATGTTTTTGCCATTTCAAAGGGTATGTTGTTTAAAGTAATAAAAATTACTTTTATATCTTATGTTTCAAGCACTCTAGAAAATAATTACTTTTAAACGAACATGTGTATATTTTGAAAAGCAAACAAAATGTAAAGTTAATGCTTTACAAACTTTTGTCACGGGTAGGACAAAAATTACTTACCTTTGGATGTAGTAAGTTGTTTTCACTACCTCTGTGATTTCGTAAGAGATAGAATATTTGTAATTTAATACTTATGTGCTAAGAAATTGCTCTTCAAAATGCTACAAATGTTTAGACAAAAAACTAAATAAAACTTTAATAAAATGACAATTTTGCATGTTCATCATGGGTAAGACAGTAAATTGTCACGGGTGGTACTCAGTAAAACATAATACCAAGTATCACATTATTTATTTATCCAAAGGACAGTTCAAACACTTAAGGATACGTTATTGCATTTAATACATTATATCATTTTACTTTGTTTTTTTTATCAATTTTTTCCAAATTCCTTGATTTCTATCCCTGTTCATACACATCAACTACCATAGGAAACTCATAGGGAAGGCTAGAGCTGACCGCATTGCAACAAGGAAACCCCCTGTTTTTCAAGTATTCATGCGCGC
>QLNU02015003.1:90156759-90171174 GCA_006491805.2 Dysdera silvatica
ATTTCAGTAAGGACAGGGGTCCCACTCATCCTATATTTTCATATTTTTTTTAAAATTTTTTTAGTTACCGGTATAAAGGTTAACTGTGTCATAGGTTATCTTTATTTTAGTTTTGATCCTCAATATAGACTATACAGTTTCCGTTTTCAGCTCGCTTTGCTCACAAACGTTTGAGTGGTCATTTTATTGGCTACTTGAAGATGTAATTGTAAAACTTCCTTCAACTTTCTAAGGTACTAAATAAATTAGTACATACACTCCTCCTGTCATTGTTGCGAGGAACGTAACATTGCTCGTTAGTGCAATGGCTGATTTCTCTTCTATCAATGACCAATTTTCTTTCAGATTGGACTGTTGACTTTTAAGATTATCTTAGATACTAAATGTAGTACTGTTTTTAATATTTTCAGATTAAGATGTGAATTTGATGTATAAGTACAAACATGTCTCATGATACACGGTTTCAGGAAAACTGGCTGAGCAAAAAGGATGTAATATAACAGTGTCGATTTCAGAACGATAGGACCATTATTTGGCCCAAAACGGGCCTTTTAATTTTTTTCGAAAATCGCAAAAAATCGCACGTGGATGCATTCGAAAATTTCGACTGCCTCATTTTGTTCCAAAGTTGGGGCTATACGGACCAACTGACGTGTTCCAATGGTACCGATTTTAGAATGATAGGAGCATTATTTGGCCCAAAACGGGACATTTAATTTTTTTCGGAAATCGCAGGTGGATGTATACGAAATTCTTGAAAATTTCGAGTACATCATTTTGTTTCAACGTTTGGTCCATATGAACCAGCTCGATCGCATTGTTCCAAAAGTATCGATGTTAGAATGATATGACCATTTTTTGGCCCAAAACGGCACATTCCATTTTTTTCGAACACCGCAGGTTGATGTATGCGAAATTTTCGAAAATTTCGATTGCCTCATTTTGTTCCAAAGTTGGGTTTATACGAACCAGCTCAGTGCGAGTGTTCCAAAAATATCGATTTCAGAACGATAGGAGCATTATTTGGCCCAAAACAGGACATTTTGTTTTTTGAAAATTGCAAAAAATCACAGGTGGATGTATGCAAAATTTTCGAGTAGCTCGTTTTTTTCCAATGTTGGGTCGATACGAACCAGCTTGCTTTGAGTGTTCCAATGTTCACGAGAGAAACCGTTCGTACAGCCTCAGGCTATATTATATTTTATTCATTATTGGAATGCTATTACAGAATAGAGTAAGTCTTTACAAGAAATATAGCCATTTAATAAATTAATTATTTTTACAAAAAATATAGCTTTTCTTGAAAATAAGAAATTTTCTTTACAATAGCCCTATTAATTTTCTTAAAGCAGCCATTTAATTTAAATAGAGGACAAAATACACTTCATGAAAAATGACTTTTAATGGACTTGAGTTCTCAAATATTACAAATCTGATACCACAAATTACATACAAAATGTTTTCTGAAATCAGTATAAAAATTGTAAAATGGACAATGTTGAAAGAAAGCTGCCAGGATCATACGCAGGAAAAACGTCAATTATTCACCGAAAAATTTGCAAAAAATAATATGCAAATTCTCAAACACACATCATCACATGTGCATGTATATTTTAAATATAAAACGTTGTGTCAATAGTAAAAGGAAACTACATGAAATGACTAATTTCAACAAACCATTCTAAATATTCAGCCATGGTTACTTTAATCCATATTTTTTCTTCTCCCCCCCTCCCCCCATTTACCCCTCTTACATTCCAATTATATTTTCACAGCTACATGCATAAAATGAAAGAAGTTGACGCCCTAAATCATAAATCAGTTCACAGAAATTTTAGAAAAAATGATAAAAACAACGAAAGGTGGTGCAAAGTCGTAATGACGTTTGGGGTAATTTTGAATCAGCAAGAGAAATTTCTATAAAATACTTTGTTTTATTCAAGCTACGAGTCAAGACAGCATATTAAAGTAAAATTGGGGCTCCGGAAGTTTGAAAACTTCTTATTTGCAATTTCACTTCAAAACAGTACTTCAGAGAAATAGCTAAATGATCAAATTGTATATAATGTTTCCAAATTATTTTGTAAAATGCAGAGTGGTAAACCAGCTTCACAACCTTGCCAGTGGACTACAAAATTGGGCCATGTGCAGCTCTTTAAAACCAACTATACTGAAAACTTGAAGATGGCACAAAGTTACCCCCTATGAATCAAAGTTACCTGAACGACTGTAGTTCAAAATGGCAACTAAACAAATAAGGAAAACCCTTCTATTATTCCCTTCCTTTACAATTGTTCTCGTACAGTGGAAACCTTAACTACACTTTGTCTAAGAAAAGAAACTTTACGTGAAAAACTATCCCATATAACAAGCCAACAGATGTCCACACGGGAACAGACTTCTCAACATACTCAGCTCTTGGATATACTATTACTACCCGAGTATTACTCAACCTGAATTCGAGTAATTTATAAAACCTAGTTTTATATAAAGCGAACAGTATACAAGTTTTTACAGAAAGCCTAGTAGTTTTATATACAGCCAAGATATGCACATTTACTGCTGGAGACGAAAAGTCACCAAGAGCATGAGGAAAAAAAATCTTTGGGAAAATAGATGAGAATCTTAATTAAAATAGTGAATGGATAATTAGAAAAACAATGAAATACACCATCTTGTATGACAATACACAGCTTATAATAAATAATAACTTAGATGATTTGGACAAATGGAAAAAATAGAAGTTAAATTAATTAAAAATTACGATAAGCAACCTAGAAGAAAAGTGGAACACTCTTAAAAAAGATAGCTAGCTGGAATGGAAGAAGACCACAGAAAAAAAGTATGAGGATAGCGAAGGAGAGCTTTAGACAATGAGTGGGCGATGATCATTACGCAGGGCTGTCTTTTAAGGTCTGTATGGTCAAGAAAACTTAAGAAGTTATGAGTTCTTGCAATGAGATTCACACAAATCATGAAACGCACCGCCTCCTTCAAAAAAAAAAAAAAAGGATACACTTAAAAAACTTTAGCATAGTAAGTGAGTGCTGCTTTACAATTCAATCGTAAAATGTAACATAACATCCACTACAATTAAGTTAATTCTAATTAACTTTTACAATTTCAAATAATGAATTAAGTAGTATAAGCGAAACAATTTCTGAAGTCATTACAAGTATTGATTTTCAAATGTTGACAATAACAACGGTCAGTCGAGATTCAACTTGTGCGTGCCACAAAGTTCATAAGAATTTCTGAAACCATGTTTTAAGCTCAAGACTGCATTTTGCCAGAGTACATGAGATTATATTGCGTTACAACTTTGAAACTAGTATATTGTGCTTTGCAATTAAAACCATCCAATGGAGTGCTGTATCACACTCTTGTGAAAAAAGAGGGCAAAGCTATGATGATGAATCAGTAAAGTCATTTAAATAAAACTTTATCATAGAGGCCCATACAAAAGAGTAAGGTTCCAATTTTCGGCCCATATAAATATAAAATATAAAATATAAAATAAATATAAAAGGCCCAAATTTCGTCCCCTAATCACCTTTTCGTACTTGAAAAATCGTACATTCATATTAAATGACGTACACTCAAAAACTTTACACTATTTCCCTTACGTATCCCTCTACGTGAAAACCAAGATAAATCGCCTGTGTAATCAATTATTAAAACCAAAACAGTGTAAATAAGTTACACTTTCGGCAAAACCAAAAACAGTGTTCCTAATTTCGTCCCTAAAAAAGCCCAAAACTTCAGGTTATAACAATTTTTTACATTTCATTTTTGTTAAATTTTCAAGCTTGTTCTTATTCTTTACAAAAGTGAACGTAATTAGACAAACATGGTGAATTAATAACATAACATTACTTCACAACTAAACGTTTTTTCACAATTGTGGCATGAAGTTGTGGACAGTTTCTTCCACAAGACTCAACTATATATGACATTCATCACTTATTGCTGCTATGTCTGTCTATGTTGAAAGGTTATTGGCTTTACAGTACAACAGGTATTGGATTTAGCTATAGTACTAAGTCTTTGCACTGGTTATACAGATTGTAATCCATTGTATATATGGTAATAGTTTATAAATCTAACAAAATCCAACGTGTTTTTAATATAGTCATTGAATGTTTTCATCAGTTTGTGTGTACACAGCGTGTGTTTAGAGTAGTTTTTGTATAGATATTTCAAATGGCAAAGTAAAGTGAAAGTAATTTTTTAGGTAAATTTTTGTGGGTTGTCTCTGTTTAGTTTATACGCATTTGACTAATGAATGGTGTTTTATTATAATTATTAAATTTTGGTTTCTTTACAGTTTTTGACACACAGGTTTTTGATGTGACAGTTTAAACAGATAAAACCGGTTAAACCTGCAAACCCTAGATTTCAGGCATTAAATCAGATTATAAATTTGCTTTACGGGATAAGGATATTAGCTATCCTTATCGGCCATACACAACAAACAAGCTGAATTAAGTTTTTTCAGGAGGTGCCATAGGTAAATTTTTTTCTGGGTCCCTTGTAGTATAAATCAAGCCTGTGTAATATCTTTCAAGGAAATAAGAAAAAAGGAAAACACTATATCAATCTTTCAGTGACTTGAGAGTTACTTATAACAAAATATGCACATGTACTTACAAAATTTTTTTAAAAAAATTGAAACAACAGATTATAAAATTCATATCAAAAATGCGTCTTTTCCCCTTCTTTATTTTCTCAGCAAAATTATCAATTATGCCCTCATGATCAATATTATCTCAAGCATCCTTTTCTATGCACAATATAGTTAGACAATTTAATTTTAACTGGCTTAAGGAATTTCGTAGATAATTTTTTACTCATTGTAACTTTAAAAATAATCTTTCTCTAGTTCCATTTGAAGTAGCATTCAGTCTTAACTGTGTGTATGTGTGTGTACAGGGTTGTGCCTCCCCCACACATATTACAAAATCCTGCCCTGCTTGGTCCTTTTTGCCTATGTTATAATCTGGCCCTAATGCTGCACCAGAATCTACGGTTTTCAAAGAGAAGTGCTAACCTCAACCGCAGCGATTCCCAACCTGGGGGTTGCGAACAGGTTCCTGGGGCAGTCGTTGCAATTATTTTTATAAGAAATTTCATACCAAATGTTTCCAACCTTTTATATTTCAACATGGCTACACACATTGCAATATATCACTAATTGTTGTTAACTTTATATCTATAATATATATAATTAATATAATATATATGTCATACATAATAGACCCATAATTTTTATATTTAATGTGTTTTCTTTACTCTGTTAAAAATGCTTTTATTATACAAATGTAGTGGCCGTGCTATCTGGACAGAAGGGGAGGGGTCGCCGATCTTTTGGTTACTATAAAAGGGGTCACAGATTATTTGGCGACTATAAAAGTGGGTTGTGGCTTTATAAAGGTTGGGAACCACTGCTCCATTGTTATAAGAATCAAACCCTGTACTACAAATCAGTAAAAAAACAAAGAAGCTTTCGGTATCATTCAGATTCAAACTTGCTTGTGTGAGTCACATGGTGCAAAGACAGGAAGAGTCATACTATGTTGGGACCTACAGTTTTCCCCAAGGAATCCGAATCTCTTATGGAAACCAACCCCCAAGCTACAGTGAGATGATGGTCGGTAAACATTCTTTTTGGCGCAGTTGATCTGGGGTAACTGCACGCTAGGCAAAAGCATTACCACTGCACCACCACAGCTCCTTCTTCAGATTCAAAATTGGGTTTCTTGCATGGTAGACAGATGTGTAACCTCCATATACCAGTGATTCTCAAACTTTTTATACTGTGGAAACCTTTTCTTATCACACGCTTAAGCACCTCAATAAATATTACTTAACACAACTTAGTCAAAGGGCTATTTTCACTGATAAACACAAAAGTAAATAAAGAACCAGTTCAAAAAGGTAAGTAGTACTTTTCTATTGTTGAAGTATATTATTTACTGTTAGTGATTTACATCAAAGAGGTTGTCCTGGGAAAAAATTACTGTTTTCAGATTTTCTTGAAAAGTTTGGCGATGTTTTACAAAATGCTTGCAGAACTCCTCAAAGACTGTTATGGAACCTTGACGTTCTACAGAAAGTGTTTTGAGAAAAACTGCTCTATGCCACTGCACAGGCATGTCCTATAAGAAAATTTATCCTGCAATCAATGGCTAGCAATTTACTCAAACTGGACCCACATGGTGGATGTTGATAAAGATCTGTAGAATCTGGAATCTTACTTAATCCTAAATTTAATGTAGATAGGAAGTTTTTGTCCATAAAACATGCTCAAGTCATGGACAGAATGATGAGTGGGGTGAGGAAGAGAGGATAAGCAATCCACTAACATATATAGTCAGTGTGGTAAATGTATGGTCGGTGTGATCATGGTGGAAGAAACAAACTTTAGCATACATCAATGAATGAATAATGGTTGAAAATGATAATGATGAAATGTTTTTACATCATCATCACTACTTAAATAGAGTTAGGTCAAGCTCTATTATATATAAGAATCTGTACATGCACTGTAAATTATGATAAAAGTTTATATACATACTATAAGCAATTGTATATATGTATGCTGCAAGAATCTGTTTGTTTGTTTGGATTTTTATGGTGCAAGAGCATCTGGGCTATACTGCACCAAATCTGTACATATACTATAAGTTACAGTAAAAAGTGTTAGATGTTCAGATCGTTTTAAAGTTACTTCATTAAACGAAATCTGAAAATTTTAAATATTCGCTGTAAGGCCACATATTTATTAAATTTTAATGGACTGTCAAGTTTGCACTTATGAAGGTTTTTCACAAATAAGAATAGAATACAATAAAACCCCTCTTAACAGACAGACCCCTCTCAGATACAATCACCAATTTTTGTGATCAGATAAAAATTCCCCCTGCAAAAACTCCTTCACAATAATATCCCCCCCCCCACCTTTTTCATGGTCACCCTGCTTTTACAGGCATTTTTTTCTATCTAGTGAGGGTCTGCTAGTGAGGGGTTTTAGTGTAATTATAAATGTCAGTCGTGGATGTCCACACGTTAAAACCCAGCCAAGGATAAGCTGTCACAATCCATGTATTTTTCCATTACTGTATATGAAATACAGTTTAGTGCATATAAATTGAACTGCATTGGACATACTGTAATACAGTATATCAGACGAAGTTCAATGTGCATGCATGTTAGTTTTGAAGGCAAGGACACATCCCGTATATCAAACTAAAAGTATCCCTTGTGGCAGTAATACGATTGTTAATCAGTATTAGATGGTATCAGTAAATGGGAAGCATCTAAGACTTTTAATTCTCCAATATGTGAATATGATATATGCATTTATATATGTTCTCTAATATTTTGCTATGCTCTACAACAAATCTTCAGCTGTTCAAAAATGTTCTGCAGGAGATACACGTATATCGTGTATTTACTTATGCATAATTTACTTTATACTATATATTTATATAACGCATGTATAGTATGTTTTTAAAAGCGTTAAAATTCTATAAAATATAAATTTCTCTTTTAATAGAAATGCAAAAAATGTTTAAAAAAAATTGACAACTTTGGGAATAAATTTTTTTTTTTTTAATTTACATAAAAAAAATCAGATTTAGGATAAAGTTTTTTTAATGTAAATAAAAAGAAAATTAATGCACCCTGCAATTATTCTGGGACATTTGTTACAACTTTTTAGCGCATTCTGCTGTGGAGGATATATGGTGTGCATTCGGTTTTTAAACACGAATGTGGATAAATTGACACAATTAGATAAGTTACATAATGTTGCAGACAGCACTCTCAATTGCCTTTTCATCAGACTTTACTGCATCGTTTCCAATTTTTTGTACGGTAGTCGCAGTAGTTCCCTGACAACTAAATGAGAAGCTGCGGTGACATTCCCCTGAGCCGAGAAAGCTGAGGGGTCTTGGCTTATTTTCCCTTTCTTTGTATATCATGAGAGCAGTGTCTTCATAGCGACGCTTTATTTCAAACAAGGTTTCAGCTATGGAAACTGAATACTGTCGATTCATTTAAAGGCCTCCAGCATCAAGTCAGCTGTATCTAAAATTAAAATAAATACACCAACATTAATTATTCCACACCATAGCTACATTTAATTATAGTAATAAATATATTGTATAATCTCTTACGATATCGTCATTCTAATTAATGGCTATTTTTGTTTTACAATGGTATTTTGTAATCTTGGTAAATGTTTTACAGAATTCTAAATGTATTTTTTTGTTTCATGTTTTTCTCTCCATTCCCTGAAAGTCATTAACGTGTGTGTACATGGTATGCAAGGGGAATTGGGAAGGGTAGCTGCCGAAAGTGGCACTGTAATCCCAGACAGGAGAAAGTCAATAATGGGAAAGATAGCAATGACTAATAAATTTATTGCATTTGTGTGTCTATGGAACAAAGGATAGCAATAATCATGTTGTACTGGGACTACGATTTTCTGAGAAATCCAAAACTTTATTGTCGAAGAAACCGGACTAGCACAGACAGAAAAACGGCACACATTCTACAATGCCATTAGGAGTCAGTCCAAGATAAATGACATGATGGACAAATGTGTAACCACTGTACCAACACAGGATGATGGAGCTTCATTTTTCTGAGGTACCCAAACATCATCAAGGCCTAGAGAACCAAGCCTCAGATCCACTGAGCAGTAAGTCGGCAATCTGTTTTTTTAGGGCACAGTTGGGAATTGAGCCTACGTTAATAGTATACTAAGTGAAAGCATTCCCACTGCACCACCACCACGCAGAATATAATAGATTTACTATAAGTAGCATATTACGAAATATGCTCAAAAAGTTTCTCTTCTCATAATTTTCTATCTTCTATTTTTGTTCTAAACTTCAAGGAATATTTCTTAGGAACCAGCTAACCAGGATTATTAGCCTCTTATGGCACGCAACAAGATATCTGTCATTGCTTAATTATAAACTCGTATTTGGTGTAATTCAAGATAAAAATCTCACCAGACAAAATATCATGTAAATAAAATGTTGCATGAGTAAAATATTGATTGGACAAAATGATGTTTTTTTCATTTCTTAAGGTTTTTATTTGATAATTTTTTAATTTACAATAGATGTCATTACATGACATTGTTTTAATTAAATGACATTGCACTTGAATTACACAAGGGAAAAGAAATGAAAACGTTTTTAACTTGCAACTGTAAATTGTAGGCAATACCACAACGGTAGTCTTCTTGTACTGATCGATTAGCATAGTCTTCAACAAGAGTCATTATTCTGTTAGCAGTGTCTCGATATCTTTTTATTTAGGTCCTTTTCCAGCGATAGGTTGTTCCATTTTATTTTCATTCAATGACTGTTCGTTCTTTAAAAACTCTGAAAAGCTTCAGAAAGGTGGATGATAAGCAGCACTAAAATAAAGATGGCAATCTTCAGTTGAATTAGTTTTGACTATTATCAGTGGCAAATCTAGGGGAGAAATTACTGAAATTTACTCTCCCAAGTCCATAAAAATGAAGTAGAAATCGGTTATAACAAGTGCCAATTATAGCAACCAACTGCATGTAACGATGGAAGTTTTCAAAAAATGTTTAATTTTCTATTGGATTTTTTAATTGCTCATTAAATCTGGGGTCCAAAAAACTTTTTCACTAAAAGCGGTTAAATTGCGTTGTACTTAATCCTTATACCAAACAAAATCCATACCTTCCTTACTATATACAGAAACTCGCTAAATGACTCATTATAAGTGGGTTCCATTATATTTTACATACCCACACAAATACTTCTCTGGAACCTCTGGTATTGTTGAAGAGTATGCTAATTGATCAGTGTAAGATTACCTTTGTGGTATTACCCTCAATTTACAGTTGCAAGTTTAAAATGTTTTCATTTTTTAATTTGTGTAATTAAAATGTAATATTCTTTAATTTAAATAATGTCATGTAATAACAACTATTATAAATTAAAAGTTGTCAAATAAAAACCTTAAAAAAATTTTTAAATTAACCAATTATTTTTTCTGTTCGATATTTTGGCTGCAAGATCCTGTCCCATTACCATTTGATGTAATACAATTGCATTTTGTTGTTGAGCTACATATAAATCTCAAGACCTGTTACACAGCTTTCCATGTTTTGTAAGAGTAGATGTAATTTTTTTCTACCATTAGGCGGTTAGTCTCACATATAGAGATCCTATAGTATACCAAGGAATTCAAACTTCTCCAAGCTATTCCACTACAGGTATTAAATAAGGAAGGCCAAGACCACACTGGATCGTTATTTATCTTTCCATAATATCAGATGTAATTTATGTCTATTTTAAGGAACAAGAACAGCTAGGGTTTTGCTACACTGAGACATGCAGTTTTCCGAAGAATCCAAACACTTGATATCTAGGGAACCAGACCCACGACTAGGATGGGGGGAAATGACACCCATTCTATGATAGCATTGGAATTGAACTTGGATTAATGGCAGGCTAGACGAATACATAATCTCTATGCTGGAGTCCCTAAATGCAATTTATCTCAAGGTAATGCTTCACTGTCACAGCTGTTGTTCAGTCCTTTATTTTTTCTGGCAGTAGTTTTTTGTATCAGTATGATGGTTGACGAAGTAGCTAACCTTAATCCTAGAGAGCATAGGTGGGGTGCACAGTACCCCACTGTGTGAATAAACCATTGACGAATGCACATTTTTGATGACAGGCACTAGCGCCTCCACGTAAATTTGTTTTTCACTGAGATCTTGCGGAAGTAAGTTGTGCAGATAGCTACCTTCCATAGATTATGAGATTTGGCATATTTAGAATTCCATGTATCCTACCCATATTGATACTGAACCGAATTAATCCACTGCAAGTTTCTCTCAGTCGCTGGTCCAAGCAACAGCCCCCTCAGTCTGGAGGAAGCAAAAGGAGATGCTCATTCTGTTCAAGAGCAAAGGATAAGAAAGCTGCTTTACAGTGTGCCAGTTGCCTCAAGCTGTTAAATAGCTTTTATTAACATTCAAGGATTGTTTAAATACTAATGTGCAGTGAATTAATTTTTAAGAACTTGGACCATTGAATAATAATTTAAACTTAGACCAAAATGATTTTAACACATATAGTTAATTTTACCGTTTAATTTACGTTGTGCCGCATATAAAATTACTGATTGGTAAACCAAAGTAGGGACAAAAGAACAAGAAAAACAGGAACCCTTTTTTTTTAAACATAACACAAACATTTAATAATTAACTAGGGGATTTGTACAAACATGGTAAAACCTGACACTACAATAGCATACAGTTACCTATATATATATACATATACAACAATTATTTATAATGGACTGGGGCAAGGCACGAGGAATTAATAGAAGGGAAGGTAAAGGAAGGACTTGCGGAGTGAGGCATTAATTGTCCGGCGCTGAACACCAGAGGCGATGGCGGCCTCTGCAAAAGTTGTCTTTCCAAAATCTCTTCTTTAAATGGTGAAAATCAGTGATGAAACACTAGAAATAAATACATATGATGCAAATTCCGGGATTTATTGTTTGTTTGTTTGGCTTTTTTATGGCGCAAGAGCATCTGGGCTATACTGCGCCAATATTGTACAGAAAATCCGGGATTTAAGCTTTGAATTAATTTTTTGGGGTTGGCGAGGGCGAGTGGTCTCTGAAGGTGGGTCCACGGTCCAGGACAGTTAAAAAATCTCTGATCTAAAATATTCATATACGGAAAACCCTAAAATAAGCTCTACTCACCAAAAGTATACAGCATGTGTAACAAGAAACAAATCTTCCCCTTAGAAGCCTTCCAAAATCATAATGATTCCAACTTTACAATTTGTTGACAAAGTTTAGTTTTGTTTTGTTTACAAAGTTCACAGTTTCCTACGGAAGTTTTATTGACGAAGTTTCGTTTACAAAGAACTCTGTCAAAACCCGTTCGCACCCACAAAAATCAAAGCATGCCTCTTGAAAAACACAAACCAGGCGGCTAAACCCTGTTATTTAACATAAATACTCTTCTTCTTCTAGAGGTACTATCAAAAGTTTGGCCATTGTTCCTTTTAAAGCGTAACTTCCTGACCCACTTACAAACGCAAAACCCGTTTAACAAAGAATGGGAATTCAGTAAAGCGTATTAAATATAATATTCTGAAAATAAAGTCTAGAACTCGATACGAGAGATAAATTTTACTCAAACTTTAATATCGCTTGCTAGTAAGTAAGTTTAGAACGGGAAAATAATACATGCTCGTTTGAATCTATTTCACGTGTTCGAAATCTGGAAAAACGGAGTTGCCGTCGGAGGTTAACCATTCTGAACTACTATAGAAAGCATAATTTAAAAATAAAAAAAAAGCGTGCGAGATAAGCATGCAGAGCAGGGTGGCATAACACAATTTGGCGTCTTTGAATGCCGTGTTGATCGGCAATCCATCTCCCCCTCAGCCGCCTCGGCGGCTGATTACGCTGTTCAAGCGTCCTGTCTGGGATTACAGCGCCGCCCCCGGCGGCCACCCTTCCCAATGAAACCCTTGCACAATCCTCCTCCTGCAACGCAATTTGAATGACGACTTTACGTGAAAGTGCATGTGTGTGTGATTTTTGTTGAATGACGACTTTACGTGAACGTGCATCTATGAATGCCGTGTTGATCGGCAATCCATCTCCCCCTCAGCCGCCTCGGCGGCTGATTACGCTGTTCAAACGTCCTGTCTGGGATTACAGCGCCGCCTCCGGCGGCCATCCTTCCCAATGAAACCCTTGCACAAATCTCCTTCCTCCCCCCGCTACGCAATTTTGGTCGCCAATGTAACACGTACCAAAAGATCAACCACTTCAGAGTTCGTAATCGTCCTTTACGTAAATCAGATTTTAATCGCGGGGGAATTTTAGAACGACACTCTTCAATAATACTCCCAATTTATTTTTAATATTACCATGAGTTGATTTTTTTTCTTTGATTTAAATTTAAAATGTAATAAATGGTTAGAAATCTTTAAAACAAAACAATATTTTTGAAATATTGTGCTGCTAGCTTATATTTTTATAGAAAAATCATCTTTTGCCTCAATTTTTGAGTAGATGGCGGCTCGAAATTTTTAAAAAAAAAAAAAGATCATATCGAGTGCGCCGAGTAGTAACCCCGTATTCAAAAATAAAAAAGTATCTCCCTTGATTCCTGGAATTGCCTTCCTTGATTGTAATTGAAAATTAGTATTTTCGAAATACAGTAAAACCTCCCTCAGGCGACAGTCGTCGGTTACGAGAAAAGGGGAAAAGGGGAAACGCGGTCGTTCGAAGAAGTGGTCTCAGAATGGAGCTAAATTTAGCATTGGGTCTATGGAGGAGAAAGGAAATCCATTTTCAGAATTGATGGTTGTTAAGAGAGATGGTCGCAGAATAGAGGTGATCGTTACGAAAGATTTTTCTGTATATAATTGAAAATTATTTCCGAGTTGTTTTGTATTTATGGAAAATGCATATTCGGCAATTTTCACGATGACCGCAATTCCCCAAAAACCATGGAAAACAAAAATACAACTGGGTTGCTTTTTTTCATGTAAAAACCCGGGTATTTGCCAACCCTGTTTGCCCTGCATCCAAGTTAAGTCTATATTTATTTTATATAAATCGAACACTACGCAGATTAAATCAAACAATGTCAATCAATCAACGTTTATTGATATTAGATGGTGAACGTTCGAACGAAAATATTTCGCTCGATACCTGAACTCACAACTCCACCTCTGCGCCGGTGGGACAGCCCCACCCACTGAGCTACGAAGGACAATATATAATCTCTTTACGAACGTATATATATTGTTGCCAGTTATTTCGCAGAATGGTGTAGTACATAGACTACTATTTAAACCAAATTGCAAAGAGACTGGTATTAAATTGATCGAAATGCACGTTGCAGCATATGTATTTATATAAATCGAACACTACGCAGATTAAATCAAACAACGCCATACCATCGGTGTTGGTATCACTACGCCAATAAACGTTGATTGATTGACATTGTTGTTTGATTTAATCTGCGTAGTGTTCGATTTATATAAAATAAATACATATGCTGCAACGGGCATTTCGATCAATTTAATACCAGTCTCTTTGCAATTTGGTTTAAATAGTAGTCTATGTACTACACCATTCTGCGAAATAACTGGCAACAATATATATACGTTCGTAAAGAGATTATATATTGTCCTTCGTAGCTCAGTGGGTAGAGCCTCCGCCCGGCAAGTGGAAGGTCGTGGGTTCAGGTCCCACCGAAGGCAGAAATATTTATTTTCTTTCGAACGTTTCACCATCTAATCACGCCATACCATCGGCGTTGGTATCACTACGCCAATAAACGTTGATTGATTGACATTGTTGTTTGATTTA
>QLNU02015003.1:90176397-90187882 GCA_006491805.2 Dysdera silvatica
CGCCTTCATCATGATGCTACCTCTGTTTATGTATTTCAAGAACAGTTAATTCAGTTCTTAAAAAGAAAATTCAATGGAACCCCAAGAAAAGTTATGTACTTTTCTGGTGGTGCAGCTGCTCATTATAAGAACCGTAAAAACTCTGTAAACTTGTGCAGCAACATAAACGTTTTTGGAATCCATGCGGAGTGGCACTTCTTTGCCACAGCTCATGGAAAAAGGAGCGTCAGATGGCGTAGGTGGAAATGTAAAAAGACTTGAAGTTCGAGCCAGCCTTCAGCATCTGTACACAGACCAAATAATGACTCCTCAGCAGTTGTATGAATGGGCATCTTCCAATATTTTGGAAATGGAGTTTACTTACATTACTTCTCAACAGTATGAGAAAGAAAAATGTTTTTAAAGAAGCGTTTTCCGTCCTCTCGTGTTGTACCTGGCACTCAGAAGTTACACACCTTCATACCCAGTAGAGATAACATGCTTCTGTATAAAATATATTCCAATTCTACAAAAGGTGAGGAGATAAAAAGTACAAAAGAAGAATAATAACTTGAAATAGAAGAAATAAACGTGTATGTAACATGTGTATATGATGAAGAATGGTGGGTAGGGTGCGTGCTTGATGTCAAATAGTAGAGAGCAAAAATTAAAATGAACTTCCTCCATCCCCATGGTCCATCATCTTCATTTTGTTTTCCTGAACACCTTGACATATCAGACATGCCTGTAGCTTCAATGCTGACCAAAGTTGACCCAAGAACTGCAACTGGTTGAACCTACACATTATCCTCTGAGGAAATGAGTATTGCATCATATAAACTAGCTAAGAAAATAGCATCAGGATTATGCCAAGACTGACAACTTTAGTGAATGAAACTGTTTCTTTAACTTGATAATTTAGCAAAGTCTGTAAGATGCAAGTTTTTTCTCTTTTCATGGGTTTTTTTTTTACCCTAAGCCATATGTTCAAATACATCACACTTTTTACTTATTAGAATCTCCAGTACTGGGATACAGCAGTCCAAATATAGTACTGCTGCTGCTGTGTATTAAAAAATGTAAAGCCATGCTTATTGTTTACTATTAATGACTCATTAAAACCCACCTTTTTACACCTAATGGCAGAAAACTAGCGCATTAAACGATTTTTTAATAAAAACGGATACAAGCACAGTACATTTAAATTAATTACTCGGTACCCCATGAGGGTTCCAGAATGAGATCTGTTAGAAAATAAATGAAAGAATATCATGTGGGGTTGTTTTTTTCTTTTTCTTTTTTAAAATAAAATATCCTTTTTTGAGATATGCAAGCTCAAAGGTCAAATGCATTGACCTTGAAAATAAAAATTTGAAATATATATTCATGTGGCATATCATAAGAAAGCCCACATTAAATACTTTCTAAAGATACTAATATTGAGTCTCTATATTAATTAGGACGAAAGTTATGAGAAAATTTGTCATATAAAAAATGCTAAAATTCGATCTATCGGCCCATTTTCAAAGTTATATATTTCAAAAACTAATACCAATAGTGACTAATTATTGTGCATTTACTCATTTCTATGCAAGTGGAACAAATGAGCCAAATGTCATAAATCTGAAATAGTCGGGTTGAAAATCCCTTTTTTTTGGGGGGTGATTTGACATGGAATGAATGACCCGTGCTCGAAAGCTAACGTGTATGTGTATCTCACTTTGCTAGTGCTTTTCTACATTTACTCCCATGTCACGCACTTGAAGTATAATAATATAAACGTGGTATCGAAGTATAATAATATAAACGTGGTATCAGGTTTTCATACGCATTTGCAATTGACAGGAATGTGTTTCGCTTTTCTGAGGACGTTTGAAATTTACCCGCCGCATGAGGGAAACCAGGTCTGTAGAGAAGCTGGGGCCAGCAAGGACATTGCCCCATGCTTGTGCCCCATATGCCCCTTTATCCCCGGCCACAGGCCTTAGCGAAACTCATATAATGTATGTTTCTCAACGCTAGCATTACCCCTTGAATCGACGTATCCTCAAAAGCGGCGTGATAAATGCGTTTATTTTCACAGGGTTAGTCACTTTGTTTGAACTATTTCGCACGAAAACGTGTGTGAACCACTTCTCAGTTGGGTAAAAGATAGGGTAACATTCTTCCTCTGACGGGGCTACGGATGATTGTTTAATGGCCTCAGTTTTAAATACACATCGTTCAGTCGCAATTTATTCATTTTATCTTTTATTATTGACGATTCGTAATTTCAGAACTTTATATTGAGGTGAAATATTCATTGACCAATCTTTCATAAGGGTTACACCTAGATCTTTTGTTACATAATATAGAAAAGTATTCCCGCTATCGTTATGGAAATATATGTAAATGGATATGAATTGTAAACAGGGCGAAATATAAACATACATATATAAACTTATTTCAATAGAGATGTAATAAATTTATATCCCAAAACACACGACTCTGCAAATTCAGTCGCTATTGGCATCTAGATTTTTTGCAGATGGCGAGTGGAAAACCTTTTGGTGCGAGGTTCCAAGGCTTTCATTTTGAATCGGACGAGTACTGTTGTCTGACGAGTAGATTCGCACGATTTGTTAGACCCTGTGAAAGGAGATATAAATATATAAAAATTGTGAAAAGATGAGTAATGCACTGCACAATAAAATATTTGTAAACGAAATACGCACAAACGTAGTTGGACGTTTGTTTTCCACCGAAACAGTTGTAATGCAAAATATCGCTTCAACTCATATTAAACTGCTTTTCTGTGTATGTCGTTTTTAAATATAAAAAGTGTTTAAGCAAACACGGTGAAAAGTGAAAAAATTAAAGGTATGAAAAAGTATTAAAACAGATATCAAAAATACTTAAACTGGCGGAAAACAAAAAAGATCTCAAAGTGGGTCTCAAAACAAAAAGAGTATAAATGCTGTTCTCGAATTCACGAAACGCGCTTGCTTTTATGTGATTATGACGAAAATCTCGTATATAAGATTAAACAAAATTTTTTGAAATGCCAAATTTAGTTATTCATTCGTTTAAATTTTTGCGATTAATATTTTTGATTGCGACTGTTAAAGACAACTTGTATATTTGAGTCCCCGAAAATTAAATGAAAGAAAAGGATTACGATTACAATAATTTATAATCGTAATAAGTATAATATTATAACAAGGTTAGGAATTTGCGCAACGTATTTTGAACTTGGCCCTGCAGCGATAACGCGTTCGCGTCGCCTAGTTTAGGTTTGTTTCGTAGGCCTGGAGAGGTTCGTATTCCTCGAAGAACTGTAGGTCCGGGCCCCGTAAAAACGTAAGAAAGTATTTCGAACCGTGCCTAAGTGTTAGCCCAAACGCTTTGAAGGGTCGCCTTCCACGAAGTCCCGGTCTAGTTTACAGACGGAAACCGCATAGGGGTGTCGTGCCGACGCATACACCTATATCTTATATTTCTCAGTTGAAACTCAAACCTCAAAGTTTCGATTTTCGCCCCAACTAAGCGCCTAGTGGTTTCGAATGCACGTGGTATGCGTCAAAAAGTAGGGAGTTTCTTTTTGCCTTACCGCCTCGTTGGAAACTAAAGACCCACTAAGCCTCGTCTATCACTTGCATGGAGCTGGTGGTTGGGGGTGGAGGTTATAGATCTCTTCACGCTGATATTAGATTACATCGTTGCCACCAGGAATCGTGTACATTCGGTTGGCGCCCTCTGATGAATTGTTTCCTTTGGAAGTAACCAAAAGAAAGTTTCCCCACTCTTCTTGGATGTCAACAAGATTTTCCCGCTCTGAAACCTATATTGGCATATTTATTAAACCTTGTGCCGAGGTCCTGCTAAGTGTGTCACAAACGAGGCAATTATCTCAGGTTAAAGGGGATGGAATGAGGTAACATGTATTGTGCGTCTGGATATGCATTCGTGTATTTAAATTGAAAAAGCATATATGATTAAGAATTGGAAATAGCGAGTGTTGAAAACAAATATTTTATTATGAGGGTGATATTTTACATCTCAGCTTTGCCTCAGGTACAACAAATTCTCATTACAACCCTGCCTTATGCATTTATAACGTCCCCAACAATAAGTTCGCTGTTCTAGTTTTAACAACACTTGTTGTCAGTAGCGCAGTAATTCAAAAATTATGGGTAGGAACTCAAATAATTTTAAAGACTATGATGTGATGCTGCCTTAAAGAAACTTTGTTGTAATAGCCAATGAATTTGAGCCCGGAACCCACCTTTTTATTTGCGCGTGCCTGTAGGTACTCTATGTTAAAATATCGTGCGCAGTCCGTATTTCATTTTAACGTGACTTGTAGATCCATAAAGTTTAATGTGAATTTTTGGCTGTGGAAATTTAGTCTAAAAAGGAAAATATATGTAAGACTGTGGTTGGACCGACGCTGACGTATGGAGCCGAGACACTGCCACTCCAAAATTTAATGCCAACAGCATGCAAATAACAGCAATGAGGCTGTTTAGATGTGCGTAGTGACAAGAAGGGACTAAATCAGAAATGAACGAACATGAGGAATAGCAAAGGGAACAGATTTGACGAGAAAGTTACAAGAGTCAAGGTTGGGATGGCATGGATATGTGATGAGAAAGAGAATTATGCAGGAGGAGCTAGTGACATAGATGGAAAACATTGGAAAGGAAGGCCAAAGAGAGATGAAAAGATCTGGTGAGGAGGAAAATTTGAGAAAAGAGGCGTTAAGAGGAAAATGGATTAGAAATCGTGAAATTTGGAGAAAAGTTTCATCAGAAACAGCGACCTCATATAAAAATAGGATGACCTGGAAGAAGACTTGGTTGTGGTAATCTGTGGTGTCCAAATTTCCCCAACGCAGAATACACTTGTTTTCCTCTTCCTTCGTTTTCCCTGCTGAGTTACGGTGACAGGAACAGAAGACAAAGAAATTAGCCACAACCATAATGAAAACCACTTCTTCCGTTCCACGTTGCTCGTCACCTGAGGGAATAATAGCCTTTCTTCATCTCTAGGAAAAGACTTCGTTAAGGTGACTCTCGGGGTACAAGGATAAGACAGAGAAAAGAAAAGAAGTCCCCCCCCACACACACACACACATTTGCATATCGCGTCCTCATCATTTGATAAGAGTGGAGGATGCAGGTGGACAGCTTGCCATTGTTTGAGGAAAATTCGAAAATGACATCACGCGATTCTGGTTGGTCAGGTAAATTTCCATAGCAAGCCACTCGTTCGGTCCCAGATTTTTAGCAATACAAGTTCGTCCTTGTTTCTATAGCGAAGGTTGACACCATCATGAAATTAGTAGCTTTAATAAGTAACTCTCCAAAATTTAATCATTTTCCTTCTGATACGTGGTCCGAGGCTTGATTCCCGAAGTGACAGATGTTTGGATTTCTGTAAAAACTAAGTTAAGGCTCGACATGATCTTAACTGTCTTTGTGCTGTGGAAAACAATCAATTTCAACGTCTTATCTGCATCCAAAATTATACCTACAACCAGGGCTTAATTTGAAATATAAAAAAAAGTGCAGAAGCCCTAATATTATGATAAATCGATTAAAAAATCGAATGGCTGCAAAAGAATCGATAAATCATATCAATTGTTTATGTCCATTTTTCTGGACAACAAAGTTCATGCCTTTAATCACAAATTCATTACTTTTTCATGACAGCGTCTATTTAGGGGTTCTGGCTAATATTTAAATAATCGCCAAAAATGAAGAAGTACCGGAGCCGGGCTCTGGTGGGCTCTCGTCCAATTTAAGCCCTGTCTAAAACACTTTATTTTTGCTGAATCACTCTTTCAAGAGGAACGAACCCCAGTTGGAAGTACCCTGGTCTGAAGGATTTATTCAAGAAACGAAGTCTCATACGCAAAGCATATTATAAAATATGAGATATATGTATATTAATTATAAAAAAAAGCAAAAGAAACACGAATGCACAAAAATTGAATCCCGGACTCGCGTAATAATTTTTTTTCCCCCACTTGAGCGTGTGCGTGGAAGGAGAGAGAAACCAACCAACAATTATAAAAATAACATGTAATACATGTATAGCAAAGGAACACGATAATGGGAGATGTTGAGAAATGGTTACTCGCTGAAGATTATTTTAAAGAAGCAGATTTTTTTTTTTTCGTGGCAAACTGCCCATACGTCAAAATGTTAACTTGTATTTATTTTTGCAATTAAACAAGGGGTCTCTATATGCATAGTTGTCCTGAAGAAAATTATTGAGAGTATGCGGTGCTGTCTTAATTAAAGAGTATTGAAATTGCGGGGTTACTGGACTTGATGCAAGTCGCTGCTCTGACTAGCATTTGACTTGTCTATCCAAGCCCACGACGGCAATTGCCACTTTCATCAATTTTTTTTATTCCTCTCTTGGTCGTACATAAGATATTATTTTGGTTTTCCTCATTTCCTCCATTCAGGTTTGTTTTTAAATGACTAAAAAAAAAGCTGAACTTCATTGAAATTTGCCCCAAAACTAGCAAATAAATACAAAAACTTTATTGAGATCTTGAGAGTACGTGGCGCGTACTCGGTATTTTTCAAAATTTCTTGAGAGTACGTGGCGCGTACCCTTTGGGGACAGCCCTGCCTCTCTCTCTATATATATATGTGTTTGTGTTTAGATTTGGCGGAAGGTCGAAAAGTTTTATATTTGGCTTGTCGTTGAGCCATAAATAATGTTCTTGCGGTTTCAATAATTTGTACTCGTCAAAATTTCTGAATAACGGGGCCGATTTTTAAAACACGTTTGCAGGAAGATACTAGTTGTGCTTCTAAAGGTGGTTCCCTCATCACGCGCGAGTACGAATAGCAGCATATAGGCGAGAGCTCTGGAACCGGATTTTCTATCCCTAGCGCTTGAGAAAAACCAGTCCACATCATACACCTATACTTATGCAGTGAATGAAACCTGTCAAGTGGGCCACTTGCCTATCTTGACCGCTTGTCAGGGAACCAAAACAGCCTATGTTATCGTACAAGGGACTGTATAAGTTGGTCACCTGTCTAAATCGACCAAGAAAGTATGTTGAACCGTTTAGTGGTCGGCTTAGCAAGTTTCTAAATATAAATTCAATGTACACTATTAGAAAAATTCAAACACGCTGTGTAAGTGTATATTCGTACATGATGCAGACTAAAAGAGATGCGCTTATAAAAAAATGGGTTTAAACATTACCAACTTTAAACGATTACCAAACTTTAAACGGTACCAACTTGTACGATTTCAAAGAGTTTTATATACAGAATAAAAATATGAGTATATATTCTCGTAAAGTTACGAAACATACAACCTTAGCTAAAAATGAAAACGAAGAAGCTGTAGAAAACACAGCAACTAAATTCGTGTTAACATCACGTCATGCATTTGCACATTGCTCAAAGAGCCAAATATTTAATGCTGATCAGAGTGGTTTTGCATATTTCATACCAAATAACAGAACATTATCTCACAAAGATGAAAAAAAAAATTTTTTTTAAATTTCGTCCGCGTAATCTGTGACCCACTCATACACTTTTATATGCCCTTACTTATCAATGGATGGAAAATTGAAAGGTTAATTGTTACGCTTGCTGGATCCGTTAAGCCTCAAGTTTGACGTCACACATGTTTCGTGCCACTAATGTTTACAAAACATACACAAAATCTTGTAAAATGAGTACAGAAATCATGAATGAAGGGTTTTTAAATTGCTCCTTTCTACTTTAAGACCCCCCACACACTACCACCTTGTGTCATATTGGATTCTTGGATTAGATCCACTGACTCATCTACATATAGTGACTTTCAGAACAATTGCATGAAACTTCAAATTCCTCCAGCCACAACAACACTAATTCAACCTTTCCGCATTTATTTTTTCCGGAAGTACAAACTTCTCGTAAAAAAATTTTAAACTATGCCGTTCTAAATAAAGTCGCAATGAAATAATAAAAACGCGTTCATTGATTTCCATCGATTCGATTGATAATCGAGCCTCTGTTGGATATCGGTTTTGCTCATTGAAAAAGTAGTAATCACTAACTAATCTTGGACCTTCGTGTCGACAAACGACCCTTCAGTAATAATATACGACCTGCATGATCATATGGGATTACGATTACTGCTAACTAGTTAGTGAACTTCCAGAACATGGCGGTAGGTCAATGAACTGTGCGGCTAGTTCACCACCGAGTGGAAGTTGTTCTTTGACGTCTCTGTAACTGTCGGCAGAAAAAGGTGGAAATTAATTTTTTTTAGACCGATTTGGGAATCGCGTTCATTTTTGTTAGCAAGAGTTATAGTTTCCAGCTGTCGTTAAAATCTCGTTTACCGCGCAATTGATCTTGACTGACCGAGGTCAGCCCCTCTTTGTCAAAAATATATCATGAGTCGAGACCTTCATCGATTGCTGACTTACTTCCGAGTCCATCCCATCGATTTCTTTTTTGCTTTCATCGGTTTTGATTCGTGCAAGAACAGTTGTGTTTAAAGCATCCACTTGGAACCGTAGGCAGGACGTTCATAAGGAGGTGGTTACAGAGCTACAACTCATATATTCCTATGTTAAATATACAAAATTTCATTGCGATAGGGGGGTTACAACCCCCAAACCCACCCCCTAGCTACGCCTATGCTTCGAACATCACGGTGGTGACCTTTGGCGTCACCTGAAAGTGGCCACGATTGTGATAATTAGAAACATGCAACTGGAATTCTGTGAGCCCTCCTTCATTTTGCCGCCACCTTTTACGATTTTCTCATGACTACTTGTTGTGATGTGTGGGAAGATGAATGTGCGTGAAGGTTTTATTTTTGATGTGTGTATTCGAAATGTTTCGTTCGTCTTTATGTTTATAAATATGTTATCGATATAAATAGAATTTTATTTTTGAGGGTTTGGGTTTTAAGAGCGCTGTATGTAGATGGCGTGTCCCAGAACTCGTCTGAATAAACTATTCAGAACTCCATAACTGTCAGTCGACTTTTGATGAGGTAAGGACGGAAACGTCATTTTGTAATGGAATTCATGAATCTGAGTAACTAGTGTTCTTTAGTTAAAGGGCTTATTATGCGTAATCCAGTGCACATTATCCGCAAGGCATTCATATAGGTCATGTATGTATATATATGCCTTTGAAACGCAACATGAATCGGTGTAAACAAATACTACAGTAATTTTAATAATATATGGTGCTAAGACGATTACTAAAATCTTGTATTTGGTAATTCTCGAAAGTAAAAAAAAAGAAAAAAAAGAAGAAAGTATTTTGAGGCGTGGGAATGTTTTATATATGCTTTAAAAAAAAACATAGACTAGATGCACTATTTGCTTTTGAATGACTACAAGTTCAGTGAGAATTTTGTGCGTGTATTCGTGGGTTGTACACCCATAGCCCATTCCCTAAGAATTACCATGGTTAAAAAGCCATATATTTGGAACAACCATTATGTTTGTGAAAACGTCTTCTTAAAATGGCCTTTCCTCCTCTTCTTATCGTTATCACTATATTTTTTTCGCCGTCCGAATGGTGCATTCCCGACGTTGTTTCAATCTCCAATTCGTGACTTCATAATGATCGGTATATAGGGAGAGATTATCAAAAACACGTACCCATTCATAACGAAACTGGCCGATTAACACGGCATACCTGTTCAGAAGGGCCCCCTCCCCTTTACATCCAACTACCTGTACGCTGTGAATACCAAACCGTTGAATGGGATTTTCTCAAGTTCTTTCTCCCGCTTCTTCTCTCATCCACGAAACCGGTTGTTGAAGATTTTTTTAGCACCATTTTTCTATTCTCAATCTAACGATGCCGGTTGAGTCTCCAGAATTTAGGCGCTTTCGGAAACGCCGGAAATTCCGATGGAGATGAGGTAAAGCTAAGGGTTTTGATGGTGATTGTAGGTGGAAAATCCAAATGACTCTTTGTTTGAAAGCAGGGAGAATTGTTTTTTTTTTCTAAAGCACTTTTTGTGGTGGTTTTAATTTCCCTCTCATTAAAAGGGGGCGCTGCAAGATAATTCCACGATGAGGTCATCCAAACCTCAGCTGAACTGCTCCTTGAACGATAGTGGCTTGGATCTCTTGGGGAATTGTAGATCCTAATGCAGTATCGTGAACCACAAACGTCATTTGGACTAAAGATTGACAGTCCATTTTCTTCAAAATTAAATGAATGATTTGATATTTATTTTCTTCAACAGGGTGTTCCTAGGTTCGTTGACGGGATATAGCACACTATTTTTTTTTTTTTTAATCACTTTCTATTGTATTTTTGCCACCAACAAAGATTTATACGGTAACAAATTTCCAATGTTGCCAACTCCACGGATGTGCAACATTACAGTATGAATGTGACTGAACTGAATATGAAACTAATTATGTATGATCTTTGAAAAAAAACAAAAAAAAAACAAACTTGATGAAGACGCTCATTTCGTTCCGCGCTTCAGTGGTTTACTACCATCGTTTTAGAGCTAACCGGGCTGTTTGTAATTCTTGGTAGGCTTTAATATTTTCTAGTAGCTGACTAGGAGGTCACTTTATACTGTCAGTCTCATTCCACATGACTCGTAGTGCGGTCTTGGGATGTTTAGAAAAAATTTAAAGTTTTGGAGCAAAATGAGCCAAGTTTACCTTGTTTTTTTATAACATTTTAATATAGTAATGTGAAAAATTGTCAGAGTTGTATTGTCTCCTATGGAGCATATGCATAACATGGATGTATTAGCACCGGTTAATTATACATCGGGAAAACAAAGAAAATGAATTTTTATACTAAGCAGGAGTTCACATGACGTGCTCCTCCCAGTTCAAGTATTTTTTTGAAATACCACCAGGGGTCGCTGTTCGCAAAAGATTCTCACACACACCTAACGCGCGATTCTGAATCATACGCCCAAAAGTCGTGATCTGGTAAATAGGAAAGCAAAGGTGAAACGCGAAGGAATTCGGATCCAAAATAACCGATGGCCCGATTTGAACTAGTAACCTGCTTAACAACCCTTCCACCCCCATCACTGAGTTACCATAAACGCTTAATTCGTGATGAATTTATCTATGCGCTCAACGATAACAAAGGGCAGAATTCCTGCATGTAACGTGTGTGATAACTAAGTTCACAACTAAACGGAACTGGTCGTTATCGTGGGCAGAGAAGAACGCCAGGTAAAATGGAATTTTAGCCCCAGGGCCTGCATTCCTTTTCTACCTAAGCGGGGGGGGGAAGGGACCAAAAGAGGAACCCCTCCCCCAATATGTTCAACATCATCTTCGTTCCCAAACAATCCTCACCCGCCTATTCTGCGGTATGAACTAGCCCCAGGGCTACCTCCTAAAAGCTAGTGTTTGTGCAGGTAAGAGCAGTCTATCTGAATGAAATATAGGGGGTTTTGTATGTCTGGCTGCATCATCATCCGCTACATCTCTTTTAAATTATTTCTTCAGGCTTCATGCGCGAATTGATAGAATTGACCCGGAAAG
>QLNU02015003.1:90187982-90212296 GCA_006491805.2 Dysdera silvatica
AGACTAAGAAGTAATGAACAATACTAACAAACAACGCATAAAATGAGCAACAAAAACGCTAGCAAATATTAAAAATTAATGGAATTGAAAAACGAAGTAAACAAAATGGAAACGCTCGTTTGAGGGGGGAAAAGCAGAAATGAAAAGTCTTCACCACATTCCACCCCTGCGAGGCAAAATGAACTCTCCCACTCTGATGGACCTAAAAAGTGAAGCAATAAATAGCACTAACAAATAATAAAAATCAAATGAAATTGAAAAACAAAGGAAAGCATATCGAAACGCCCATTTGAGAGGCAAAGCAGAAATAAATAATCGCACTAATAACGTCACAACCTTCTTCCCCCTATAGGGCAAAGTAAACTCGCCCACGCGAATGGACCTATCTTCTATTTTACTTACCAAAAAGCAGGCGAAGAAAATTCATCTCTAATTTGACTATTCATGTCTTATCATTTACTTTTTATCAAATGCCAAACAGGTATAATAAGCCAAAATTTCTGATTAGTAGGATATGACTTCAAAGTTTAATTTTTTATAATTTAAAATTCAAATTAAAATAGAAATTTGATAATTTCCCTTTGCACATTAACCAATCATACCTTCAAACCCATATGGCAAAGTATTTTAGAATTCTCAATTCAAATTTTGTTCTTCGCTATATTATAAAAATATATATTACCATTTATGGTTTTTCTTAAATCTTGCACTATAATTTAAAAAAAATAAAATAAATTGGTATGAAAAAAAAGAAGAAATGACCACCGTTTTTAGGTGAAGGTAGGTAGTGTGCAAGGATTTTAATGGGAAGGATGGCCGCCGGAGGTTTTTTTTTTTTTTTAGGTGAAATTTATCTTTTCAAATGATCAACAGCCAATCCAGTATTTCCTTTTATAAGCAATGAAAACAACATGTCCGCGTCGTCTAAACTCCTTATGGAAACACAGAGCCACTTGTTCGGTCAACATTTCCAAATCACTTTGCACATAAAACAAAAAACAATAAAAAAAAAATGTCCACGTCGAAAAGTAAAGACTCTGTCGTGGATGTTGGTTTCGCTTTTGAGCCAAAAATTGATCAGATGACGCAAGGGTCGCCGGGAGTAAACATTGTACATCGGAGAATGGCGGCTTCTACGAGAAAGTTGGTTTTTTGTGCTCTGGGAATTTTCGTCTGCTACTTCTATTACGGTATTTTGCAGGAAAAAATGTAAGTTTTGGTTAATGTTTTTTTCAAGCCCAATTACTGTGTGGGATGATAGCTGACCGGTTTTCAGCTATCCGATGACCTTGTTTGAACCTTAGAGAGTGTTTGGCGGTTGTTTGTTCACTGAACAGATTCCCGCCAAGTACACGTCGACTAAACAATCATCAATGAAAGGTTAACTGCTGTATAAATAATTTCAGCTTAAATTAATTGGCTCTAAATAATTATTAGTTTGTTTTATTAAATAAAAATAATTAGTATTTTTAATATAAATATTAGAACATTTTTACAAAATTTGACGCTTTTGATTAAATTGTTGTAGGCTCTGAAGAGTAACAACTGATAAAAATGAGATGATCGAAATTGTTAATGTAACTTAAAAATGATGTTGCACCAGTGCCGGATTAAGAATTTAATGGGCCCTAGGCTAGAAGGAGGGAATGGGACCCTAAAGATTGGGCCCTCCACTGTATTTAGTCAATAAATCATATTTTTCTTTGAAATCCATTATCTCTAGTATATTCAGGTATATTAATAATGAAACTTTGACATTTGTAAATAAACTAGCTTAAAATAACTCTTAAATAATATCAAGTCCCATCTAAGTTCCTAATTGGGGGGGGGGGCTCCCAAAATTGTGGGACCTAGGTCTGGGTCTACTTGTCCCATATGCAGGGGTGGATTGGGTCCTCTCAAAGAGCACATACCTTGGATTTTCAGAGGGGGTGAATCCTTGCCCATTCCAAGGCATGAGTCGTATTGCCCATGAGGGTGCATCTGCCCCTGCTTATACTTAAATCCGACATTATATTGTACACTTGAGAAAAGAGATACTATTCAGATTTTAAGATCTCTTAATTTTTTCTTAATTATAACAAGAGTTTATGAATATTCTATCTCTCACCCCCTCATTTTTAAAGGATCATGAGTTAGTTTTAGACCCTTCGTTGGTTTTGAAAACATTTCCAGTGTTTTTACGTTTTCCTGTTTCTCAATATTGCAATTATTAGTGTCTTTATAGACCATATGGTGCAGTCAGTACCACACTTCTGCCTGTGCAGACATGGCATAGGGTCCTGGCCCCAAAGTCTTTCTTCTCCCCCAGCCATTTTTTTATCAACCATCTTAACAAAAATTTATATTTTTTTCCCAATCATCTTAACTAAACAGATTTCTCTCTCAGACTAATAGAAAATTCCCATGCCTATGAAAAAAATCAAGAAACATTTACGATGCAAAATATTTTGTTGAAAGTACAATGTCTAACACCTGGTCAAAATGTAAGACATCATTCAGACTCAAACCATTCATAAGTAACTTTTAGTAATGACTTATTTAAATGGATTCAGAATATCCATGAAGACAAGTTCTGTGTCATAACTTTGCTACTATGTAGAATATTTTTATACGCTTATAATTGCATTCTTTTTGTGAATATTATTAAATATTTTGTTTGTTATAGAACTCGGAGCACTTACGGAGAAGACGAGAAATTTACTTGTACGATTACACTAGTTTTTCTTCAATGTGTTGTGAATGTCATATTCGCTAAAATTAGTGAGTGGTCTTTTTATGTTTTGCAATTTTCACAATTATAATTCTAATATATTTCACTGTATGATAAATTGTTCTCATTTTATGAAATGTTTTTCTCTTTAATTGCCGTGCTATCGAGTTATCAAAATACCATTCAGTATCATGATAAATGCAGATTCATAATTATATGTTATAATGTGCAAAAATTGGGATTTAATTCATCTATCGCTCTCTAATGAATGGGAAAAAAAAAATTAAGGTTATTTGAAACAAGCACATCTGTTCCTAAAAGGAGATTTCTTAATAATGTAAATATGAAATAATAATAAAAAGTCAATTTATAATAAAACAGTGTCATTTCATTCACTGTTTTCTCAATTAGATTTTATTTCAGTGTATAGTTTTTGGAATTTTGGACATATGTAAGGCTTTTTTCAATGTGTGTTTCTTATTTCTTTCCATCCCTTTTTTAAGGCAATTCCCATTTACGAACTTTTTTTACGGTCTCCACGAGTTTGTAAAAACACGAGTCCGCTGTATAATGTAAAAATTGCACATTGCTTGTATTTGAATCAATCTAAATTTATGTTGAAAAAAAAGGAGGTTTTATAACTTCTTTTTTGCACATTCTTTGTATTTACTGTGTAATATTACTCTTTTTTTTTTTTTTTTTCAGTGTTGCACACACTCATGCCGCAAGGTGAGGATTTCACACGGCAGTCGTATTATGGAGCATGTGCCTTCTCATATTTAGGTGCTATGGTATCAAGTAATATGGCTTTACAACATATCAATTACCCCACGCAAGTATGTGAATCTTTTTACGTCATGCAATTACTGAAACAATGCTGTTAAGGCCATTTTGGCACTAAGAAATATGTCAGGATGCTCTCCAACTTTTAAAACATTTCAGTACCAAGTAGCAAAACTATAACTTGAAATAGTGAATAACTTAGTGTAGAAATGAAATTGCAATAATTTTACATACACACTTGTACTAGTTATTTATAATCATTTTACTAGTGTTAACCAATCGTAATATTTAAATTTCTAAGCTGATAAGTATATTATTGTGATTTTCACCAGTAAATATTGCTGTCCCTATCTTTGTTATGTATAGTTTTAAGAATTATTTAAGTCAAAGAAGAGGAACAACACACACTGTTCTTTACTTTATTAATTTCTTTTTTTCTTTATAAATTGCTCCGCAATAATTTTCGTTGGTATTTCTTTCCTGGTGTCATTTTTGCTAGAATTTGCCCTATGTTGCATAATGGAACTTTTCCTTACGGTACATGTTGCACCTCTGACATTTTAAATGACCATGCTGACCAATATTAATTTTGCTTATTTGGGGCCAAAATGAAACTATATAATGCACTTGAACATTTGCTACTTGGTAAAATTTGTCCACTGGACGAATACAAAAAGAAAAAGGAAGGAAAATAGAAAAGAAGGTGAAATAGGAAAGTAAAATGGGCATAAGAATAGTAAAAAGTAATGAAGGGAGGAGAATAGTTTAGAAAGACGTACGAAAATAAAGAAAAAGGAAGAAAGCTAAATAAAAAGGAAGTTAAGTAGAAAGAGAATAAATATAAGCAAGACTTACCAACAGCATAAGGAAAAAATTTCATAACGTCTTGAAAACTGCTGTTCATTTCATCAAGCAAAGTTTTTGCTTGATGAAGAGAACAGTAATTCCCAAAATGTTGTGAAAATTTTTCTTATTCTTTTGGTAAGTTTTGCTTAGTTTTATTCTCTTTCTATTCTTTTCTACTTAATTTTCCTTTTGTTTAGCTTTCTTTATTTTACAATATATTTTTTTTCCTCCCACGTAGATGTAGCTCAAACTAGAGCTTTTTGTTTTTGGAGAAAAGGAGACGCCGTCCCCATCCTGGATTCGAACCAGGGTCCCTCCGTTTAGCCTATAGTGTCTTAGACCGCTAGATGAATGAGGACAGGAAACAACGCTTTCTTTCTCCGTATATAAGGATGTAAGATATTATTACCCTTCACAGGGATAACACAATTGCCAAATAATGGTCAACACAGAAAAGCCTCCGGGGCGAGATTTTTGTGAGTTTTTCGTGGGGGAATTTATTATACAATAATTTTTGCCACCCACGTATAAGTTGCTCAAACTAGAGCTTTCTGTTTTTGGAGAAAAAGAGACACTGTCCCTATCCTGAATTCAAACCAGGGTCCCTCCGTTTAGCCCAGAGCTGCTAGACGAACACGATAAGAAACAACGTTCTCTTTCTCCTTTTCTTTATTTTCTTAAGTCTTTCTAATCGATTTTTCTGTGTGTTACTTTTACTATTCTTATTCCCATTTTACTTTTCTAGTTTACTTATTTTCCTTTGTCTTTTCTTTCCCTTTTGCATTCAGACCACTGACAAAATTTTACTCATTGTGCTAAACCCCAGTGAATCGTTATATGAGACATCCACACTTTCTCAATACTTCACCTGATAAAGAGAGAGCAACAGTTTGTAGAATGTTGCAAGCCTTTTTTACGTCTTTACTAGTGACAGAATTTTACTAATTACAGTAAGTATCTGGTCATATTGTGTATCATTTTATCAGTGGTGCATATAATATTGCCATGAAAACTCTATAGGTCTCTAGTGGTCTAAGACACTCTGGGCTAAACGGAGGGACCCTGGTTCGAATCCAGGATGGGGAAAGCGTCTCTTTTTCTCCAAAATTACATAAGCTCTAGTTTGAGCTGTAATTAATACGTGGGTGGCAAAAATTATAGTATAATAAATTCCCCCACGAAAACTCACAAAATTCTCGCCCCGGAGGCTTTCTTGTGTTGACCATATTTGGCAATTGTGTTATCCCTGCGGAGGGTAATAATACCTTAACATCTTTACATACGGAGAAAGAGAGCGTTGTTTCCTGTCCTCATTCGTCTAGCGGTCCAAGACACTCCGGGCTAAACGGAGGGACCCTGGTTCGAATCCAGGATGGGGAAAGCGTCTCTTTTTCTCCAAAATTACACAAGCTCTAGTTTGAGCTGTAATTAATACGTGGGTGGCAAAAATTATTGTATAATATCCTCTTTCCTTCAGAACAACTTTGGACACCCCTAGTTAGAGGCGGACACAGACTTCCATTTTGGGGGGGTCAAGGACAGAATTTGCCATGGTCTTGGAATAACACCCTTCATTTATCATGAAAGTTTGAATTTTTTACAGTGAAAAGATACGCATTGGGGGGGAGGAGGGGGGCATGACCCCCGTGACATTCCCCCCCACTGTGTCCGCCCTTGCCCCTAGTGTATAACACCCTCTTTCCTTAAGCTATTTCGAGGCCATAGTGAGCTACAATCCAACTTTGAATCAAGGCTCCGTTGTATGTAACATCTCTTCGCGTTAAAATAGCTGTCACAACATTATTCCCAGTCGCAACGAAGTCAACAGAATAATCAAACACAGCTTGAACATCAACTACAACGTTGGCTAACTCATGCTCTGGGAAGATAGTAGTTTTAAAGCGTGTTCAGCCTTCCTGGGAAGATTATTAAACATCGTCTGTACTATCCAACAGTTTTATCTCGTCTATGCGAATACGAGCGCAGGAAATAGGGAAGAAAATTCACACAATCGGCGAAAGCATTAAAAAAATATATGCATACATAGGTTATGTAAGTGTGGAATTCACATACTCTGTGTTGCTTAGATTTTACAAGAAACGTGCGGAGAGTGAACAAAAGGGAACTTCTGTGAATCCCAAAGCTTTCAGAATTTTAAGCCGCGGGTGTAGAACATTCCAACGCGAAATCGTGACACGCGTAGATTTCACCCGTTTTAATGTATTTCCGGCTTTTACAAGGAAGGACGCCACAAAAACTTGCGTTTGAAAGGAAATGTGAAATCGCGAAGATTTCCTTTCCTTCGTTTACGTTTCATCCCGTTGATCCCGGGCGCTGATCATTTTGTCTACAAATCCATAATCTTGAGTTTGACTCCCAGAAATGGGAACAGGACTTACGGACCCCAGGCGGCAGGCAGTTTAGCAGATGACTCTGCCTCCGGCCCTGCCCTGGGCGAAAGAGGGTCGGACTCCTCAGAAAACTGTAAACGCAGCGCGATTTTAGCCACTCTTGCATCATAAAACGTAAATACAAGGCGTCAAAAAACTAAACTTCACAGAAAAATCGAATCAGAGACTGCAGATCTGTACTTTTTTTTAGCGGGTTTCAATAGATATTGAACCCGCTATTGCTTTTGGCTTTCCTGTCTGCCTGTCCGCAATGAAAAGGACAAGGTAAAGGTCTTCCGTAAATGCAATAATGATGGCTATTGTTAACGTTACAAATCTACCGAGTTACTTGAGAATTAGAGAGTTGCGAATTAATGTTAATTGAAACCCGCTAAATTTAAATATCGACCTTAGGCAATTTTCTTCCACTCACCTTTTTTTTTGGGGAGAACGATGCGTTGTCAGCTTAAATCAAACCTAGGTGACAGGTACAGCCAAACGCGTTATTACTACGTTACATAGGGCTTTCCATTGAAAGACCGAGCACATAATTTAAAGGGTCTTAATTAAAACAGAAGAGGTCTGTTGCCAAGAACATTTAACGGGGGTGGTTGAGCCTCTAAACCTTTCCTTATATTGCTTCGATAATATGGACAACGGCGGGAAGTATGGACTATTTATCCAAATCGAACATTGATTGTTAACACATGCTGTGGGGTAGCAATTCAAATAATAATGTGGGTGGGGAGGCTCAGGTAAAAGGTTTAAAAAAAAAAAATATGTGCTTTGGCGTCGAAGGAAGATCTCAAGTATTACGTAAGCACCTTTGGGGGAGTGAGGGGTTGCCGTTTGTCTTATTTTCCCATATTAGTTGTGTGTTGCAATGTTAATTTTTGCTTACGGGGTGGGGGGGGTGGGGGGTGGAAGAGTTTGAAATGGCCAAAATATTGCTTACGTAATACTTGAACACTCCAAAGAGAAAAATGTGCCTTGATAACACAATTGGGAAGGGCTTAAGCACCCACCCCACAACTGTGGTGTTGATTTTTTAACACATTAACCCGCAATTAAAACGCTTTCAACGTTTAAATATACGCCGGGAAAGGTAGCGGCGCCAATGCTCGACGTCACATTCACTAACCAGCTGAAAGCCCAAGCGGTTAAACCCAGGAGCGGACGCAGACTTCCATTTCGGTGGAGGGTAAAGAACAGAATTTGCCATCGTCTTGGAACAACACCCTTCATTTTTCATGCAAGTTGGAATTTTTACAATGAAAAAGTATATTTTGGGGAGGGTCATGACCCTTGGGTCCGCCTTTGGTTTTACCGACGTCGACACATCGTTAAAATCACTTATTGTCTACTGAACTCTCTTCGTCAACTACAATTTAACGTCCAAATACAATAAAATTCACGGAATTCTCCAGAGAAAACAATGATATTTATATAAATCGAACACTACGCAGATTAAATTAAACAATAATATAAATCAACGTTTATTGGCGTAGTGATACCAGCGCCGATGTTATGGCGTGATTAGATGGTGAAACGTTCGAAAGAAAATAAATATTTCTGCGTTCGGTGGGACCTGAACCCACGACCTTCCACTTGACAGGCGAAGGCTCTACCATCTGAGTGGTTAAGTCCTTATACACGTGTGTAAGAGATTAGATATTGTCGTTCGTAGCTCAGATGGTAGAGCCTCAACCCGGCAAGTGGAAGGTCATGGGTTCAGGTCCCACTGAACTCAGAAATGTTTTCTTTCGAACCTTTGTTTCACCATCTTAAATAGATGGTGAAACGTTCGAATCGCCATAACATCGGCGCTGGTATCACTACGCCAATAAACGTTGATTTATATTGTTGCTTAACGAGCTATTTGTTGGAAAACAGTTCTATAAAGGGCCTACAAATTGCAAGCAGGACGATAGCGTTATCAGACTATGGCGTTATTAGAGAGATGTCCCTTATCTTGGGATGAAGCGCATATTCTTCAATTTATGAATCACACTGTTTAATGGCAAAACAAACGTTGATAATAAAGATAACAAAACGCTTCCGGTGTTTGACTTATTGTATAAATCTGCGCGAAGTTAAAACTGTTATCTCTGCTTTAATGTTATTTTTATGGCAGCAGATAAGTTATTACAAAGAGGCGTATTTGTAACACGTTTGGCCATCGCGTTTGTATTCCGGGTTTGAACCTGGTTCTTCTAAGGTTTTCACCAAACGGATCAGTAGTTCGGAGCTGGATTCCCCAGTCAGTGGTTCTCACACTGTGGGTCGCGACCTACTGGCGGGTCCCTATCTAATTTTTTAGTTGGTCCAAAAAAAATGCTTTAAAATTATAGGCGTACAGATTATATAAGTATATTACAAATAGTACATAGACGTATTTATTCCGTGATTTTACGGGGATTGGGGAAATTTCCCCTCCCAAATCCATAAAAATGCGGTGGAAATCGGTTATAACGAGCGCCTTTTATAACGACCACCTTCATATAACGAAGGAATTTTTACAAAAAGTTTGATTGCTTATTTTATTTTTTAAATTGCTCGTTAATTTCGGGGTCCAAAAAAGACTTGTTCACTAAAAGCAGTTAAATTGTATTGCGCTTAATCATTATACCAAACAAAATCCATATTTTCCTCGCTATATCCAGAAACTCGCTAAATGCGGGCTCGTTATAAGTGGGTCCTACTGTATTTTACATCCCTCTTCCCTCGAAAAAAAATTGTATCTGAATCTGCCTCTGATTTATTTATACATACTTGAATGGGAGCCCATATAGGGGAGCAAGGGGGCTCAAGCCCCCTAGCCGTTCAAAAATTTTATTTGCCTAATTCTGCTATGCATTTACTTTCAAAAGTTTTACAAGTAGATTTTAAAATAAGGTACTTTTTAGCTCATTACTAATTGTCAAGCAGTATCAATTATTTTTGTAGCATTTTAGTATCTTGTACATTCACTAAACTGTTTTACAGCCTTAAGAAGAAGATGGTAATAATCTTTCTCAGCAGCCCCACCCACCTAGAATAACTCACGGGTTCTCATGCATGTTTGTTACACGTTATATGTTGTTATATGTTGAAGAGAAAAAAAATATAGTATGCATATAAAAGACACACGAGCGAGAGATTTAATAAGAAAAATCACATTAGCATTTTCATGCACTTTTAGAAATCCGGCATTCTTTTATGCAACAAATGACGTAATTTGCGGGAGAATCTACCGTACGGTGACACATACAAAAGAAAATTTGTATTTAGAAAGTGTAAGATTTGAGATATGAAAAAGCTATGTTAGCAAAATAATAAAGAGTACTAAATGAAATGAATACATTTGCACCATGGACGCCCGTACGAGCGATTGGGGGGAGGGGGGTCTGAGAAAAATTATTACCTCCTTCTCAAAGCTATCGAGAATTTGAGTGAATGTACAAGATACCAAAACGCTACGAAAATAATTGATACTGCTTGAAAAATAGTAATGAGCTAAAAAGTACCTTATTTTAAAATGTGACTAAATTTTTTTAAAGTAAATGCATAGCAGAATCGGGCAAATTAATTTTTTTGAACGGCCAGAGGGGCTCGAGCCCCCATGCCAACTCTATGGGCGCCCATATTGCACACTTACTCGATATATAGATTAAAATAATAATAATAAAAAAAAGATAAAACCCCTTTCTTTACACCAAATTCGTAGAGAAATGGGCCATCGTCGTCACCCCTTTCTACTCGGAAGCGTCAACAAAATTTCCCCGCCTTGTTATTTTAAATGCATTTTTAGACGACACTTGAGGGAATAGCGGCTGGGTAATAGACTCCATTGGCCCACTCCACCGAAAGTTTATCTGTCTGCGGGCGCAGCCACAATCCGATTACTGCTTGATGGGTAGGGGGTGCTTAAAAGACACTTGACATGAATAGCGTTACAAAAGTTCCAGCTACCAAACCTGGGGGGGCGGGGGGGTGAAGGGTAGACTGCCATTAGCCATTATTGACTTTTAACAACAAGAGAGAACCGGGGAGCAGGGAAGCTGGCGACACCAGAAGCCATATATAGTGGCGGAAAAAGTATTTGAACAATGCTTTATTTCACAATAACTTTATTGTGAGTAAATGAAATTTCGACAAAACACATATTTCATATTGGCTAATACAATAAATAAAAAATAGTAGCCACACATTTAATGGCCACATAGAAATACCAAAATACACAATCTTTTACGGGGAAAAAAAGCATTTGAACATAATTTTATAACTCAAAATTATACCAAAAATTATCATAACACAATTTAATACTTTGTAAAAATATCATTATTATTATTTGTAACAGCTTATAGCCTTCTTGGCATTGATTCTATTAACTTTTTTGTTAGATCTGATGAGAGATTTTCCCATGTTTCCAAAAGAATGTTTTTGGATTCATTTTTATTTGAAAACTTGTGTTTTCTTAGTTCTTGGTCCAAAACATACAAGTTTTCAATTGGATTAAGGTCCGGAGATTGAGGAGGTGTATTTAGTCTACGGGGAACTTTATATAACAAATATTCTTTTGTAACTCTGGTCGTGTGTTTCGGGTCGTTGTCTTGTTGGAACAAGAAGTTATCCTTTATGCCCAACTTTGATGCACTTGGAGATAAGTTATCTCGCAATATGTCCACATAGTTTTGGGCATTCAAAATTCCATCAATTAAAATTAGATTGCCAGTTCCGCTCCAGGCCATACAACCATAAACCCATAATGTTACCGCCGCCGTGTTTCACAGTTGGGACAACATTTTGAGGACATGAGGACTTGTTTTTCATCCTCCAAACAGTCTTGTTTGAAGCCATCAGATCCAAATAAACAGAATTTACTTTCATCACTGAATAATACAGTTTTCCAAAGTCTAAAGGTTTATCTACAAATTCTTTTGCAAATTGAAGCCTCTTCTTTCTATTATTTTCACTAATATAGGGCTTTTTCTTTCATAACCTAATTTATGTAAGTAATTTCGTACAGTTCAAGGTGTAACATGAGTATCTGAACATGACGCAATACCATCTGATATTTCTACACTACTTATAAAAGGATTTTTTAAACTAACCTTCCAATTTTCCTGCAAACTCTTGGTTCAATAGCTTTGAGTCGACCCATTCTCTTCTGATTTTCGATTTCACCAGTTGATGTGAATTTTTGCATGACATAATAAACGGTGACATATTTAATTTTAAAATACTCCCTATTTTACGGAAAGTACAACCATTTTTCCTTAAATTAACAATTTTATCATGCGTAACTAGAGATAACTCGCTTTTCTCTCCAGACATTTTTTAAACGTCCAGTTTGCGACGAAGTGAAGTACTCACTGTAAATGAATAATTAAACTAAACGCAAATTCCATTTTTTCTTCTTCTCCTCTGTCAGAATTCCTCGTAACAGCGTTTGTCATTTGTTGTTCAAATACATTTTTCCCATTGAAAATTTGCATATTTTGAATTTAACACGTTGTTGCTAAAGTGCACGACCACACTGGATGACAATGTATTAGCAAACGTGAAATATGTGTTTTGTTAAAATTTCGTTAAATTTCATTTACTCACAATAAGGTCACTGTGAAATAAAGCATTGCTCAAATACTTTTCTGCCACTGTATGTCTGGAGAGGAATTATTCCCCAAATCAAAAGGAGGAAGTGGTGGGACAAATTATCACCCGTAAATTCCTGAACACCTGAAAACGTTATTGTGCACAGCATAAAGTTCTTTCACCCGGTAAATACATATGATTTATAATTTCACGACATAAACTGTGCTTAAACAGACGTCACTAATGTAGCTCATATTTACTACTTTCATTTATGAACAGCGGACAATGGCGAGTTGGATACGCTTCGCACCGATTCAAGCTGACTTCTCGAGAAATATTTTTAAAAACGTGAACTGGTTAATTTTTATTATTATATATATGCTGAAGAGATCAATTGGTCGCCCAAATTTGGTCTGCTACATACTTATCTATAGGCAGTTCCCATAGGCGTAACTTTGGGGGGGGGGGGCCAGCGAAAACTCGGGGGGCTTTATCCAGGCTTCTGAGTTAACGCGAGTAGGAAAGGAGGGGGCCCGCCCCTCATACACTGATATGAAGGCATATTTTTCTCTTTAATGCAGACCGTATACGACACCTATGCGATAGTGTATATAGCCATAGGCGTACGCAGAAAGTTCATAAGGGGGTGTTATAGGCTCAATGGGGATTACAGAGCTACAACTCACATATTCCTATGTTAAATATACAAAATTTCATTGCAATGGGGGGTTACAACCCCATCAACACCACCTGCGTACGCCAATGCACATAGCTGCATATTGTCGACTCTCGAACCCGCTGCGGTTGACTGCGCTATTCAAGCGTCCTGTCCAGGATTACAGTGCCGCCTTCGGTGGCCACCCTTCCAAGATTCCCCTCCCCCCTGCACAATTCCTCATCGATGCAGAATCACATGACCTTCATTAAAAGTATTTGAACTACCCTCCCCCAGAAACAATTTGCTACACTTCTACCTCAGAACCGTAGCCAGCCTGGGACTAAAGGGGTATGAGCCACCCCTGGAAGGTAGTTTTTCAAAATAATTTCCCTTTGAATTTTATTTTGCATAAAAGTGTACATGACAGTGGAAATTGTTCTTTGACGTTAAAAATATATTCAAAATATATTTCTACGGTAGACCTTGTGCACATCCTGTATTTTACAAAGATTTGAGTCTTTATGTACTCTATAATAAAGATAAGGGAAATTATAAATGTTAGTGTACCACTATAAGTTTTCAATGCAAAATTTATGTTAAGAAATTTATTCAGTAACGTTAAATATATTAGTCTACTTGGATATTTAGTATTATTAAACATAGTCAAATCTCGCTAAAACGAGAATTACTGTTAATATGAACCTTTTTTTTGAAGTTCCGTCAGATTGTATAGCGCACTATCCTTTACGGATAAGACGAATTACTGTTAATACAAACAGATTTTTTATTCCCCCCTTGATGTTCGTCCGTATTGATAAAATACACCGCAAATATTAATGAATTTTAAGAGCCCCTTGTAGCTTTTAAGCCTCCCCCGCCGTAACAAGCGGGCCTGCTATTGCTACCAATAATTTTATAGGCTAACAATGTTTTTACTGTGTTTAAATATGTATTAACTTACAAAAGCAGTGGCGTAGCAAAAGGGGGGGCTCATGAGGCTCAAGCCCCCCCTAGCGGATAACAAATATTTTTAGAGCCAATTCACTTGACCTTGTTTAAAGTTGTGTGAGCCCCTCCATAACATATATAATTTTTTAAATTGGTATATCCATGATTAAAAATATTGTTTTGCTTTTTGTCCTTGATACGATGTACGTTTGGGGAGGTTGCATTAATCGTTGCCATGGTGATATGCGGGATGCATGTAAAACAAAATACGGGGAGTACATACAAATTCACAGCCCTAAACATTGAACCAGAGTCGGGGACAGATTTGCGGGACCCACAGCCAAGCATGTTTAATACATTATGATTGCTATATTATTATTAAAATACTGTGCCGGGCCAATGGACAATAATGCATTGAACTACGCCCATGTGCGTGCTAATCTATCCGATTGTTTGGAAGTAGTATAGGGCAATATCCAAGCGCGGATATGGGAGTGGGGGGGTCACGACTCTCAAAAATATATTTTTTCACTGTAAAAAATTCCAACTTTCATGATAAATGAAGGGTTTTATTATTCCAAGACCATAGCAAATTTTGTCTTTGCCCCCACTAAATGAAGTCTGTCCGCCTCTGGCAATTTCGTTAATGCTTGAGTACTGAATAAGACGACGTACAATGATTGATTTCAGGGATGCGGCAATTCAGAAATTATGGAGGGGTAGTAATTTTAATTTGGGGCTCTCGTGTAATTTTAAAAGTGATCACGTGACTTGGCGGTAAAGAGAAAAGGGTGCTTTATACCCAATGGGACAGGCTTGGGCCACCCCACCAGGACCGTAGTTAGATGACCTTGCCCCCCCTAGTCACAAACGTATTCCTCCCGAGTTACTTTCACCGATTTTATGCTCCTTCGCGCGCGAGTCCCAGGCCTTCCTTGCCAATCTCTAGCTATGGCCCTGCACCCCACTTTTTACGCCACTGATTGACACAATTTATGAGTCTAATACAATAGATTTCACGAAATATTTTAACGTTATACACGTATATGGCAAGAATACAGAATTAAAACCACAATATCTACTATAACCCCTTCTTATAACGACCATCCCCGGAAACAACCAACATTTTTAAAAGGTTGAATTTGTAGCCACAAAACCATCGATTCTAAAACCCCCTATTCTTCAACCAAACGCAAGGTTATCAATAAACTACAGGTGGCCGTTTTAAAAAGTTCAGTACACTAGCGTACGCACAGAAGTTTATAAGCGCTATAAATCCTTATACATATGCAGAATTGTAATATATATATATATTTCTACTTAATGGGGTGTTATGACCCACATCAACACCCACCCCCTGCATACAGCTATGGTTCAAACATTTGTTTGACAGGTTTCTAAATCAGAAGTGACGAAATTTTAAAGATCTTGGGAAACGAATTTTTTTTTTTTTAATAAATAAAAAAAAAATAAATCAGACCGTTAAAAATTATCCACTCACACAAATGTGTGACTTTGAAATTAAACTTCACAAAAGTGTCGAACTGTTTACATTTTTGGGAAATAAAACGTTTATCGTAATTAACCATGTTTATCATGTCTATTTTATTTTTTTTTTCATGTGTTTTGAGCTGCACATTGAATCAAATAATTCGTTCTTACCTGAAAATTTAAGCTCTCTGACACGGGTCATTCTTATTTCCTGGGGTAGTTACCTGGCGACGGCAGAAATAAATATAATCACATTATCACAATAACGCTTCAAAACACACATCTTTTCCGTTAAAATTCAGCGGTAAAAATACATGCGTTTCATATCCATGAGATTTTCATCAAAGTTTCGACACACAATTAAAAATTTAAAACTCAAAAATTAAAAAATTGCGAATCCCAAAAACTTAGCTCCCGCTCATCACCGTAGCACAGATGCATTTCCTGACAGTAAGCAGGTGGAATAGTGAGTTAACTTTGCAGTACCTCGCGTGCCGTAAAGGTAGATGGCCTCAGATCATATTCTCACAACACGAGGAAATATTAGTTCAAAATCTTGTGTACAGATGGCGCGTCATCCGAAGTATTTTTTGATTCGAAGGTGTAATAATTTTTTATTTTTTGAGACTGTGTTCAGAAATTGTTTATATTTGTGTAGTTAAACTGTTGAAAATTTGACTACCAGTTATTAACATGCACAGCGAAGCAGTGATTTCAGTGCCCTTTAATAGAAAGTGTGACAGGTGACGGCATTAAATGTGAATGTAAATAATATCGTGCCTAATTTACATCAAAGAATGGGACAGCTAAAATAAAATATTCTTAGCGGACACTACTGAATAGAGGAAAATCTATTTGACGGACATTTTTACATTTTCCGGAGCTAATGCTTATCAACCTATCACCTTTCCCGAATAGCGGACAAGTACCCAAACCTGGAGATGTCCGCTATTCATTGGCGTATGCAGGAGGGTGTTGATAAGGTTGTAACCCCCCTTGCAATGAAATTTTGTATATTTAACATAGAAATATGTGAGTTGTAGCTCTATAACCCCCTCCCCCCCATTGATTCTATAACCCCCACCTGACGAACTTTCTGCGCATGCCTATGCCACTATTCAAAAGTTTTATTATAATATCAACTCAACATTTCAAATATAATTCAATACGTGTGTATCCTCCCTTTGCAGGACATAAATGCCAACATTTGAACCTTTGGGCAACTCTAAACGCTAGCAGGAGACCGTACGTGCTGGGTCGCGGCCGTGCTGAGGAACGGATCAATCCTTTTGCGCATGTGCGCGGACTAGTACGTACTAGTAATGCTGAAACCCGCTGTAAATTAGCTAGATTTATTAGTATCTAGCCGTTGAATTGCGGTATTTCTAAGTATTTTTATATTAGCATCGTAGTGTAAGAATCGTAATATGTTGGTATCGTTATTTTTATTTTATTTTATTTAAATACACTGTGCATGAAGATACTAAACCAACACATAGGGCCAACATTCAGGCAGAGCACATCGAATGTGATCGAAATGGCATGAGCTACGAAGCGACGAGTGGTGGTGGTGGTGGTGGGGGGGGGTTCCACCCAGTTCGGTCTCTGTGAGTCAGGTAAGTACTGATTTATTTATAAAAGTACTAATTCATAATAAAATTATTATATTAGCGGGGATACAAATATGAAGTTGTACTAATGCCTGATATATGATAGCTATTATATATTCTCCTGTTAGCCAAGTAAATGGAAACACCGATAGGAATTTTTGCATGTCCACGCACATACGCAGAAGGCTTGATCTGTTGCTCAGCACGTGTGCGATGCGGCACGTATGGCTGCATGAGGTCTCCCGCTAGTGTCTAGTTTGAGCAACAAGATCTTGTAGCTAAACGTGCAAAAAAGAACAAAAATGAAACGAGGGTAAAAGCAGGAAGGTTTCCCGCAAAATTTTCTGGTGAAATTTTGAATATTAGTCCAATTATGAATTTTAAATTCATTTAATTTTAAAATTTTTCAAGTAAATTATTCATTTGTTTTTGACGATTTACAGCCAGGTAACTGTTTTCCCGCCATGTTCATCTCATTTAACTTTTTTTCATTTGATCACCTCTAAGTGAAGGTGAATTTTGTTACCATGATTTCGCGGGAGGTAAATTTAAATTTACGAGGTAATTTCATGTCCCGTTTATTTTTTTTATCTATAACTTTAAAATATGTGTTTTATCCCTATTGAAAATAATTTTTAATTATATGGAATTTTGAGATATTACTTAAATTTTTAACATTCTTGGCTTGCAAAAATAATAAGACGAGGATTTTGGTGAAACTGCATAATTCGTCACGCGCCTTCTCTTTGAAATTTTTGGGTAATTTTTTTTTTTTGGTTTTGTATTTACTTTTTATAAAATTTATACCTGAAAACAAATTACTCTCTTCTGTATCAGAGAAGAGATAGTGGGGGAAAGGGCCCCCTCCCCACTTCAGGGTAAACCCCTTGCTGTAGATTGAGTTATTCCTAAGTAGTTGACATGTTAAAACAATATATACCTGCAAATCTTAACATCACTCTAGGCCACACCCTCATAGATTAGATTGAAAGCAACCAGTCAAAACATGAAATAATCCCCTCCCCAAATGCAATCCAAAACATAGCGTACAGACACACAACATGTACAAATGGTATTTCAAGCATGCAAGAGGCCCTAAGTATGATGTCACAAACCAAACTACTGTAATTTCAGGAGGAGAATTTAATTTGTACTCATACCTTACAAGTGTAATTCCACAAAAAAAACTCAAATCAATCGCTCTGACATAATTAAATTCACTGCATCGTACGAAACACAACCTTTCAGAAACGTGAAACGCAAGCAAATGGTGATAGCACAGAAGAGACACCTATGTATGATGTCACAAGCTGAGCTACTGCAATTTCCAACAAATTTCAAGAGTAGAGAGGAGGCGTGTGATGGACTGTGCAGTGAATCGAGGATTGTTAGATTCCGAAGCACAAACTAAGTCTACTATTTTCCACTTGGCTTAAATGTGTATTTTTGACAAGCGACTCCATCCTGCGACAATCCACTGAATTCTGACCAATCAGAAGAAATGTTTTTCTGAATGGTAATCTTTTTTTTTTTGCCATATCATAGTTTGTCGATTTTGCACAAGTGATTTTTTTATTATAGTGTAAATAGATGAAAACAATCTATTTGCAACTCTGTCTCATCCAGATGCAACATTTGCAAAAAAGTATTTGCATTATCAAACAGCGCTTGCAAACATGAACGAATTGTTCATAGCACTGTGGAGAGAAAGAAAGCAATAGCATGTAATAAATTTTTAATTTTAATAAATACTTTGGTGAAAGTGCATATGTCATCTGCACACGCAGAAACCTTCCGCCATGTTAGAAAGGTTGTTTCAGGAGTATTTCTTCCCTAGTTATTGTCCTGAATCAGTGGATGTCTTGTGGAGGGGATGCCCCCACGCCCTACTTCCAAAAAAAGGCATCAGATTATGGCAGTATAAAGTTCATTCTGATAACATTGTAGAATGCATGTTCTTTTTTCCTGCCAACCTTAATCTCTACCCCTCTCCATCAGAGTTTGGTTTCCTATGCAACAGAAGTTCAGATCCCTAGGAAAACTGTAGGTTCTGTGGTGTAGCATAACCTCAGTTGCCCTTGTACTGTAAAACACAAAGAAACCAGAAAATGCCATGAAATAACAGCACTGCAAGAGTAAATAAATAAAAAGGAAGAGATTTAAAAAACAGTAAAATTTGTAAAAAACATAGTCATTAAAGATTACGTAACTGTTGTTTTGGAGAATTTGGTAATTGCCAACTTTCAGGAATGCCGAAAGTTGCCAAAGGACATTAGACATTGCACATAATTTCCTTGTTTTGACGTTAAATTGTTTTTTTCTTTTACGTAGGTATTATGATCAACTTTAAGCCACCTATAAAGTTTCCACCTCTGTCACTGTCTTCGCTCTCTCTACAAGCTAAAGTCACTGTTATATCTGTTACTGTTGGCGTAACCTTACTTGGATGCCTGGCACGGTATGCATACTAAACAATCACTTCACTTTAGAAAAATTCGATTTTCAGTCCTCGAATATTTGACTGATGTATTATTACTGATAATTTGTGATTATCTAATTTTCCCTTATTATCCTATGAGGGTTAAACCACCTTTAATCCTCACAATAACTGGCAACAGGGACAGAACTGAAATTTTTTTCGTAAGCACATATAGTTAAGACTTTTTGGGGACAGCAGGACATTTTCATCCAAAGTGGGACTGCTCCATGTAAGACGGAACGTCTGGCCACCTTAAGCCCAAGTACTATATTCCATTGTTGTATTCATTCATGATATTATGTGTTTATTGCAAATCATACTGGACAGCAGTATCCTCCTCTGATGATTATATACACCAGACTGACATTGCTGCAATATGAATGCTTTTGTAAACTGGTCACCAAAAACACCTCTAACTCTCTTTTAAGCGACTTCAGTTGCCAACATGTTTCCATTGCCAGTTTTCATCGAGTATAATTACAGCCTTAATTTACAATTACGGCTTTCGATAAACTTAAGATTTAATTACTTTGAGCATTCTTGTGCAATAGAGAAACTCTGTTTTTATTCATTTAATGTCTTTCAGGCTCCTCCGTAGACGTAAAAGAGGTAAACAGAAGCCCTCCTCAAAATCAAACCCTTTTTCAGGAAGAAGATCAAAGCAGGGAAGCTCATGGAGTTTAAGCAATGGAGGTTGTAATAATAATAATAATATAGTATTAAACAATGTCAAACAATCAGCCGTTTATTGGCGTATTGATACCCGTAGCCGATGGTATAAAGCGTGAATTAGATGGTGAAACGTGCGAAAGAAAATGACTGTTTTACGCTGGTGGACTCGGCCACGGGCCTTCCCACTTGCGGGCTCCCTACGACTTCTGAGAGGAGGTCCTTTTGTGCCAGTAGCTCGGTGGGAAGAGCTTCCTCATGGCTTCGAATCAGTGTCGATTCAAGCTATGACTTGCATGCTGGCCTGCTTCAAAATGTTCCATCCATCCATACTATCGGCGTGAATATCCTCGCTCCATCGCATTGATGACTTAACGATATTTAATTATCAGCGTGAATGTTAGGTTGTAATAATAATAATAATATAGTAGTTTTAACTTTAAATAAGTGAGGATTCAAATTAGTCAAACGGTTGTAATTAAATATAAAACTTGATATAATGCTATGCGGAATGCAATGAGAGTTGTTATACATAAGATTATAAGAATTTTGAGAGTTAAAGGAGACCACAGAATTTTAATTGTGAGGTTCAAGCAGTGGCGTACCGTGACATTTTTCTTTGGACAAGCAATGCATTTATTTTTGCTTTGTGTCGTTTTTCTTGAAATTTTCATAATTTCTTGTCTTATGCAACAAAAGTTTGTATTTATGCTTATAGTTTCACGTAGACTTTCTTGACATTTTAGTCATTAAGCAAAGAAACAATAACTTACTTTTTTCAGTTTACAGGAATCCTACGCATACAAACAGATACCTTCATGCTACATCGCACCATCACCCTTCCCAAAAACGGACAGTCGACACGTTGTTCACATGAGCAAATATTATTTGCAGTAACAAAACAGTTTTACAGAATGAACTCAATTTTCTTAGTGGCATTTTGGAAGAAAATGGTTACAATCAACATTATATTCCAAAAACTGTTCAAGTCCAAAACTGAAGCCCATTTTTCATACCTAATTCCTGATCATATTCCTTTTAAAAGAAATGAGCATAAAGCCTTCCTACCATTTATAAACTATGTCACTGACCTTTTACTTTTGAGACATAATATTGATACAGTATTTATTTCAAAAAACAAGATTTTTAGTTTCCTACGTTCTGTTAAAGAACCTGTGGATCCATACAAAATTCCTGGTGTATATCCCATCCAAATTCCTTGTTCTTGTGGACAGTTATACATCGGGCAAGCAGGTCGATCCACTGCGTGCCGAAAACGGGAGCATGAAAGCCTCGTGAGGAATAAACAGATAACAAAATCGGCAATAGCAGAACATTCAATTTTAAATAACCATTTAATCCTTTTTGACCATACTAAAGTTCTCGCAAAATCAACTAATTTTTGGCCCAGATTATACAGAGAAGCAATAGGGATCATCAAGCATCCTAATAATTTTAATAGAGACGATGCAAAAACCATTCCCGTTGCTTGGCTACCCATTCTAACAAAACTGTAACGTGTAAATGTCAGTTTTTATTTATCGATTTAATTTTATTCTGTTTTGGCTTTTATATTCGTCTCTAAAATTTCATAATAATTTATTTCAACGTATTTATACTGTTTCCGCAACTTATGTATATTCTACAATTTTCTCAAAAGTTTTTCATGTAATTTAACCTCTTCTGATGATGATTCGCACAGCTCGAATCGAAACGTAAAGTTTTAGCAATAAATAATCTTTTTGCTATACAGCTGACTACCTGAAAATTTGTTGTTGATTATTGTATTGATGCTACTAGATGGCAGCATTATCTTTGACATAAGTATTCTTAGGATTGCTTCTCAGATTTAAATTATTTCATGCTTATGAGCCTTAAAAAGTTAAAATACTCAGTATTTATAAATTTAATGTTTGATTTAATGAACTCACAAACTTGGAACAGAAAACGTAATTATATAGAAAATCAAACTACAACAACAATAAAATGCTTGCGTAGTTATGCCTATATTTCACATTCTCACTGGAAAGCAATTCCCAAGTTGCTTCCGATCTGGCAGCGCAAGCTCTGCCCTCAATCGACAGAAATTTTGCAAAAAGGTTAATTTGACCTTGAAAAAAAATTCAGTTACACAAACATAATTTCTGCTGAACCTTTATAAATAAGGCAAAAATGGAAATGTGTTTTCAATTAATGTTAGGCAAGCAATGATTATAATGCTTCTATGGATCTACGTCACCGGGTTCAAGTATGTGAATATTGTCATATTCGGTTATAGGTAGCGTGTGGGAGTTGGGGAGACAGTAAGTTATCAAGAATAGCTTGCAGCAGTGATCAACATAAAACTAACCAGTAACTTGTAGGTAAACATTATGTCAAAAACCAATGGCCTCATTTCATACTCGTGTATTTGAGTATTTTGTGATTTTGCCCTTTTGATATTTTTATCTCTCTTGTGTTTTGAGTTTTTGGAATGAAAATATTGAATAACTGGAATTTGATTCACATTTGGATTTATTTCCAGCCTTAATAAATGCAATTCCTAAATGTATTATTTCATATATAATTTTTTTATTTTTTTTACTTTTCCAATTGTTAAATCTAGAAATCATGCCACTTCGTCCGAGTGTAAGTCCAGCTGCCTATAAGCATAATCGCCAGGGATCGATTGGCAGTGATCGTCACTCTGTTCATTCTCTTTTAGCACCATCTGCAAATTTGGAGGCTACTTCTGCACCTGCTGTTCTAAGCCCTCAGCAACTTGGAACTATGGGTAAGAAATCCCAATTTGCATAGCAGTTCGAAACTAATAATAGATTATTAATTGTAAATTTTGTTTCCTGTGCTGTAAAGCACATTTTTTTGTAGTAATTTTTAAAGGAAAGCATATTTGGCAATTTTCTTATTGATAGACCCTTCATTTCTGCCAGCGTTTTTATTTATTCCCCCGATTCTTTCATTTCAACTATTTTTCGTATCCATTCAGCATTTAGCCAATCCCTATGTCACCAGTTGAGTTGGTCTTGTAATAGAGATTAGCTATATAATGAATATTAGCTGAGATCTGAAATGTATGTGGTGTATATGTAGTGCATGGCAGTGGTGCCAGGCCAAATGATATTATAATTATTTGTGTGGAAAGAAAGATATGACACAAAATTCTCAATGCAGTTGAAGGTTTAATTTTTCATTACTAAACACATAGATGAATGAAGAGGATATGTTAAGAATGGGAATATACACTGAAAGAGAGCGTTGTTTCATGTTCTCGTTCGTTTAGTGGTCTAAGACACCCCAGGCTAAACGGAGGGACCCTAGTTCGAATCCAGGACGGGGAAAGCGTCTTTCTTCAAAAACAAAAAAGCTCTGGTTTGAGGTGTATATATATATATACACATGGGTGGCAATAATTATTCTATAATGGAGATTTTCACGATATATTTATAATTTTTGCAGTTGCTACATGATGTGTATTTACATCCAATGCCATATTTTCCAGTAGGCTATACTAGGCTGTAGACTAGGAATGGCAAAATTTGAGAGGCACTTTAGAAGAGATTTATAAAATTATAAAGCACTTAATTTTTGCCAGTATATTTTCTAAATCAAAAGTAAATATTTATTTAGTAAGGGCGGCAAAAAGCATGGGCTGATCCTGAACGTAGTGATATCCTATGCCCTCCGAAAGCCCTCTCAAACTTCCAGCCGGCTAGGCCAGAAAAATTCATCTGTAATGTAGCTAGTCGCATGAAAACAGCCTGCATAATGTATATCCTAACCTTGATATTACACAGAATATTCCCGAGTATGGAAGCCACAAACTGTTCTGCAGAATATTTTTCTTGCTTTAAGAAAATTAGAAACTACCTGTGATCAACTACAGTGCACAAAAAAAGTATGAGGTCAACATATAATTGAATGAAAATATACGTAAAATGTATTTTCATTTTATCAAAATGAACTTTTTGATATTTATGAGCTATAATATCACATTTTACAATAACATCTACAAAACATAAAACAACAAATATGAAACTTACAAAAGTTGACCTCATAAAAATTATCACGAAAGAAATATAGAAAAAGTATAAGGACATATTCTAAATTACATATGATTTCTCTTAATAATCAAGAAACTTGAATAAGCCGAGAG
>QLNU02015003.1:90212396-90234463 GCA_006491805.2 Dysdera silvatica
ATCAGTGTTGGATATGCTTTTTTTTTGGCTAAAATTAAAATCTATTTCAATAAAACTGAATTGGATTTATTATATACCAAAAAGAAATAATACTGCAATATAGGGTAATATTCTTTAATGTTTGTGTTTTGATTTATGAGGTTTCAACATTTCTATTGTCGATACAAATGTTTTTGTCGTATGTTGAATGCAACGTTTTTTAATGTTCCTACCACTGATTGGGAGGAGGGCAGAGACTAGCTAGGAAGGGGCAGGAAAAAAGTAACCTGGTGTCCACAAAACGCTAAATCCGCCCATGTGCACGTCGTCCTAGATAATCCTTTGTTATAATAAAGGTCACAGATTAGGGCATCAGTGATGCAAAGAACGATATTACCTGTGAATGGTTCAGACAGTTTTATGCACATTGCAGTAATTACGATGTCGCCATCTATTTGGCAGGGTGTTGTGCTGCAATCTGTTAGCGTGTCACTTCAAGTATTTTTAATTACATGGAAAACGTTTAAATTTTATTTTTTGGTGAATTTTAGCGTTTTCTATTATCACTTCCTTTATCAAGAAACTAGATATTTTTACCTTAGCAATGACACCATATAGTCAAGTAGAAATCTTAGTTTTGATTAATATTTTATTTTTGCTGAGCTGCAGCCAAATTCCAAATAAAGCCTTAGCCTTTCGGAATTTATTATGAGATTCAAATATGGGACAACAGGGCCTGTTGATTCCGTAGTGAGCATGGATGGGAACAAATGTATTTTGGTTTGGAGGTTATGCTTATTTGTTGGTCCCGTCCTAGAAATCCCAGGATGCAGTCTTCGGGAGATAAAATGTGCAAATACAGTGAGATACAGCATCATGACTAGCTATCTAACCATTGATTAAATAAATGGGTTTTGGGATATGTAAAATTACAAAATAACCAGCTTTGTTTAAAAACAAAAAAAGTGACATTAAAGGTTGTTAAGAATATTGTAAAATGCAGTATTTGGATGCCGGGTAGATGATATCTCGTTTCAGACAAATATTTTTCTTCTGAGCCAAAAATCGACTAAGGCGAGTACTGAGTGTTTCAATTTCATATCGACTGTCCAGTGGCAGAGCCACCTACTTACAGAAGATACACATCGAAGCCAAAAAATGAAGAGGGGAGAGGCAGTAATTAGTTACTGAATGGGGCCTTCTGCACATTACTGAAGCTGAGTGTTGATTTATATGGCATGTGTTAAGATTTTCATTCACATAAGGTCAAATACTTATAATCTGTTTTATATTAATTTTATTTCATATTAAAGTAGACAAAACCACTCACTCGGAAGAATGCATTCTTGGATTCCATGCACTCGAGTTAATCGCTGAACGGTAATGAGAATGGTCATTCTTATAAGTGAAAAATATACCCTTCTCTTTCACTTTTTTGAAGAATGATCGTTCACTGTGCTCACTGCCCTTTATTTATTTATTTATTTTTAATGTGTCACTGTGTTAAATATATTTATTGGAAGTAATTGAAATATTATGTTAAAGGTCACATTTTGAATTTAGGCATGGAGGCCTTGGAAACTGCCATTGGGTACTGGGAAGATGCATTGGCTGCATATAGACCACCCCCAGGGGATCTTCTTGCCTTGACAGTAAGGATATTTGTACTTAATTATAAGTCACACTGTTTCTAATAAACCCTTTTGTTTTGTTATCACTGCTATATAACCATTGTGCTTTGTAAATCCCTTTCTGGATCTCATTTTCAATGACATAATTACTGTTGGGGGTTTATTTCCGTTACCTTTTTCCTGAATCGTTTTCTGGTGGCATAAATGATGCTATTAAATCAACGATTTTTTATATTAGCCAACGATGTGGCAACAATAGATGTTAAATTACTCGTAAAGAAAAGAATGATTTTCCGGTGCCTGGTGGGACCCGAACTCACGACCTCCTGATTGCCAGTCAAGTGCTCTACCAAGTAGTCATAGTACTGCCACACTAATAGAGAATTTGTTCATAGAAAGGCATACATATGCTAGTAAGGAAGGAAATAATTAACTCCTGTAGCTTAGTTGGTAGAGCACCTGACCGGCAATCAAGAGGTCGTGGGTTCGGGTCCCACCAGGCGCCGGAAAATCATTCTTTTCTTTACGAGTAATTTAACATGAATTATGTTATTAATATGACTAATAATTTTTGAATTCTCCATGAAAAATTACCAAAAACGTGCTCTGGTGATTTCATGTGTTGACTAGTTTGACAATTGTGTTAACCCTGCGAAGGGTCATAATGTTGTCTAAAACCTCAAACACAAGGAGAAGGGGCATCGTTCCTGTCCTGGTGACTGAATGGTTAAAGCACTCCGGTTCCATCGGAGGGTCCGTTGTTTGACTCTGGATCAGGGCAATGACTCTTTTTCTTCGATACGTAACATTGTAGTTTGAGTTAATAACTTGGTGTTAAAAACAATTAGTCAATATAACTTAACTTTCGAAGTTGTGATTTTAAGGTTATTTATCTTACTTTGACTGATTTGTTAACGACATTATCCATGTTGTAAAAGTGTCTTCATATTTTAGGATGCCGAAGAAGGAAAGTTTACACATATGTTGGAAAAAATTCTTGATGAAGCCTATAAATTACAAGAATATTGCAGTCACTTATTCCTCAACGAAAGTTCTGTTCTGTTCAAGGATGACACCATGTCAGTAGCTTCATCCAGGCTAGAGCGACTTTCTATCTCAGATCGTAGAACTATGACAACAATGTCTTCTATAGAGAGTTTCGTGTCTGCTCAAGCTGAAGTACACACATTTTTTTACAAGCCCTTTACATTAAATCTTTTATTTATGCATATAACGGGACGTGTCTTATCTATTCTACAGAAAACCTGGGTTTGAATTTTGCTGGTACCAAACGGTTGTCACTTTTTCTACCCATCCATAATCAGGGTTTTATTATCTAGGTAACAAAAGATTTGGATCGCCCAAGAAACTGTAGGTCTTTAAACAGAGAGAGAGAGCATGGTCTTAGCTGGCCTTGTGTTATTTAACACAAACAAAAGTTTTTGTTTGATGCTGAAAGTTCAAAACAGTCCTCCAGTGGCCTCAATAAATACAGCTATGACCTTTGACCTAACTTCAAAGTATTAATTTTATAATGGACTATGTTATTTTAGAAATTTGTGACACAGAAAGCACATCAAGCTTGTCTCTTTTAGACTCAAAAAATCTCTCTGTGGATACATAATTAAAAGCATATTGTTAACGAATATGATTTTTGTAATCTGATAGTTTTGGATAAAACGTGAGAATGAAAAGAACCATGCACAACTTTTTCTGATAGCTTTGGCCTAGCAACCTGGTGCCTTCCAATTGGCTCCATTTTATACCAGACTGAATTCTTCAACCGATTCTTCTGAAGCTCTATAAATGACATAGTTTCAAAGTGTAAGCAAACACATAATCCATAAATTTCCATTTTAGGATGATATTTGTCTCATGGAGAGGTATGCAATTAAGTTCAGCAGTTTTTTGCATTCTTGAAAGCGGCCGATTTTAATGTAAAAACTGATCAGCTGCAGTCAGAATTCCGTGAACTTCAAATAACTGAAATGCCAGTGAGTATAAAAAAGAAAAAGTTGACACACTTTGTGGTTTACCTGATGAAATAATAAAAGAGAGGGTTGATCAAAAGTGGGCTGTTCTTTGTCAATTGACATCACCTGATGGTGCATTAAGATATTGCAGGATTTCTAGTGGCATGCTGTGTATTTTAACAATACCTCACAGCAATGCAGAACTTGAAGGAATATTCAGCAGTGTATGAAAAACCAGAACAGAATTTCTAAGCCTTTTATCCAATGAAAACTTGGAAGACATTTCGGTGACTAAAGATATGCAAAAGGGAAATTACTGTAAACAAAAATGCAATATGAAATTTTCGACAATGGTTAAATCAGCCATTTATAAACACTTGATTTATAATAAAGTAGAATAATCATAATAAATCAGTGCTTTTGGTTTATGTCCATCTTGGTGTTGCTGTAGTTTTTCGTAGCGTGAAGTATAAGTTACTATTTTAATTATTTAATTAAAAAATGTATTTTAATTTTAGGAAATTACCTTGGATTTTTTCTGTTTAATATAGTCAACATTTATCAGTAATTTATGCATAATAAGTCAAAAATATAATACCTCTTTCAATTTTGCATATGTTTCACTGCATGTATTTTACACACTGGCTGATAATGCGCACGCATTTTGAAAAATTATAAAATGGCAGTGTTCGTGTGTGTGTGTATATATATAGCGTATACGTTATACTAAAAACTATAGTTTACAATACAGTATACTTGCTTTGTAATGAGGGTCGATATTACCAGGAAACGGCATATAACAAGGACTGCAAAATATATGCAATGAAATAATCACATTATAAGACTATATAAGCGTCAATCATTATAGCGAGAAATCGGATATAGCAAGGAAAATAACAATTTACATGGAGGCATCATCTTGTTAAAACTCATTATACTTTATAATATACTGTATGTATACTTATGTGAACAAACGTGGTGGGTAATTTTGTGGAAACTAAGAATGACAGCAGTCTAGTTTCCATAGGCACTTATGGGATTAGTATTGTTGGTTAGTAAAATATAGGCATTAATCTGTATTAGGCCAAAAAATCAGTATGGTGGAACCTCGATTCTCTATCTCCCGATCCGTTTTTCTCGCTGAACCATCATCGTCAAGTTCAAGTTAGCGTCGCTTGGCAAGCGCCGGCACTGTAAGCCTCAATACGGCCTTTCCTTCCAAGTCATTTATGTGCATTCCTCTAGATTAAATTCATTGTCACGTTAGTGCGAAAAATTGTTTGGAAACAGTGGGTGAAAAATGTAAGCATATTATACTCAATTTGTCTAAAAAATTGGAGATCATTAAGTGTCTACGAAAGGGAGAAAATTCAGTTAGCATCTCGCCAATTTATAGCATAGACCGTGCAACTGTAAATGGTATTAAGAGAGATGCCGACAAAATTGAAAGCCATGTTTTCAAACTTACTTCTGACGTCAACATAACAGCAAGGAAGACAATAAAAAAAAATCATCACTTGAGCAGCTGGGTGCCTTCGTTTGTGCCTTCAGCAAATTTCACAACGTATTTTTTTTTAATTGTATAATTTTAATAAAAATGTACTATATTGTACTGTAAATTTCCCCGTTTCCGCTTAACCGTCTTTTCAATTATCCGTCAAGGATCTATTCCCTTGTTTGACGGATAATCAAGGTTTTACTGTATATTGTGTACAAGGATGTACAAAAAAAAAACATTTTATTGAAGTTTCAGTCTATTAATAATTTTTTTTTTCTTTCTTTGGTCGAGCAATTTTTAGTGCATTTTTATTTTTAGTATGACTTTGTTTTCAACAACCAAAACTCAATGGTGGGGGTATGAACCCCCTGCATACATCAATGCCTTGACCTTATCCTGGAGCCCTTTCGAGTGTGGATGATGTCGAAAAGTTCCAATAAGTTGGGTGGGGTTATGAATGTGAACAAAACTGTAGCAATAATCAAGCTATAACAAAAGCGGCAGAAAACTGAAATTTTTCGAAGGCTTTTTTTAAATAGCTGTATGGGCAAAAGAGCTTGTTTTAAGTGCTGTGAGAACAGAAGTTGTTAAAAAAAAAAAGTTTCTCTCAGTTTTCTCTTCTGGGTAAGGACTTTTTTTAAATCTGCCCCTTGTTTAATTTTTAAAATTCCAAATGTCAAATAGACCCCAGTTTTTGAAGAAAAAAATTCCAGGGGGTAACCCCCCCCCCCGATCCCTACTGGCTACGCTACTTGTAGTAAGCATTTTCATGTGTTTGGTAGCTTAGACCAGGATTGTCCAACATACGGCCCACAAGCCGCGATCTGTCCTGCGAACAGTGTTAATCCGGCTCGTTAACAGCGGTCTGCAAGATCCATGAAAATTCTTTAAGCGACCTGCTGCCCAAAAAGGGTGAACAACCCTGGCTTAGACAGTGGCAGTTTACCAATAGGCTATGTAGTCTGTAGCCTATGACGGAAAATTTTCAATGAAAAGTTTGCCGACGAGGAATTTGTAATAGTAGGTTGAATTTTTTGGTGGCCAGTTGAATTAATTTTGAATTGTTATGTTCAGAATCATAACGAGATATTGGCAAAGGGAGAGTTGCCAATCGTGCCACCTCGAGAGAGGCTTTCAAAAGATGCCAAATTTATGAATACTTGCACAAAGATGAATTTGAAATAAGCATTGGGGGTGTCTTCTTTGTTTGTTTGTTTGGACGGTTTATGGCGCAAGAGCATCTGGGCTATGCTACGCCAAAATTGGGGGTGTCAAATTAAGAAGTTTATAAAAGCACTGCAATGTTATGCCTTTAATTATGTTTAAGTTTAGGCAGAAAAATGTGTGAGCCTATAGGCAGCAAAATCGTACAGCCGCCTTTGAACTTAGAAGTTACATTACATAGTCAGCTGCATTTCAGTAACCTTTTAACCTTGGAGATAAAGATCGATGTGAGAATGAATGGGTGGCACTAGTGTCTAGTTATAGGTGATTCTGAGTTCATCACACATTCTTTGTTCTTAACATACGGGACATGTTATAGCTTCCAAGTGGTACTCACACACACACACACACACTAGTACAACCATACGATGTCTTTCTGTGGTCAATAAATGTAATCAAACTGTTTTCTGGAACTTCGAAGTTAGCTGCCTTGTTAGTAGCTATCATAGTATTGTTACATGACAAAACAGAAATCTAACAGCTATCAAAAACAAGATCTATGAGCATAGTATGGCATAAAAATAATAGGTAGTAGTGAATGAAAGTCTTGTTTGATGCAGCACGTTCTGTTTTGCTATTGTGACATTATTGTATTTATTTTTAAATCTTTTATCAAACAAACACAAAATGACCTTTGTTGTCCTTCCACCGTAAAAATTCAACCAGCAGCCATCAAGTAAACAAAGGCAGAAAGAATGTACATATGATAAGACAAATGAAAGTATGTATAAACATCCTTGTAAGATAGATGAAGAAATGACAATCATTGTGCACAGATAGTAAAAGGTTCATTTAACAACGTTTTTTAGCACAATACAATTAAAAAATCAACGATCGTTTCGCACAACCATTGGTCGTCCAAAATGATCGTCGATTTTATAATTTTTTAATTGCATTGCGCTGAAAAACGTTGTTAAATGAACCTTTTACTATCCTTGTAAGACATATGCACCCAACACTTTTAGCTCTTAAATGTTTTTACTTGGTGTCCATAAGAATCAGCTGTATGTCACAGATCGTTATCGATTTTAAATATCTAGAAAAATATTTCAGGTTGCCGATTTGGAAGACTTTGATGAGTTTGCCGAGCTCAACATTGATTTAAAGGAGTTAGCCTTATATCAAATAGCTTTAAAGAAACATGAAGAAGGTGGCATACCCATCCGTCTGTTAAGGTAAAATAAAATGTGTTGATGCTTTTTAAATGGTAAAATACAGCACCACTAATTAAAATTATTTAGGTCTAAGTTTATTTCAAATTAGCAAAATGATCCAATTCAAAGTGGCTAACTTCTGTAGTAAAATCTTGTAATGACAGACACTTCATGACTTGTGAGTTTGTTTGCTATTTGAAGGAATCCACTATTCGGGAGTGTTAGGGCATAGTAAGCATTGGGAATGCAAATTGGAAAAGTGTCTGCTAAATAGAGGTGCCTGCTATTTGGGATTATTGTGTGTGTATTGCTGAATACACAATTGAACTCGTTTAGAATGAGCCCACATGTAATTGCTTTCCAGATTTTATTTCATGTGATGCAATTTAATTGCTTTCACACCACTAATTGTTCTACATCCGACAATAATGATTGAACCTGTACCTTTCTTCATTCTTTTCTGTGTCTGAAGCCTTTGTAATGATTCCTGGCCGAGGTAAAACAGCTTCACCAGTAGTGCTTTATCCACCAACATCCATATTAAAGTGAAAATTTTACACCTAATGAATGTAGTCGTAGCAAAATTAAGGAATGAACTGTTAGTCATACACCCTGCATTTTATAGGACTGTGATTTGTATATTTGTTGTGATTCCAATATATGAAGCACCCTCCTATCAACAAAAAACCAAACTGTGTACTGTAGTCTAGGAGATTATTTCCTAAGTCTTAAGAGATTCATCTTCTTTGGAAAACTGTGTATCTTGGTACAGCATGAACTTTGCTATTCTTCCACTGTAAAACAGACAATTATATTATTAGTAAGACACGTGCAAGCCCGATCCATGTCCACTATCGAGATTAAAACAGAAATTGTGAAGTTTCTTGGTGAGGGTAAGAATTAGTAGAGTTCATAATATTCAATTTAAATTGCCAGGGCATTATGATAATTATGTATAATTATATGTTCTATTAACTATTTTAACTAAAATGTCTAACCTGTTAAATGTTTAACCATTATTTCCTGTTACCCCTTTGATACTCATGTTGCATTTTCTAAATTTCAGAACAGAAATGGTTAAATGTCAAACTACTACGGAATACATAACAAAAGTACATTGCATTCGAGTAGCATTCCGGGTATGTACTTTTTATGTATTCTCTGTTTAAAATGCATTTTGTTTTTCGATTATAGAAACTGCTGACATTAAAATGCATTTGACTTTAAATTATATTCAGAATTTCAGACTAAGTAATATATATTTGTTTCAAATTAATCCTTTTCACTCTAAGAATTTAACACGAGTGACTTATGGCTTTGCAACTGCACCAGTGGAGGTTAAAGGGTTTAGACATTTTTTGAAGAGTCACTCAAATTGTGACGTTCAATTTAGTTTGTGGTTAAGTTACAACTTAATTTGAAATTTTTTAAAATTCATGGAATTTATCTTAACTCTATGACTGCTTATTCTGCTATTTTCATACGTAATACAATTGTAGCATAATTTGCACATCCTGCGGTTTCCATAAGTGTCAATTCTACCTTCTATATTTGTGTTTGTATATTTTATTTTTTCCTCCATTCGGACGATGATAAAGTCTTATACATATTATTAGCACTCTTAAATTTTATTTTGTCTAACAAATAGCAATGGTGATCAAACAACAATATAAATCAATGTTTATTGGCGTAGTGATACCAGCGCCGATGTTATGACGTGGCTAGATTGTGCAACGTTCGAAAGAAAAGAAATGTTTCTGCGTTCGGTGGGACCTGAACCCACGGCCTTCCACTTGCGGGGCGGAGTCTCTGCCTACTGAGCTACGAACGACATCTAATCTCTTACGAACGTATATAAAGACTATTTACTGAAGCCGGTTATTTCGCAGAATGGTGTAGTACATGGACTATTTTTTAAACCAAATTACGAAACCGGTATTAAATTGATTGAAAGGCCCGTTGCAGCATCCATATTTACATAAATCAAACATGATGCAGATTAAATCAAACAACAATATAAATCAACGTTTATTGGCATAGTAATACTAGTGCCGATGTTATCACTACGCCAATAAACGTTGATGTATATCGTTGTTTGATTTATATAAATAAATGGCAATGGTGGTCATTTTTTTTTTATATAGCAAGTTATTTCCAACCAACAAAATAATTGTTTTGTGCTTTAAAAATTTAGAAAAAAAAAATCAAGAATACCTTTAAAAACCCCTTTTTTTTTTTTTTTCAAACGACATTTGTTACATGAGCCCCATAGTCAAAGGGTTCTGAAGTTAATCTGTTCGTAGTTTCAAATTTAATTTAATGGGTTGGCCTACTTTATAGTTAATTTAATGAGTTCCATTTTCTTTAGATGAAAATTGTAAAGGGAATGGGTATTTTTTATTGCATGTGACATTCATAAATTGTTCAAAATTTTTAATAGAACGAAAAATTTATTTTTCTCACTAATTCCATTGTTTTCGTAGGAGCTGTTTAAAAGCGATGAAATAAATAAATGGTTCTTCGAAATTGGATACAAAATACTTGCTGGCTTAATGCTAATAGGTGAAAAGGTATGAAAACAATTAGTACTTTAATTATGCGCTTTGAACTAATTGCTCAAATGGGGTGTAATGATTCGTGCAAGAGATATTATTACCCTTCGTAGAGTCAATACAATTGCCAAATGGCCAGTACACAAAGCCACCTGGGTGTGTGTTTTTTTATGTCAAAATTTTGTATAGTATATATAAAAGCAGTATTTTAGTAGTATATATATAATAAAAGCAATATTTTAATTGTATGTATATATATATATATATGCATGTATGTGTAATAAAAGCAGTATTATTAACACATACACACAGCATTATACTGATAAATCATAAATGGACAAATTATGAAAATACAAACAAATCTTTTGCAGTTCAATTGGGATATCAGCAATTCTCATGCTGCAATTGGTAGATTTGTCATTTTGAAAAATGACACGATATTTATTCAGGAAAAATTAACTATTTTATAATGAAATTGAAGTGAATATAAGTACTGCAAAATGAAACAAACTATAATGGACCATTTGTTTACTATCTCCAAGTAAAACTTATTTTGAGAATGTATTACTACTACTACGAATATGAGTTCCTTCACATCGAAAAAGGTTTTTTTTTTTTTCAGCTTATTGTGTTGAAATTCAAATAGTTATATCATTACATTTTAAGTGAATTCAAAGCCATATATTATGGTATGCATATTATGTGCTCATACATTACTTACACATACTTTATTTCCAGCATTTAAAATTTTAAATTCCAAAAAGGATTTAGCAGACATTTTCATTAGTTTCAACTATCTCATTATATATGAATCCAACTGTACAATTTTTGCCATTATTATGTATACAGGGTGTCCAATGAAGTCCTTTCTCATGCCCTTAACTTTTGAACTCCGGCAACTATAGTCATAAAAGTGGTGTGGAAATAAAGTGACCATGCGCTGTAACTTTCTGCGCCCCAGTTGGTAAATTTGAAAAATATTGGCCGTAAATCAGGAAGTAAATGAGATATAGAAAAAATGTCAACGACAACTTTATTCAGCATCATTTACTTAATATGAAATGACATCTCATGTACACGGATAGGTCAAATTTAGGGCTGTACCCTCTTTGGGCAGCCTTATTTAAAGTCAGTAGGAGAAATATATGTAGAGATATGAGAGGTACTGATATAGTAAAATATCTATGTGCTAATAGATGAGATCACTTTCAGTACCCTGGTGGTGAGATTCAGAAGTTATTAAACGAAAATTGCGAAGTAAACGAGATACAGAAAAAATGCCAATGACAACTTTATTTGGTGTCGTTTACTTAGTATGAAATGACATCTCATGTACATGGATTGGTCAAATTCAAGGCTGCATCCTTTAAGGCTCCAAGAGGTTACAGCCTTACCTTGAGCCTACCACTGTACACAAAATGTCGTTCCGGACTAATCTCATCATGCTGGCAACTTTTGTAATTTATATTTTTCTTTTATCTTGTTTAGTTCCAAAGTTACGTCTGCAATTTTTGTATTAATGATCAGATTTACGTGTGTGTGCAAATGTCGATAGTGATGTAATAGGTGGTCAGTGGGATAAATACCGAGGCTGGGGAATTGAACTAGCTAGTTAGCCTGACAATCTCGAAAATTATACTACGAGATACATAAAAGTAGTTAATTACGAAGTTTTAGAGTAGCATCAATTTAGTACGAAAAGACACCTTGTGCACGTTAATCCTGTGAACTGAATGCATACAGCACTTATTTTTTTTGTTCGCAATTTCTACCACTGTTACGTCAAGAACGATCCCTGTTGTATTTAAGCGTATTATCTAATTAGTGTATTGTTATTGTCTTAAGAAATTTTAGTGACAACCGATATATTTGCCTTTTTTTATTATGTAATTATATTTTCCTTACATTTTAGTGGCAATGTATGTATTTCCCTTTTATTTGGAATTGAACAAATACTAGTTATGTAATTATATTTTCCTGACATTTGAGTGACAACAAATGGTTTTTTTTTTGATAATTCGTGTGTGTGTGTGTCCTGGAATGCCATAAGAGAATGGCATTCTCATTTTTGTTGCTTTTGGTTTTCTTTTCATTTTTTTACATGCAACATCACCATCTTTTCAACAAGTTTAAAATAGAGTTCCCGAGGTGTAAGTCGTATCTGTCAGTCATGGAGAAATTTTCAAATGATGAGTGTTCTGGGATGTTGCTCATATACGGTGAATGTGGTCACAAGGCAAGAAAAGCAGAACGGCTGTATCGTGAATGTTTTTCTGCAGGACCATATCCGTCATGGAAGTACATGGTTAAGGGAGATGAGCTGCATGATCAGTCAACCTCGACCTGGCAGACCAGCTAATGTAGGGCGTGAAGTGCGACCAGAGGATGTCTTTGCGTACTTTCCCAACCATCCTTAGAACAGCGTAAGAGAGGTCAGTGCTGAGTGTAGCCTCTATGGCAATGTTTCACAAAGTGTGATTTGCAGGCCACCTGTGATCCGCGGCAGATTATCAAGTGGTCCACAAGATCATCACCAAATTTCAGAAAAAAAGAACAACTAGAAATTGCTGGCATAAGTAAAATTTAGATTCTGGTGAGATTTGATGACTTTACCATAAATATTACTTGTTATAAACTTTATCTTACGGCGTTTCGTGAAAGATTTGAATCCTCTAAATACACCCTTGCTGTCTACATTGCTTATTATTATTTAACTAATTTAATGATGTCATTTTCAGTTGAAATTTGACAAAATAAGATCGTAACTTATACTCTCTTTATCAAATAGTGTTACTCTAAAAATTATTTTGTTTCAGGTGGGTTTGGCAACCAACCCATGTTTTAAGAACATGGTCGGAGATTTTAGAGATTTTCTGCCAAAATCTAGTGCTTTTTTAAAGTAAAAAAAAAATTTAAAAAGAAGCTTAAAATTTACCGAAAAAGAAGTTAAAATTATCTATAATTTATATTTCAAGGGATGAGTAAATCTTTCCTCCCGGAGCTCCTATATACGTATATAAGCCTGCCAATAAGTCACATAAATCGAAGGTTACTTCGGTGATGTCTTTCCTTCATAGAGGCAAATGGGAGATCAGTATGGTAGTGGCTAAGTAGTGCTTAATATTATTAACCATACGTTGGCAAACTTAATTTCAGGCAGTATATTATTTTTAATGGGGTAGAGGAGACCCCCTCCCCCCCTCCCCAGTGGTCCACTATAAATAAAGGAATGCTTAAAGTGGTCCGTGAGCAACCAAAGTTTGAAAAACACTGCTCTATGGTATGCCATGTATGGCCCTATTTTAGCCCATTGGAGAATACATAGCCCAAACATGAGGCTTACGTTTTGGTCATAAATTCTCGAATTGCATTAATTTGGCCATGGGAAGTTTTTTTTAACCACAACAAGTGGTGGAACCTTTTCCAATATGGTTTTAGGCTAAAACGGCAAATTTTCCAAATTTTGTTACATGATCGACTAATGTGGATGCAAATAATAGCAGCCCTATAGTTCCAGAACGGCTCATTTTCGGACATTGTTTCACTGGACCAAAGTTGTTTCTTTTGATCTCTTTCACCTATTACACATGCTTGACAATTCCCAATTGCCTCCAGTATGGTAAAACAATCGTTTTCCATACCTTTGATGACTAAATGGCAACAGTACTCAGTGCCAGGGAAGGGAATTTTTTAATTTTTTTTAATCTGCTGCATTATTAGGTCAATCACTTAAATTATGTGTCAAAAAAATTTTTTTGTTCATGTAATTGCCTACGTAGTCACGATGTGGATGTAAATAATACTTTCACTGTACAGCCAAATCGGATCCTTTGCGGACCTGATTTCGCCAAATATGGCTTATTTGGCGTCCTTTACCACCCCTTTCAGTTTGTTCCATTAGTTTTGAATCACTCTGTATAATAATGGCTGTTGCTGGCATAAATCAGTAGACTGTGACTAGTTGTATTATTTGAAAGGAACAAAACTTGCGTTCTTGCTTTATTCTTTCATGTTTTCTATATTAATGACAAACTATAATTAGGGTGAGTCTTCCTCAATTCTCTTATAACATGCATGCATATAAAGTAATTTTTTTCACACCTTTGAAATATAGGATCCTAAAGATTGCTTGATCGCATACGAAAATATTGTGGAGTTTTCTAAAAATAGGAGCAACTGGACTATGATGGAAGAAGAGCTCCAAGACAGAGGGGTGAGGTTGATCAATTTTATTAAATTAAAATTTTCATTTTATGGTCACGGCAGAATTCTTCACTAGGGACAATACATCAAATAGTGAAAATAAAAATGTAATGACCTCCCAAATAAAGAACGATCAGCTTCTATATGATTTAGCGTAATCAAATTGCATAGATGAAATAAGATTGTAATCAATTCTCAAATGAATATAAGGGCAATTTTTCTGCATAAAATAAGATCAGTTGACCTTGAAATGAAACAAGAATGTGGTCAACTTTTACGGACCTCTGGTACGGACGTAAGTTTCTCAGCCATTTTAAAGTTGCGACCCACTTTTATAATAACCAAGTAATCCACGATCCCCTTTTATAGTAGCTAAATAATCTGCGGCCCCCTCTGTCCATCGCCGTTGTGTATATAAAGTAATTTTTAAGAGTAAAAAAATATGAAAACACATTAAATATGAAATTAATGGTATATATTAATGTATATTATAAATATAAGATCAACAACCATTAGTAGAATACTGCAATGTAACAATATAGAAAAATAAAAATATTGGAAACATTTGGTTTGAAATTCTTTATAAAAAACATTGCAATTAGTTTTAAGAAACCAGTTTGTGACCCCCAGGTTGGGAACCACCATCTTAGATGAAATAAGATTGATCCAGTGGTAATGCATGTACTTAGTGGTCTGTTACTTCCAACAGTGCCTCAAAAAATAAACATCTAACTGCTCACTGTAGTTGGGTGGGGTGATTCCCTAAGCACTGTGGGCTGTGGATTTCTTGGGAAAACGTAGATCCCTGTGCAGCAAGGCTTTTGATGTTTCACCATGAAAAAAAATCAGTGAAATGAAATTATAACATGTGTAATGTAATCAACTCTCAGATATAAGACTCTCAGAAATAAGAATATAATCCTCTTTGCTTCAAGACTAGATACGTTCTTTACCACTCATGTTACATTACTTATGGGACCTGCAGTGGTGATACGTTCAACAGGTATTGTTATCCCAGAGTTTGATGCTCAACACTGCCAAAAGGATGTTTATCGACTAGCTGCTTACTTTAACCTGGAGGTTGGTTCCCTAGGCCTTAAGAGGTTTGGATTCCTCGACGAATTGCAGATCCCAGTGTAGCATGACCTTTGCTTTTCTTTGTGTCATAAAACTTCACAAATATTATTGATTTAAAAAAAAAAAAAATGTTTTTACTGATGTAGTCAGATATTGATTGAAACTTTAATTTTCAGGTCCGGGATTTAACATTTTACGATATCGTTATCGATTTTATTGTGTTGGATGCCTTCGAAGATTTGGACAATCCACCCTCTTCTGTTTTAGCAGTTGTACAAAACCGTTGGTTGTCTACAGGATTCAAAGAAACCGTAAGGAACTTCCTTGGCAATTTTGTACTAAAAGTTGTTGATATTGATCGTTCATTTCATTCATAATATAGGGTATTTATGGTTTTGTAACAATATTGACTGATTGTAACTTGGTTGAATGTGTGGAAAAATTAGCTGTGTGTGTAAATGTATGATGGATCAGAGGTTGAACCAAGAATATTGAAAATGGAACTCCATTCAGCAAATTCAGGGGTTTGATTGTGACTAGGCATCTGCAGAAGCATTTACTGATTTTGGACATCTCCAGTTGTCATCACAGAAGAAGTGATCGTTGCGTAGAACATCGCTATGTGGTTGTGTCGAGGTAATGCATTTGCCTGTTATGTCATGAACCCAATTTTCTATTGCCGTGGTACCATGGGATGTGTGCCACTCGCCCTCTCCCATCTCTAATAATAATTTTAATAATTTGTTAACTCTAATATGTAAATAATTAGTTAATAAAACCGATTTTGTAAACATTTACTACTGATTTATATTTATAGCACTCATTTTAGAAATATGCACTTAATATGTTTTCCCAAATGATTAAAGGCAGTCATTGCTAAACACATAGTATGTCTTTTAGTATAGGAGAAAAAGAGACATCGTCCCCAACCTAGATTCGAACTAGGGTCTCTCCAGAACCCAGAGTGCCTTGACCGCTAGGCCATCAAAGACGGGAATAATGCTGCTTTTCTCTGTATTTGAGGATGTAAGATATTACCCTTCTCATGGGTAAAAAAAACCCAAAAAAACTTATATTTCACATTCCAATTCTTTCCCGAAAATCATAAAAACTCGTCCTAGTGGCTTTGTGTGTTGACCATTATTTGGCAATTGTGTTAGCCCTGAGAAGGGTAATAATAGCTTACATCCTTACATACGAAGAAAAGGAGTTTCATTCCTGTCTGTGATAGCCTAGCTGTCAAGGTGCTCCAGAGAGACTAGTTCAAAGCTAGGTTGGTGATGAAATTTCTTTTTCTCCTATACTAAAAGCTCTAGATTGAGCTCTCATGTGGGTGTCGAAAAAAAAATCGTTAAGTATATCGTATGTCATTGCCATATGCACTATTAACATTGGTCATTACTGAATATGCTGTTCATATAAATTGATTTGTAGTATTTACTAGTAAAAGACATAGTCCCCCCCCCAAGCCTTGGTTACCACTACCACCTTATTGTGTGGAGTTTGATTTTCATTGAACTTGGTTATATGTAAACATATTGATTTCGAGGTTACGTTAGTCGTTGATCCTGTCCCATATGTCCTGCTATACTATCTTGGTACATACCAAAAGAAAAGCAAGCTAACTATTTTAGAGCACAAAGTATATGTTAATAATGGAAAAGAGTTTCAAGGTTTCGGTGTATTTTACTATGCTCATGTTCCATTTTTTTTTATTTGACTTGTAGGCCTTGACAACAGCCATCTGGTCTGTCTTAAAAGCCAAACGACGAATGTTAAAGGTAGGTTGTGATTAAGGTAATGTTTGGGTAATGAGGATTCATATCAAATTTAGCCACTGACTGCTTAAATTTTCTTTATGGGTTTTCAACTGACCATAATCTCACCTCATCCTGAATTGTTTTTGTTCCTCACCCTGATTAAAGATCATTGCAGAAATTCTTAGGTATTCAATCATAAGTTTCATTGGTGGTGATTATGAGTTCCTTTACTCTCCAGAAAACCAGTGTTCCAATCCCAGTAGTATCAAACTAGGGTTCCCATACATCTGGAATTGTCAGGGAATTTCAAATTGTCTCTAAAAGTGAGGTAGGGAAATGAGATTTTGCAGTCAAACTTGAGAAGATCCCCCCACCCCCGACTTTACCAACTTCTGTTTGGTGTAGCTAAACCTTCCACGAATGTGAAGCCGGTTTCCCTTCAATAGGGTCCCCACAATTGGTCCAGAAATTTTGCCAAAATGTCTTGAACTTGAAATCGGGGAATTTTTATCCCTTGATGTGAATAGAAAATTCCCTGTAAATGTTTGTCGTTTTTCTGCTGATCCTCAGTTTGACATCTGATTCTCCCGAGACATTCCTCAAATTCCTCAGACAACTAGTATCCTTGTGCAGCACGATTTTAGTTAGCCCTGCATTGACGTACTGGTAACAAGTCACCATGTTCAGGTTCAGCAACCATGCCATTGATCCTAGTTTGATTCCCATGGAAATGTAGAGTGTAGTTCATTTTTCCTGCCCACCTTAGTCTGATGTTTGATTTCCTAGGCAACTGATTCGAACTCCTTGGGGTAATTGTAGGTTTTGACACAATCATGGCCTTGGCTGTCTTTGTGTTACAAAATACAACCTTAGGTATTTTTGCTTCCTTTTAAAATTAGAAACTTTGTAGGTAAAACCTTGCTTTTGTAATTTATTCACACACTACAGCCATATGGTGGTACAGTGGTAACAAGTTTGCCAAGCGTGCTGTTAACGGAAGTTCCAATTCTCAACAGGTGGCAAAAAAACATGGGCTTGCCGACTAACTGCTCACTGTGGTCCAAGGGTTGGTTTCCTATTCCTTAAGAGGTTCTGATTCCTTGGAAAATTAAATCGCAGTGCAGTGTGACTTTTAGCATCCCTTTTTGTGCCATGAAATACCAAATGAAAAAAAAAAATTTCATCTCGTGGCTCTGGTCATAGTCTTCGAGCATATGAGGCTAAAATCAATTCCCACCAAACTTAGTCACGTAAATCATGGTTCAGAGACTACGTTTAACTATTGGCCTTGCTATAGCACAGTGTGGTAACGCGTTCACCTAGTGCGCCGTTAATCTGGGTTCGACTCCTAATGGTGCAAAAAATGCTTACTCAGAGATCTCATAAAGATCGCACTGCTCACTTGAGTTTGGTTCCTTAGGCCTTAAAAGGTCCTGATTCTTCAGAAAACTGTAGGTCCAGAGGTTCAGCTTCCTGGGAAAGCAGTAGGTTCTGGTGCAGCGTGACCACTGTTATCCTTGAGCCGTAAAACCACAAACAAGCGTTTAGCTATCGATCTTATTCTAGATAACCCATTGCTTCATCTCAAGATGTGAAACTATAAACTCGTTTTATTTAATTATCAGTTTCATTTAACTTTATTAGATATTGGAAGTAATGATTGATGTAATAAATGTTGACATGTAAGAGTAAATAAAGTATGCTATATGTTGTGAACTAAAACATGTTATATCGAATTAAAGCCAAATGATGTTTCCTTACTCAGTTGACAAGTTGCGAAGGTGAGCGGTTTCCACCACGGGAACTGCAAGCTTTTGTATGCTTGGATTGTGGTAGTACTTCCATTCATTGTAAGATGTGCTCGCTATCCAAGAGCTTCTGATGAAAATATATTGCTGATGGCTGCCTCGATTGCAATTCTGTTTGAATCAATTGTTCGTTAAAGATGTGGCTTCAAAACTGCGATCTACTGAACTATCTACCTTTGATTTGAATCCTATCTTTGATTTCTTTGTTGTTGTTACAGTAGAACCTATGTTTTAAGTAGGAAAAAAACAACAACCCATCTCATGTACACATACTCAGGCCGAATTTGAATATGTGATTGTTAGGTAGTTGTTCCAGTGCCTAGTCTATTAGGGTTTTCTCTGCCTAAAACATATATTCTAGTATGAACCATAAAAAAAGTGGAGCATCAAAAGCTGTTTAAACTATCCCTCCACATACATTCCTTTTCTTTCTTAAGATGTTTTACCTTTTGGCATGGATATTATTTTAATTTTTTGAATTGGCAACAATATTTAAAAATTCTAAAATTCAACTGTGTAGTGTGGAGAGAATTGTCTGTTCTTGTACTCACTTTGGCAGCTGCTCTTTGTCTTTTAACATAGTTAAAGAATTATTCATGAGAACACTACACAAGATATAAGTAAAAAACAATTTGAGTGACGTTCTTGTAAAATGTAGTTAAGATTTATTTAAAAATCTAAACGTTTTCAGAGGGTAATGGATCCACCTTCTTCAGGAGAATTGCAAACGTTGAGAAGTTGCCAAATGTTAAATGGAAAAATTACTATGGTTCAGGTTAGGGTTATCCAAAAACAGAGGTCTCCATATTGAATGAAGTATAGGTGGCGCTTCGAGATCATTTACAACAGATTATCCATTAATGTAAGTAAACAACGATTAAAACAGTTAAGATCAAAAGTGGATTGCGGTTGAAAGATGATTTTGGCTTCATTGAACAAAAAACGATGATCGTGTAAATAAGTGTGATTAACAGTAGATGGATTTGAATCAGTGGAACCACGATTTTTACGCACGAACGTTTGATGTTCCTTAACACGTGTTTCAAGGGATCTATGAGTCTGGCCAATGTAAGTTTTATTACATACTCAAGGAATAGAATAGACATCCTAGATTTTACGGGAATTTAATTTTTCGGTTGTTTTCAAACCATTTCAGAAAATTCTCTTTTCGGAACTAAAAGACAGAACCCCCCCCCCAATTAAACAGTTTGGTATCTATTCTATTCCTTGTGTACTTAATAAAACTTACATTGGCCAGACTCGTAAATCCCTTGACACACGTGTTAAGGAACACCACGCGTTAGTGAGTAAAGTCCTGGTTCCATTGATTCAAATTCTTCTGTTGTTAATCACAGTTATTTACATGATCATAGTTTTTTATTCAATGAAGCCGAAATCATCTTTCAACCGCAATCCCCTTTTAATCTTCGCTATTTTGAATTGTTGTTTATTTACATTAATTGACAGTCTGCTGTAAATGACCTTGAAGCGCCTCCTGTACTTCGTTCAATATGGAGACCTCTGTTTTTGGATAACCGTAACCTGAGCCATAGTAATTTTTCCATTTAACATCTGGCAACTTCTCATAAGTTGTTTGCAATCATCCTGAAGAAGGAGGATCCATTATCTTCCGAAAACGTTTCATTTTTAAATAAATTTTAACTACATTTTTAAAAAACGTTGTCAGTCAAATTGTTTTTTACTTTTTATACATAGTGTTATACAGTTAATGGATATTAAAAAAAATATTTTAAGTTCTATTTAAAAAAGTTGACAAAAAAAATTGGACTTCCCCTCCCCTGAAATATAAAGACCTTGGTTGGAAACGATTGATACCACACATCTTTGACCTATAAAATAGACTTTGTTTTGTGTAATTATTTGAATCCATACCACAGGATGCTTCAAGGACGGACAACTGTTATAAAGTATAGAGTTGACAGTGTTTAAAAGCAAGATGAAAAATTCAATATGGTGGCACAGAAGTAACTTGTTCCTTTATCATACCATTAACCTAGGTTTGTTTCCAGTTGTACAATTGAATGTATGCCATTTCTCAGCCCATCGTAGCTCAAGGTTTTGTTTCACATGTGGCAGAGCTTGTTTCTGCGAAAGACCACATCCTAACCTGACTTCAGGCCAGAATCTAACCTGTAAAACAGCCTTATGCTATAGAACGAAAGAGAGAATTATATTTCAAAAACTTGAAGCATTAATGTGAAGATAGATTTTAAGAAACAGGAATACATACATGTCAAAAGGAAGTAGTCCTGTGATGACATAGGTATTATATTCATGTGTATCGCATTAACTCTGGTTCAATTAAAATAGTACAATAGAAAATACAGAGGAACCTCGTAAAGTGGCCACCTTGATAAATCAACCACCTGAATACAGTGACCATTTTTTATAAGAAAGCTTGTAAGGACTTGCTTATGCCTATACCAAAGTCTGTCTTGTATAGTGACTACCTGTCTATGGTGTATATGGTGGTCCTGTATATTCATTGCCTTTCAGTCTCAAAGGTGGTCATTTTAGGCAGGTTCTACTATGTGTCATTTTTTCTGCGCATCATAGTCTACAGTTTGGTTTTCTTAGCAACCAAAGTTTGGATTCCTCTGGTAACTGTTGGTTTCAACACGGCATGACCGTAGCTATCCATACGCTATGAAACACAAGTACAGATGAAAGTACCCATGAATTATTAGATTCATGTATATCTAATATAGACGAAATTACATTTTTATGAAATGACTTTTATTTTTTAGCTCCAGGATGGTTTTATTAGTCGTTTCTATTATGTTTCGGAGCACCTTATTCCAGTTTTAGCATGGGGATTTCTTGGTCCTAATGGGAATCTCAAGGAACTGTGCACTTTCTTTAAAGTAGGTGTTTTTTAAACATTTTGCACATTGCAAATAAATGTACCATTTAAATGCATTACTAGCTATTAAAAGTCCAACACTATGAAGAATGCATCAAGTTGGCCCGAAAAGTTACAAATGGTGTAGACCATGGGAGAATGTCATTGATTGAAAGCTGTCCACAAGTCTAACGGAGTTGCATGTGTGATCTCTTAATTTTTGTGACCATAGTTGCATATTCAGTGCACATGGCTTTGCTATCTCTTGCTCTTCTTGGTGTTGTTCTCTTTATGGGCAGAGGTGTAGTTTGTAATATTCGTTATTAGAATCATATGTTTTGACTC
>QLNU02015003.1:90234563-90255207 GCA_006491805.2 Dysdera silvatica
AAAGTTTTCAAAATTTCGGATTGAACCACCCTATTCTGACTACTTTTTCTTCCCATTTCCAAAATGCATTTGTTTTTTGATATCTTTAAAAATGAGTAAACTACAACAATGTTCAATAATAGACACATACAAACACACACATACACACTGTAAATGGAATACTATTTCTTTGTTTTCGTTTAAGGTTATATCTGTGAAAGTACACAATAACTATGGATAGAGCTGAAATCGAATTCCACTTCAATAAATCACAATTACCAACTAATGAGGATATTATTCAATATGTGATATCTGGAACTAAAAGTGGGAAATCATCTGTAAATATTGTGAAAGGTAATTTAGCAAAGGAAGTGACTGACATTTGGAATTCAAGTGACTGCTATCCAGCTTCTCATCTCACCATTAAAAAGAAATACGATGACTTATACAAACAATATAGCCAAATGATGGACAAAAAGAAGAAAAAAAATGAATGGCGAATTCTTGGTAAACAGCTTTTTGATGTAGTGTGCTTACCTCAGTACAGAACTGGAAAGACATTTGATGATGTATTTTATAATGACCAGAAATCGAGCAGAAATCTTAGAATTTGTACAAAATTGACTACTGAATATATTGTGTGGCAAAAAGGAGAGGAACAGAAAAAACTATGTGAGATAGGAAGAATTTCAAGACAAACTGGAAGCAATTCAAGAACTGTACAATCAAAAGAAATGGGGGATACTTCAACTGATACAAATACTAAGGAACAACAAGATATCAACATCTTTACTCCTTCTTGCTTCAGTGAACCGTTACAAGAAGATGAGTTCATACCACATTCCAGTGAATCTAATACAAGTAATGTGCAAACACCAAAGCTCTTGAGGTCTGCAAGAAAGAGAAAATTTAAATTAATTGAAAAAATTAAAAAAAAGAATTAAAAAAATTTAATTAATTGAAATTGCTCCTACTATGGCTGATGATGGCACACAAACACAGTGGAATTCAAAATATTATTGGCACATCCATAGTGTTAAGAAAGTATCAACTTGGAAATTCGCTGGTTGTTCCAAAGAAATTGATGAAAATATTTTAACTATTTATTGCACAGTTAATGGCTGAAACTCATTTGAGTACAAGGCAAGCCATTAAGGCTGTTCAGATTGTTAGTAACAAGCTATTTGGACAGAAGTTTACACTGCCAAGTGATATGGAGCACCATTCTGAACGATCAAAGCAAAAAACACCACGATGCACACTTACCTATGATCCATACTGGCTTCCAACAAGACATTCTGTTACCAAAGGATGATCTCTAATTGCATTGAGAGCTGAACAGCAAATAGGCATGGCTCTTCTGTGTACAGATGATGCAGTGCAGATGCTTGATGGAACATCCCGTGCACATATTGGGAAAGTAATGACATTGCCATTGCATATTGAAAAACCAGTGAGGATTTTACCACTGCAACAGGTAGCTAATGAAAAATAAAGCAATCTTGTAAAGTTACTGGATTATCGATTTCAAAGGCCTGAAGTTCTCACAAAATCAGAGAGAACAGGTTTATGGCAACAAATCAGGGCAACAATGTCTGATTTGGCAAGTGAAAATGAAGGGTTAGCAAAGGCAGTATCAGAACATTTTGGGCTTACTTATGTTCCGGGTCAATTATTTTATATTGTACATACTGTTCTTGCTTGGGATGAATCAATGAAGTCTAATTTGTTCTATAGAAAAAAAAAAGTTGGATATGAGAAGGTGCTGGGAAACACAACTTACATATCATCAGATGGTGCACAGTATGTAGCTGTGATAAAAGGAATTAATGCATTTCTGAAACTTATTGGACCGGGACATTCACAAAAACCTTGGAATAGATATTTTCAGTTTACAGAATTCGTTGAAAAGAAAGGAAAAAACAACTTAGCTTTTGCTCTTAAAGATCGTAAGTTTGAAGATTACCAGCATGTGCTGCAGTGGCTTTGTATTATTGGTATGATATTTGCACACATTTGGATGAAATGGATGTTAGAAAACAATTAGCATATGTATTCTTTTATGCATAATGATTTAAGTTTTTCTTGCTGCCCATAGCACTTATTGGCATACATCTAACAAAACCATATCTTAGGTTAATGCTTGACAAACGTAGCACATTCGTTACTTTGCTTGATATTTTTCCACAGCTGTATGATGACATGATGAGTCCTTCTGTTAACCTTTGTCAAATCAAGTCCAGCTATGCCAACTTTGAAAGACAAATTTTCTATCCATGTATACCTAAATAAATGGATGACAGCCATTCAGAGTGAGTGAGAAGAAACTGATTTGGAACTTACTGAAAACGTTTGTTTGAAAATGTTAAGTAAATGTGCAATAGCTTTTACCTGACAACGAGGCGGAATTCAGGAATTCAGTGACACATCGGTTTCGAATACAGGAACAAATTCCAGAACATATGCTTGAAAGTGCTCCAACTCACAATATATCCTCTGAGAAAGTATTTGGAGAAGTTGACTGACTTAAGCATGCTGGTGTACATGGTTTCACAGCTGTATCAGAAAAAATAGTTATTGCACATCCCAAACATTTAGTGTTCAGTAATAGTCAATGGAAAAAGCCAGAGTTAAAGAAAATGAAAAAAAACAAACAAAAAAACAACCGATAATTAAAAGTTGTGTGGAACACATCGCAAAAAGAAATTCATGCAAAAGGTATTAACACATCAACTGATATTGATACTGAAAAAATCTTGCAAGACAGAAAGTTGCTCAAGCCAAAAGAAGATCTGCGAGTGAAGTATGGCATAGTTCTAACTACATATGAAGGAATACAAAAGATTACGAAGAAAGTGAACCCAAACGAAAAAGAAAAAGTACTTGGTATGCTAGTAAAAATAGCAAAATTTGACTTTAAAAACTTTAAAGCTAACCATCCTCTCTTCAAACAGAGAGATGTGTCTCAAGCTACATTATTAAGCAATTTAAAAGTCTTGTATGGCCAGAAATCCAAAGATGTGACAGCTACAATTGATGATATCAGAGCCATCGTAAGTGAATCAGAAGTGCCGTATAGCATAGAAAAATCCATACAAGAAACTTCATTATCATTGGAAAGTATGCCAGAAAATGAACTAGTTGCAACAAGTATGGGATGAGGAGTGGAGTTTAGGACAAATTATTAGCAAAGTCAACGAAGGTAAGTATAAAATCACGTACATGAAATGAGCTAATAAAGATTCAAATGTGTAATTGGCTGTGGTCCATAGAATATGAAGTGTATAACACACAAGCAGAGCAAATAGTGGTTCTACGTCCAATAATAGATACTTCTGATATTTCTTCTACAAGGACTATAATATTTAAGTTATATAATCATGCTTTAATTCATAATTTAGCTGATGGTTATTAACAAACAGCTGCAAATTACGTTTATCAGAAATAAAAATGCATGTAAATGCTGCATTACACACATTTTTAATATTAAAATAGTTGTAAATTGGACAATTTTTGGAATATTTTGATGAAATTTGTGTCAAATGATTTAATTTTCCATCTAGTTTGTAATGAAGGGGTTCAAATTCATAAACCATGATTTACATATTTTAACCATTGCAATACCCCCCCACCCACTTTTATTATACTAATAGAGTTGAATATCATCTCTCTCTCCCACAAGGGTGCACGCTTACTAAATAGCAGTTCCCTGGGATGCAAAAAAATTTCCAATTTTATGTCCTTCCTTTCTATTCTGCATATTTTACACGCTATAACGCATCAATGGGGCTTTTGCTTTTTTTTAGTTATTTTGTTAATGTGATCATTCCAATTTATCTTTGCTGCAAATTGTACTCCAAAAATTTAGTCTTGTTGACATTTTGTTTTCTTATTATCAATTATTATTGACCTATTTTTCATACTGTTTATTCTTTCCATAGATTTTACATCTTAGTTTTGTCAGTATTTAATTTAAATTGATTAATAGTAAACCATTTTTCATGCTTTTTTCTTGTATGCTTGTTTCCGTTACCCTTTCTAAATCTTTTCCAGTAATTATGACACTAATATCATGTGCAAACAATGTTATATTCCCAAAATTAGATACATTAAATATGTCATTTATATATAATGAGTAATATGAGGGAATTCAAAAAATAAGTTTCCCTAATTGTTATATCGCATTATGCTCGATACCGTAAGTTTATGTGGTTATGTGGGCACAGACTTTTAGTTTGGGTTTAACGGCAGCACTTTGATCTGGGTTGGGAACTTCCATGCACTATAGCCTCATTTGATAGCTGACCGCCATGGAGACTCCACTTACTTCATTTTGTCGCCAGTTGTGAAATACGCAGTGTGATTAATTTTTTTACTGCAAAAACGGAATCGGTCATGGACATTCATTGTTAGTTACACAGTGTTTATGGTGAAGATATCATGACTACGCAAATGGTTCGTCATTGGCAAACAATGTTTATTGAAGGCAGAGAAAATTCACAATGCCCGGCCTCATGCCATTCAAGCAACGAGTAAGTTTCTGCAGAAATTTAAATCAGAGATTTCCGAGCACTCTCCTGACCTTACTCCAAGTGACTTCCATCTGTTTCCTGAACTTGAAAATCATATTGGCGGTCACCGCTTCGCCAATGACATAAGGAAGGGCAAGAGGAGGTACAAAACTGGCTTCAGAATTTGGCGGCAGAGTGGTATGATGCTGGAATTAAAAACTGTTTCCTGGGTACCATAAATGCTTGGAAAGGGATGGAGATTAGGTGGAAAAATAGAAAAATAGCGTACAAAAGTAAATAAATGCGGTTGATATATTTTTAATTATTCTTTTTATGTTTTCTGGATAAGGGAAACTTACTTTTTGAATACCCCTCGTATGACAAAGGGCCCAAGTTAGAGGCCTGAAGTATTCCATGTTCATTGAGTAATAAATTAGATTAAAAACGTAAGTTCAACTCCTCCTTGTCTGGTGCAAAATGGCTGTTGTTCTCCTTGTCTCATAAAAATTCAACTTACAGACATCCCATGTAGAATTTTTACCATAGTGATTTGTAAAATGTAATTTTGTTCCTAAAATATTTTTTTTTTTCGTTTCTTACAGGGTGAAGTGCTAGGTTTTGTATTGGACATATTTAATTTTAATAAAGTTCGTTATACTAAAGTAGAAGACTTAGCCTCTGATATAATAGACCTAGCAAGACAAAGGTTTGGCCGAATCTGTGAACGACTAGCTTTGTGAAACAAAGGACATGTATATAATTTATGACAAGTTCTTCTGGCAACTCCAGTTGGAAATCTGCATTGCTTCACCGAATTGGCTGAAATCGCAATAGAATTTCCAAGCTCCTAAAAGAAACTTTCTCATGTTATAAGGAGAAAATATGTATTGCAAATTACTAGTAAGAGTTTTGGATTTTAAGCAGGTATTTTATTTGCTTTTGCCATTCATTTGTTCCAGATTGCACTAAATATTCCTTACCTGGCGGCAGCTTAAATTATTACATGTATATTTTGTAGAGGAAAGTCATAAGGAAAAGGTGTACATAGATCGTTTTGCCGTAATTGCATCACAGTTAATTGCACACTTACTGTTTACATGTAATTTGTGAAAACAAGAGTTTATGTAACTTGAACCAACCTTACTATGTTCTACCATCGTTTTTTCACTTATGAATGAAGCCTACTTTCCTAAGTTCGTTTCTTTATTAAAGTTTCTTTCGTAAGTGCCTGTCCTCAGAGGCGTATTTATGATTTTGCCACCTGTAGATTCTAATGTAGTTTGCCTGCACATCTTATCGAATGCAACTCAAGGCACAACAAGTTTTAGTACTTTTGTCAATTTCTTAATTTGATTCTCCTGATTGTGATTTCAAAGTAGCTTTTTTGCAAGTTTTTATGAATTTGGCACCTTTTTAATCTTCTCTTCAGAGGCACCTATGGAAGCTCTCGCTTTGCTATTGCTTGGTTATGCCTCTAAAAATAACAATTAAAAATTGATAACTGAATTTCCGAAAAAAAAAAAATTAAGTCTTGCCTTTCTAAACTTCTCAGCAGTAAACTTTTGTTAAATTTGCAGCCGTAGGCTGCAGTCTACTTAGCTTATTAGTAAATCCGCCACTGCTTGTCCTATCACATTCTTCTTAATATTTGTCTTAAATTTTGTCCAATTTCGTACCTGCCAATGTTTTTCTTTAAAATGATGAAGTATTAAAATTTTGTGTTATAAGTAATCAGTATTGTAAATGTAATTGAATTTTTAAAAAAAATGATAGACCACGCAATCTTTTAAGTATATTGTATCAAAGTAATATTGAAGTCCCATTCCGTGTACCGGACTACCCATTAAAATTTGAATTTTATTTTACTATGAAATTATTAATACAAATGAAGTCAATCATTTATGTTCTCGATGTATTACAAAAAATTATTTTCTTGAAAATATATTTGTGCACTTGATGTGATTTGCCACAGTTTAATGATACAAAACGTAAGCAGCGCCATTCTTTTACCGTATGAAGCCATGTTCAATATTCCGTGAATTTTAAAAAGATTTTTTTTTTTCAATGGGCATTTTGATGGCATTAATTACAATACTGATGTACCACCCTCTTTTGGTGTGATAACCTCTTAAGACCCGAGCGTTGGTCGACGTGATGCAAATCCGCAAAAGCAAATTCTCGTCCCGCGATTCCCTAAGCTTTCCAGCGACATCTAGTGACACTAAAAGAAAGCTTAAAAGGTGCACAAATGACACCCTTCGGTCTGAGTTCGCAGTTTATATTAGTTTAATAGAAAAAGCATTGCATTGCATATGTGTACCTCTGGAAATGAAGAGGATAAGTAAATGTGATCGTTAATGGTGTGGTTGAGACTACATAGAAAAAGTTTTGGATAAACAAGAACTGTTCAAGAGGTTAGTCTCACTGCAGATTTACTGTTTTGTACACTTTCTCACCAATACCTAGGAACACTTTAAGGAAATAGTTACACGTTAGGAAATAGTTACACGTTAGGAAATAGTTACACGTTAGGAAATAGTCTTAATTTCCCAGGCCCTGCAGTAGTAATATATTTGCCTAACATGCAATTATTTCGGGAAAAGAAAAATATTGCCAAAAGAAAAATATTTACTTATTTACAGCTTAATTTAGTCTGAGGTTTGGTTTCCTAGGCCATAAGAGATTGATTCCTTATGCAGAACGTAGATCCCGGCACAGTATCACCCTTGCGCCATAAAACTCACAAATCGATCTGATTTCACATCTTTTTTTGTGGGGAGGGAACAAAGTGAATACTTTTTAACGTTGAAAATGTTTTTACGGAGGTTAATTAAAAAAAAAAGCATTACTTTATATTTCATCACATTTTTTCATTACGTCTTAAGAAAGGCGAGAGGCTGTTGTTGCCACTTTATTGTAGTTGTATCAATAATATAATTATTAGCGGGTTTCAATAGATATTGAACCCGCTTTTTTATTTTTTTTTGTCTGTCTGCCTGCCTTTGGTCAATGGAAAGGTAAAGGTCTTCTGTAAATGCAATAATGATGGCTATTGTTAACGTTGAAAACCTACCGAGTTACTTGAGAATTAGAGAGTGACGATTGAAGAGTGTTGAATTAAAGAATGGTGAATTAGAGTGGCAGATTAGTGGTGAATTAGTCTCGAATTATAGAGTGGTGGATTAATGAGTGACGGATCAAGTTTTGGATTAGCAAATTGCGGTTTAGAGAGTTGCGGATTAGAGAGTGGCGAATTATAATGTAGGATTAGCAAGTGACAGATTAGCGGTTAACAGAGTATCGAATTTCGGATTATAGAGTTGTGAATTAGCGAGTTGTGGATTAGTGAGTTGCAGATTAGAGAGTTGCGAATTAATGTTAATTGAACCCCGCTAAATTTAAATATTGACCTTAGGCAATTTTCTTTCACTTGCTTGTTTGTGTTAAAACCAATGAAAAATTATTGTTGCCACTATATTCTGGTGGAATCAATAATAGCTGCATGAAGAAATGTTAGTTGTGATTAATTCTTTACTTTTTAATTTTTCTCTTTTTGTTTATTAGTATCCATTCAAGTTTTGGCAGGTACACATGCCCTTTTTCTATTCCACTTAATTTTGAATGTTCACCAATGTAAATTTATTCCAAAATAATGTTCACCAATGATAAAACTGAAAAAAAAATTTTTTTTCATTGTTATTGAATACATTTTAATATTCAATAACATTGAAGAGTTCTTTTATATATATATATATATATATATATAATTTTTTAGTCGTATTCAGGATTTTGTATTGCTTTTTTATCACTGCATATCCTTAACAAATGGTCCTGCGACATGTGTTTATAAGCTGCAGACTCCTAATATAGACAATGGTCATATTTAAGGAAGTATTGTTTTAGCTGGTGTATATGGTTTTTAAAAATATTTGTATATATGACATGTCGTAGCATGAACTTGTATGACTTCAATGCTAGATTCAAAATAGGTCACTGGTTATGTTCAGTTTTTAATTCACTGCACCAAATTTAAAGTTTACATATGTATGCTAATATCATTCAGAAATTATTAGTTTTGTTCCTAATAACTGTTGTAGTCATGGGATGTAAATAATTTGAGGTGATTAAATCAGTCATCTTTAAGAGGCTGCAGACTGGAGAACCCATCATGAATCAAAATAAGCCTCAGCAAATAGAGTGTCTACAAATGGAGTGGTTTCACAGATTTGCTGTGAGTGTACTGACATATGATTACAAAATTTTGCATAGAGCAACACACAAAGGTGTTTTGGAGCCATATTACATATGTTTGATATGCACCCGTTAAGTGGTTTTGCAAACATTTGCTCTGTAATCAAGTTCCTCCCCCCACATGATTTAGCGTGTCTCTGTCAATTTGATCAATGGCACTGACGATGCGAGTTTACAGTTCTGGGAGGTTAGCGGGTAAAGACGATAAAACAGTTTTTCACATAACCCCTCAAGAAAAAATCACTGGGGGTTTGGTCAGGGGAGCGTGAAGACCATAACAGCAGTTGATTATCATTCCCAGTATGACCAATCCATCGCTTTCGCAATTTGGTGTTCAAGAATTCATGAACATTGCCATGGAAATGGGGGCAGAGTGCCATCCTGATGGTAGATGAAGTTTACATTGTCGGTCTTCAACTGTGGCATGAGCCAGTGTTCCAACAGATATGTGTCCGTTAACAGTCTATTCGTAGAAGAAAAAGGGATTGTAACCTTTAATATTTTAAGATCGCACAGAAAACACTGATTTTTGGTGAATTCCGAATGTGCTATGCGTCTGTATGGGGGTTTTCTGTTCCGCAGACAGACATCCATATGAGGAATAATCCAGTAAGTGATTCCATTTTATTCTTAAACTAACTGGAATTCCAACAAAATGGGAAACAGCAAAATGACAAAAATGCTCTCGCCAACATCAGTAAAACTCAACTTACGGCCAACAACTTTGATGTCAAAGACAGGGCTACCACAACTTATGCAAACTATGCCATTTTTTCAACAAGCCTTTACCCCAAGAAACTTCCAAGTAATGAACTCTTTGAACTAAAAACTATTTTACGAATTGAATTATACTAATTGAAAATAGAATACTTAAAATTTAATTCATTTTTTAAATATTGACGATTGGAGTTTTCGTATGCATAATGTTCACGCTAATTAAATAGTATTCTAAACGAATCTAAACTGTAATTTTTTTTTTTTAATTCTGGGCTCCGCATGTTTTATAAAAAAAACCTCACTCACGGGCCATTCCTCTATTGCACAGTAAATATGCCCATTGAGCCACCTGTAAATATACGCATGTTAATGCAGAAAGCGAAGCAAAAAGCAAAAAAAAAAAATAATAATAAAAATAAAAAGCAAAGATGAAAAATGCAAGCAATGCAAAATGAAAACCAAGCAATGCAAGCAAAACCAAGGCGTGTAATCAAAGCAAATGCACATGCAGACAGTCCAGATTGGAATGAAGATTCTTTTTGTATGCTTATATGTTTTATATTTTGTGTGTAACTATATTTAAAAAAAAATTTAAATTTTTTCTTTAAAAAGTGGAGTATATTGTGGGGTTTCACAATAGAAACACTATATATATACATCATAGAGCTTTACAGGATATTCTGAGGCGTTTGATTATGAAACACACTTAACGTTTCACTCCGTTCTATGCGGAGCATCCTCAGAAGTAATTGCCGACCAAGTTTGTTTCTATAAAATACAGGACTTTCGCTTTGTTCCTCAAATTGATGCAACGTTAATGGGGTCTTCTCCATGGAAATTATTAGGACAGTTTTTAATGGCCAAGACTTCCATATATAAGCATGGCCACAATGATCTAGTTTTTGCGATAACCGAAGTGTCGTGAAAAAGAATTTGATGTTTATAATCAATGGCGTGTTGAGCGACCGCTGACTTGTTAGGTTGTTTCAAGCGAACATGGCGTTCATGTTCCTTAAGTAAGTAACATCAAATTCTTTTTCATGACACCTCGGTTATTGCAAAAACTGATACATTATGGCCACGCTTATGCATGGAGGCCTTGGCCATTAAATCTGTCTTAATAATTTCAATAGACTCCGTTAATGTTCCATCAATTTGGAATTCTTGCCTAAAAATATACAAAAAATTCGGGCCTGTTTTAGCTAATCTAAACTCACCACCCTCTTGGCCAATGGGCGATGACCTTCATCCAATAACCAGTGGGAGTGTATAATCCGGAAATCATCCAATCAGGGGTTAGCTAGGGAAATAGTACTACAAATACGTCTCATATTTTTTACTCACTCATTTTCTGCCAAGCAACCAAGCGAAAGTCTTGCATTTTGCAGAGGGAAACTTGGCCGGCAATTACTTCTGAGAATGCTCTACATAGCATGGCATGAACTTTAAGTGTGTTTAATATTCAGGTGCGATGGAATATCCCGCAAAGCTCTATAATGTATATTAATAGACGCCGTGAAAGTCTTCGTGAATGTATTTAGAAACACTATATGTTCACTTTGCAGGCTTCCTTAGTTGTTGCCGCGAAGGATTTCAAGAAATGCAAACTTAATGTTTAATTTCTTAAATTGGCAACTGCATTTCAAAATCTAAAATAATAATCAGTCTTCCGTTTACCATTAATGTGTGTACACATCTCATCGAAGGCTGCGCCGAGAAGGCATACAGAATTCTTTTAACATTGTATTATAGTTATATTTATCTTTTGACATATTAATAAACTATCCTAAACACTTAAAGCTCTAATAAGTACTATTTCAACTGGATGGAATTACTGCATTTCTTCAATACTTATATCTTCATATATAAATTACAATTTTCTAATTTTTTTAGCAAATACATCAATAACACTTTCATAGAAATCGGAGTTTTTTCTTGGAAGCTTCGTTGGCTAAAAGGTCTTATTTTTAAACTGTCTAAAATGCAACGGAAGTTCATATTGATTCTCGTAGATAGCAACATTATCGTTGACATGAGGGATCGTGGAAGTGCTTCGCAGATTAAAATTATTTTATGTTTATGTGGCTTAAAAAAGTTTAAATCAGTATTTATAAGTTTAATTTGATGAACTCGGATTTCAAGCATGAAACATGATTATATATAGAAAATAAAAATAAGCTAATAAAATTCTTACATGAATGTTCTCATAGTGATCCATAGTTACTATTTCTGCTGAAAAGCAGTTCTCAAATTACTCCTGATCCAAGGTTACTATTTCTGCTGAAAAGCAGTTCTCAAATTACTCCTGATCCAAGGTTACAAGTCCTGCCGTCAGAGCGTCCAGTGACAAAACATTGCAAATGGTAGTTGTATCTCTCAGAAAATTTTAGTTACACAGATTCTACTGAACTTTTATAATTATGGAAAAAAATAGGAATTCGTTTTAAATTGATGTTAGGCAATGTTTACATTGTATCTATGGACTACATGCCACTCCATAGCAGACTGCCAGAATGTAAAATATACAATCCATTTTTTTTAGACTTACCTTGGTACCCTATTTACACTTTAAAATTTTTTTCATATTTTTGTAATCTATTATGTTGTGTAATAGCATATAATACTATGTTCTATCCCACAAAAGTGGATGTGTTTATGAAATTATGCTTACGTAGCATTCTTGATGGAGGAAAATATCAGTTGTCATCACAAATTTGTTTTTATGACATAATGTTGTATACCTCTGAGGTACAGATGTTTTAACTTACATTAATGTAATCAAGCAATCAGTATATGTCAAATTATACATCTTTTTATATATGTATATTATGTCCTATCGCTACAATTTGTGAAAAGGAGGGGGGTGGTTTTATTTACCAAGTGAAATATACACTACTGGTGTCATCCCTGATAATAGGTATCCTGTTATACCTGTATATGCTAATATTAAATGTTATTTTCAAGATGTAGTAGCTGATGTTACCAATCTTTGCAGGTGATTTTGTTTTGTTAGAACTAGTTACTATTATTCGTGGCATATTTAAATGCATTCATGGAAATATTTTTTAATTAAGGTACTTACAAATAATTGCTGAACTACGTTTATATGCTGCATCACTCTAATGTCGGCATTGCACAAAGAACACATGAGCAGATTAGGTGCTTATGCATTCATTATTAATTACTTCATGCTTCTGTATTGGTTTTAATTTTAAATTTTAGAAATTGCTTAATTTTCAATTGAAGTGAATTTTTTAAATTATTTGAAGTATGAATAAAATCTGAACTAAGACTGTAATTCACGTTTAAGAAACTATATCACACACCCTTTACCTTTCTTCGCAAAAGATCGCTATCCCTCTTAATGATTTGTCTTAATAAAGAACTGCTGTTGTCCTCATTTGTGGATTTGTGTTTATTACCCTGATTATTAGTACCTCATCTACATTTTTGCATGACAAAGACTACATGTAACTTTAAGTGTGCAATCAATCATTGTTGTGATTTGATTGGATTTTGCAATCTTGTTTATGCTTCTGTGTTCCATTTACTGAAGAAAAAAAAAATGGGCACAAAGCGCGTGCGAAATTGCAAAATTTTACTATTTTCTCATGTTATATTTAAATTGTTTTTTTAATTACATATTGTCTTAAATTTAAGCCTTTCATGATAGTGATTTTCCTTTTTCACATTAAACGTTTCTTCTCACCTTATTTTATAGTAGAATGACCCTTGTCCTTTCGCTAAAAAAATGCAGCCAACCAACCAATTAAATGTTTAATTATTCCTTTGTTTGAATTGAAGGGGAAAATTGCAAGGTGGGTGAGAAAATACTTAATTTTCAGTTGTAGATTTTACATGACAACCATGTGTTACATTTTAAAATTTGTATATTTTCGTGCATGATTTTATTCATATATTGGTGTTATGAATATATCTGCTTGTTGTGTATAAAACATTAAAACTGCCCTGTTACATTTCTGATAGAAATTAAATATGTTTTCAGTGCAATTGTATATAAAATTCATACAAAATAATAAAAATATTTTCTATATAATGTGCAAAATTTATTTTGCATCTATTTTTCCATATTATCCTTTATCGAAACAATACAGAGTTTCACCAGGAGATTCCATAACAAACAGTTATTTCGACACTGGCGTAAGGTGTAAAAACACGACATTTCGGAAGCCAACTGCTCCCTTTGTCAAGTGAAGGCAGAATTCTGCCTTCACTTGACAAAGGGAGCAGTTGGCTCCCGAAACGTCGTGTTTTTAAACCTTACGCCAGTGTCAAAATAACTGTTTGTTATTATGCTTTATTTTCACAATATACATGGTCTCACAATGGTATATTCGCAACACGTTTCTTATTCCATTAAGCAGGGTTTGATTCCAATAGTGCTGAAGAACTTGTGCTGTTTTTTGTGCACACTATATAGTCCAGGGTTTGGTTCCCTAAACAAGTGTTTCAAATTCCTCAGAAAAAAACGGGTACTGGAGCAGTATGACCTCAGCTATCCTTGTGCCCTAAAACACAATGTGTGGTACATGAGTAGATGAAATGCGTTGGCATTGAAAACTTGATTCAGAGTTTTTAGTAGAAATGCGTAAGCTGGTATTACACGCTCTTCAAACTGCACCAGAATTAAAGCCACTAATGCGTAGCATCACTAATTAAACAAGCCGACATTTATACGTCACTTCATGGTGCAATTATTTACAGTGCACTAAAATGCTGAGGGGTGGGTGACGGAAATCGAAAAGGCAACTTTGGTGAGGACTTGTGAGACTTTGGCTTGTGCAGTTCAATCAAAACGTTACCTTGGAAAGAATATGAAATTTCTTATTACAAATAGCCAACTAGCATTAAATTGCACCAGTGATCCTTTATGTGGAGATACCATTGTTTCATGATTAAAAATAGAACAACAACAGAGTAGGTAAATGAAAGTGCTCGGAGTTGTGGATTGGAGGTGCAGCTCAAGAATAAACACAAGGATCTCAAGATGTTAGAAAAGGAGGAAATATATTAACTTTTGTGGGGTTAAGCTCGCATACACATTTCAAATTCATAGCATGTCAATCAGAAGACTAAAGCTGATGTTACAGAAAAAAAACATTAGAGATGGCATTGAAGCAAAGAATTGAAACTTTAGTTATCAAATGGGACAAATATTTCCATGGAACAAAGGATACTTCTTCAAACTAATGCTATGCTATGAGAATAACTGTAAAATAACTGCAACAGTACTTCACCCTCAAAAATATATACTAAGGAAGTTTAGCGAGGATCATTAAGTGTGAGCATAATGAATATTGGGGAAGTACGGTCACAATTAGCGCCACTATATTCCTAGAGAAAACTTTAATGCACGGCTTGCAACTGCACGAAACTCGGAAGGAAGAGAACCGGGTGTTAAAGATGAGTGCCTTCAAACAAAAAAGGGGGGAAGAACGTAGGAAAATGTAATCGCAAGTGAACAGGTAAGCACAGCGAAAGGTACCGAAGCAACTGTAAGCAAAGTCATTATTGACATCGCACCGACTCCAAGCGATAGCGAGCATCCCCCCCCACGAGACTACACCTGCAAGCAGTAATGGTAAAAAAACATTAATTCGCTTTGTCGGTGCATAACCATTCCTTTGAAGTGAAATATTCAAGCAAACGTAACGAGACACATAAAGGATCACAGCAAATGAATCCAGGGAAATAAATGAAATAGTAGTGAAGAAGTTCTAACATGAGATGGAAAGCAAAAAGAGAAATGGGACATGTGTTTCAAAGAAAGGACCCAGTGATAGCGAAGGAAAGATGCAAAACAGGAAATAGTTTCTGCTGGTGATGAAAGCCTCTGGTATATGAAAGATCTTTAAGACAAGGAGAAGTAGGGAGACCAAGAAGCCGACTATTTTTAAAGGAGTTGTTACAGAGGGGATCTTAGCCAAGCAGGCTAATGGGATATGTCCACTTCATCTGTGCGTTAGAGAGATGAGTGTGGGTGCTTTGCAAATCTGAAATAGGAAGGCAATGGTCAAGCCATGACGGTGAAAACATGTCCCGTATGAACACAATTTAAAAATTGTGTACCACATTTCGCTTGTTGAAGTTCGGAACATTGAATGCCAAATTTGTCATGTAATTCTACAGTTAAAGGAATTCTGAGAATTTTCCATAGCTGGAGTTTTGTTTTGACATTCGTGGCCTTTTGACGTAAATATAATTGCTCCGTATGTTCTTCGATGGAATATTTTCTTCCGTAGCCTTTCCAGCATCGGTAAAACTGCATGATTGGTTCTTTCCTGATTTTTTAAATGTTGCCAAAAGCGACTGGCAGCCGGCGATGTGACCTGTCGCCATATTTGTATTATTGTTGTGGGGTGGGTTGGGCCCTGTAAATCCTGCTATCGGTGAAGGGTAAGTGGGGGAACCCCCACTTGGATCAGATGGGCAATCCCTCTCGTGCCAATTTGGATCACATGTGAGTTATGCCTGAATGCTAAAAATGTCGACCAGTGGAGAGCGATTCAATGAAGTAAAAAAGCAGGAAGTACTCACCTAGATGTCTTTGTTGGCCGTGTGTGGCGGGAAAATAGTTTTTATGGCCTGAAGGAATGCCGTAGACAAATTCTGTTTGTTGTCCGTATGTCGGTAGCCTACATAATAGCAAAGCGGGTGCAAATGACGTTGCAAGTACAGAAGATAAGCCTAATCCTGACGTCACAAGCCGATCTACTGAAATTCCCAACCAATTTCAGGAGGAGAGAAAACTAGGGGACCTACTATACAGTTGCGCCCCAACATCAATTAAACTCTGGTTTTTGTTTTCCCTGCGCAAAAAAACTGTTGTGAAATGATAAAATGGTCGCTTCTAAAAATGTGAGTACTGTTAAAACATTCTATGTTAAAAATCGATATTTTATTGTTTGCTGCAGGAAAAAAGGGCGTCTATTTTCCGGATGCGACGCTAGTTACGATGGTTAGGGTTACTGTTTAGCATTTGATGAAATTTTTTGACGATGTGGCCCGTATACGCAATATTAGCCTAAATATCTGTTTGTGAATTCCATGGAGCGCACAAGCAAAATGAATCAAAGCTGCGTAGCGCTACGTTATCTTACATAATTGGTCCTAATGCTCTGCCTGAAACTGACGCACTTGTACTGCTTTATTTATAACACTGTATAAACTTTACTATCATTCATGCAAAGAACTCGGAATGCGGTCAAGTCCTGTGTGTCTCAGTGGTTTCTACTAAATATGTATGATTGTTTTTTTAATAAGTTGTGGTTTGTAAATAAACATTTGCAGTCTATGGATCTGGAAAAGCCAGGGAAGTTTTTTCTGACAGGAAGAGTCAAGGAAATTTGAACTACTGAGGCCCAAGTCAGGAAAATTTGAAATTCATTGTTATAATAAATAGCTAATTAAAATAACTTTCCTGAACTGTGCTTTTCATACCACATTGCCTACTGAAAATTTTGAAAAACTTGTACTTTTGACTAAACTTCTTCCAAAAATTACCCTTTTGCACCAAAACTAATATAATTTATATAAAATTATTAAGCCCATATATTTCTCAGGAGAAAATGTTTGCCAAATATATGAAAGGGGGTATCCAAGCACCTTTGCGGGGAGGTGGGGTGCTGTTGGCTTATATTCCTATGTTAGCAAAATGTCAGTTTTTGCTTCCGGGGGGTGGGGATATATAAAATGGCCGAAATATCACTTACGTAATACTTGAACCCTCCCAAACTTGAAAAAAAAAGGTGTTTTTATCTAAATTGTCTGACCTGTAAGGGATTTTGATCATACCAATCTCCTTTGCCTTATATATAGTCATACACCTTTTAAATGAAATAGAAGATAAAACATCAGCTTTGCGATTATATAGTTAAACTCTCTTATAATGAACTCAAAAAGGGCCGAATGGAAATGTTGCTGTAAATATTAAATTAATGCAAGTTTTTAGTGTAAAGATTTTAATTCAGTTTTGTATTTGTAAATTCACAGTAATTGAGTTATAAATGGCTCTGAGATTTGTATTAGTCGATTTCATGGTCATGACCTTGTTTTTATTGATTAAATTTTAATGCATTGTGTGTTGTTTACTATAATTAGTGACTGGAAATCGATTAAGATTTGGTCTGGAAGTCGGGGGCATTTGAAACAGAATTTGAGTAGACACCCTGCATTTGATAAAATAGTATTTCAAGTGAAAATGACTTCATCAGCAAGCGCTTAAGATTGGTATAGGGAATTTGAATATGGATATGTGAAAGGAAAAATAGTGAACCGGTCAGTGACACATCCACGTAGGTGGCAGAAGGGGCCCAGGCACCTCCCTTGGACTAACGAAACGAAAAATTCTTATGCCAGCAGACACTGGTAATTTTTTTTTTTAAAGGAGGGTTGAAAGTAGTAACGTTTCCAACGACATTTCCTTGAATGCCGGTGACATTGATGAGGCTGCAGTTGAGGCAAGCAACATCAGTGGCTCAGGCTGTCTTCAAACGCTTTCCAGGAGGTAAAGGTAGCCCAAAACACAATATCAAACACGGTTGAAATGGAATGCAGATGTTTCTAATTATATCAGGAAATCTATCTTACTGATTGAGATAGGATAATGGTGCTAAAATTTCTTTGGGAACCATATCTGAATTAAAATTTTCCCACGGCTGTCATTAGTACTGTATTAAGTCAAAAAAAAAACCTCACCACAGTCGGAAGTTCTGCTCATCTTGGCTGAGTAAGCATAACTGGCTAACTTGGTTAAAGGTAGAAGACAGTGCCTATTGCAAATTTTGTGTTCTCTTTTTACCCCATGAAGTCGAATTAAGATCGGCACAAGTTACAGGTCAACTTATTACAAAAGGTTTTAATAATTTGGAGAAGGCCATGGAGAAGTTCAACTAACATGATAGTTTTCTCAATCGTGTGGATTCAGTTCTCAAAGCCGATGAGTTTTTAAGGGTCACGGAACGAAAAAAAGGCTTCTATGTGGATTAAGTAATATACAGAGGCAAGCAAAACAAGTTTTGCGGAATAAGTAAACAGTCGAACCTCGTTAAAACGAACATCAAGGGGAACAAGAAATTTGTTCATTTTAAAAGTAATTCGTCTTATTCGGAAAGAATAATATGTTGCACCATCTGACGAGACTTCAGAAAATGGTTCGTATTAAAAGCAATTTATCTTAAGTATGTTCATCTTAACAGGTTTGACTGTATTCTAAAAACTATTACCAAAACAGTGCTTTTTTTTTTTGTAGAAGGCAAGGGTGGGTCTATATAAAATTGCATAAACATGATTTATTGCTACTTCTAATTATTTAAGTATCTTGCATTATAGAATTATTAGTAATTTAATAATGATGTATGTACAAAGAAAAAAGGCAATCGTAATCACTGAGGCCTCTGACCATTTTTCCGATCAAAAATTCTTTACATTGTGAGCTCCCCCTCTTGGGAAAATTCTGGGTGCGCCACTCGAAGCGGTTAGAGAATTAAGCCAAAGAATGGAGGATCATTAGAAAACAAACAAACAAACCACGTAAGTATTTAAACCATGTTAACTATCAATAATTTATTCGACATTGATGATATTGAATTTTGTGAAGAAGTAGAAATATTCTCAAGGATGCTGCTTGATAATTATGATATGCTTGAAGCTCTAAAATAAATAATTTGTATGGCGCATGTTTTGGTTTTCACGTCTGATATAGTGTCCAAACAACACACAAATTATGAACTGTTTCTTTTTTATTCTGGCATGCTGACATCGGCGTTGGGAATAGGATATGCGGCCCCTAGACAATTTAGCAAATCGGGCCCCAACCAATTATAATTTGTCCAATTACGTTTTCATAAAAAAAAAAATATTTGTTATGTTATCAAAGTTCCACGCAGAGCCCTCCTAAAGATTCCGGGCCCCTGGGAATTTTTCCTCTTTGCCATCATCTGTTCCCGGTACCGCTTGCCATGGAGGAAGCATGAATATAAAACTCTGCATTTTATAAAAATGGGTTGACCAAGGCCAACTAGATTTACTACTAAATCTAGTTGGCCTTGGGTTGACAAAGCAAACATAGTGTTGCCACTCAATAATTGTACGAAATAGTAATAAGCAAAAAGCACGTTTAAAAAATCAACTGATGTCTGTATATAAAGTTAGCGAGTTTCAAATTCTGTGTTGTATATTTATTATAAAATTTTTTACGGATTACCGTCAGTCCGAACATTTTCAACGTTATCACACTTCTAAGCCTTTTCCGAGAGATTTTTCCCTTAGGAAAACGTGAGTAACGTTTTGATGTATGCGCATGTAATATCCATTACCCTTAGCAATTTTACATCCTCAAACTGATTAATCATCGTTTATGACACCGTCGAACAACCGCTTTTGACATTTTCTTTACGCATAATTTCCATGACGTACTTTAAGTTTCCTAGCGGTTTGTGGTTAATCATGGTATTAGCTAAAAAAGAACCAGTAACTAGATTCTGGGATAACACTGACGAAACAAAAACAAAATCTATACAGTCCATATTAGGTAGAGTTCATATCACTAAGAACTATTGCATCAAAATCAAATAAAACTATTACAAAAGAATATGGAATTTTGAATGTACAAAATTTCTATAGACTCAAAATACTTCAACAAATCTTTGAAAGAATAAACTACGACAAACATAAAGATGTAATAAAAGTGGACAAAACGAAAAAAAAGAAAGAAATACAAGACTAAATGAAAAACTTCATGTCTGTAAAATAAGAACAAATAAGGAGGCGAACGGTATTAATTATTATGGAATTAGGAAATGGAACATAATACCCACAGATATTAAGAAAAGTAAAAATATTAAGGAATTTAAAAAAAAAATTAACAAAATATCTCCCGGGAAAATAAATAAAAGGTCAATTCATATGTATCTCCAGTTAATCACAATTATATGTGGTCTAATAAGATCTAAAGTACATCTGAAATACGTGCCCAACACTATGGTTGTTGCTCTTGTTTGCTTTAGATGTTTTAATTTTTAAATCATAATTTTTTTTGGCTTAATTCAGTTTGTGTGTTTTTAGGAAATGTATTTCCCTTTAAATTGCGATAATTTTTTTAATCTTAATCAACAAATTGTACCATGTTTTTTACTTTAGATTTGTGAACTTTCATCAGTTTGTGA
>QLNU02015003.1:90271767-90294522 GCA_006491805.2 Dysdera silvatica
ACTAATTGTTAAGAAGTATCAATTATTTTCGTAGCGTTTTGGTATCTTGTACATTCACTAAAATATTCGACAGCTTTGAGAAGGAGGTAATAATTTTTCTCAGCCCCCCCCCCCCCTTGAAGTACTCGTTAATTTTTCTCAGCCCTCCCCTTAGAAATGCTCGTATGGACGCTCATGTTCTTACCCCGGCACCTCACATTTTATATCGATTATATTAGGCATGCCCTGCTTTATTGCGCTTTTTACTAATCAATAGTTCGTGTCAACTTTGACTTGAGTGGCTTTATCGGCGCAATTTTCCCAACAGCATGCACACGCTTCGTATCTATATGTTCAATTTTCATAACAAAGTAATTAATAATGTCATTATACATTTAATAGACCACAACATAGTGTGAACGCAACTTTTATATGACTGGGAAACCAAAAAAACTCACGTGACTCGTTTTATTGCTGCAATATCTCCGAGGCATACCTGTATAGCTCTTTTCTCCGTACCCTGTGAATTGTTTTCGACATTTGTGTATAATTTTCGCATCTTTTTAACTGATCGTAATATGCCCTTCTGTGGTCTGTGCTTTACGCGGAATATCCTTTTTGTCTGATCCTCAATTCTATAGCCAGCTCTGCGCTGAGGCGTGTTTTTACCAATGCTGATGGTCAGGGTGGCGTCCCTGGAGAACTAGTTCACTAATGTTTCGTTTCATTATCTAAATGGGACGACGCCCTTGTTATCATGTTAGTGATGCTACAATATATTTTTGAAAACAAAAACATTATATGCTATTGGGATGTTGCTCTAATAACAAATCGACTCATTTAATCATTTCATGGAACATTTGATTGTCTTTTTCGATGCTGTTAGAGAGTTTTCAAGTATTACGTAGGCAATATTTTGGCCGTTATATACCCTCCTTAAACTTTTGACTTAGATACATAGAATTTAACGAATTATGTACTTTAAATACGTAAATTTTAATACACTGCTTACTTAATACATATCATCATCATCATCATATTCAACCATTATCTATCCACTGCTGGATGAAGGTCTCTCCAAATGCTTTCCACACAAGTCTATCCTGGGCCATTCGTTTCCACGTCACCCCAACCTCTTTTCTTATTTCATCCACCCATCTAGTTTGAGGACGTTTTCTAGGTCTTCGGTGGTCTCTTGGAATCCAGTTCAGAATTTCTGTTGTCCATCGTTGATCAGTTCTTCTTGCAATATGCCCAGCCCATCGCCATTTCAGCCCTTTTACTTTAACAATGATGTCCTCTACTCTAGTTTGCTCTCTCACCCAAGTGTTTCTTTTTCGATCTCTCCTAGTTATTCCAAGCATGCACCTCTCCATGCTCCTTTGCGTTGTCTGTAACTTTCGTAAATACTTAATACATATACATAGAATTAAATCGCAATCTTTTGTTAACATTACTTTTGATGTAAGATATTATTATCCTTCTCAGGGATAACACAATTGCCAAATAATGGTCAACACACAAAGCCACCGGGGCGAGATTTTTGTAAGTTTTAGGGAGTAATTTATTATTTAAAAATTTTCGGCACCCACGCATAAGTAGCTCAAGCTAGCGCCTATTTTTTTTTAGGGGAAAAAAAAGCTCCAGCTAGAGCTACGTATACATGGGTGCCAAAAAATTTTGAATAATAAATTGCCCTACGAAAACTCGCAAAAAACTCAAAATGGTGGCTTTGTGTGTTGACCATTATTTGGCAATTGTGTTATCCGCGAGAAGAGTAATAATATATCCGTATATACGGAGAAAGAAAGAAAGCGTTGGTTCTTGTCCTCGTTCGTCTAGCGGTCAAGACACTCCAGGCTCAACAGAGGGACCTTGGTTTGAATCCAGGATGTGGACGGGCGTTTCTTTTCTTTCCTTTCTCTTAAAAAAAAAAAGCAAATTTAAGTTTTGACGAACCTTAGAACTTTCCATAGCTCCTTTAGCCATCCAGTGATGCAGTTTCAACACGTTTTCTTAGCATGCTATTAACACAGGCTCGACTCCTTAAAAATAAATGAATGAATAAATAAATAAATAAATAAATAAATAAATAAATAAATAAATGAATGAATAAATAAATAAATAAATAAATAAATGAATGTGTGAATAAAACCCACAGCTTTCACCAGCGGGTGGTGCAACCTGCAATTTACGTGTCTCTGTGCATAAATAAACGCAAAGCTGTACTCACAACTAAAAGGTCTGATTGGAATTTTTCAAGTGCCCAAATGTCAAAACGGGCACTACTTTTCATCCTTACGGGACCAAGGTTCGAATCCTGATAAGCTTAGGTGTTTGTAATGGTTATTAGAGTTCGAAGGTCGTCTTTCCAAACGACTCCATCTCAGATGAAAATCGGACGACCTCCAAGGGACTGTGCAAATTCGGTCGTTATAACCGATAGTCGTTATAAACGATATCCCGTTAAATTTATAGTAGCCTATAGTAATGCATTATAGAGTTTAAATAGTACTTTTACAGTAAAAGTATTAAACTGTTTGGTTTCAAAATTAAATAAAAATATATTAATTATAATGAATTTGATTTCCGTTTATATTATGTTATAGCCAAACTAAATACATAGTACTTTCTTAGTTTTTTAAATTGAAAAGATTGTAGAAAATACTACTAAAGTATATAATCTAGAAAAGAAATACAGTATAATGAATAGTATTTATTATATACTGATGACTTCATAATGGCGTCGGTTTAAGAATTTTATGGGCTCCGAAAAAATGAACGCTGAAAAAATAGAATGGGCCCCTTAAGAATATGACCCTCATGATATTCAATTAATAATTTTTTAAGTTCATTATCTTTCTTTCAGTTCATTATCTTTCTTTTTTTTAAGTTCATTATCTTTAATATTCAGGTTTAGCATTAATAAAAATTACTCGGACATTTGTAAATAAACAAGATTAGAATAACGCTTAAATTTTGATAACTAACTTTAAATTTTAATAATTAACCTACGTGGTTCTGCTTTATGACTGTCAAGTCACGTCGTTATATCCGATACGAATTTCCCTACTTAGAATCTACGTAGACTACAAAATCGCCGTCGTTATAACCGATACATTTAGTATGGGGTAGAATAGCAAACCAAACTTCTTGTAAAAATTCCGTCGTTATATGCGGTTGGTCGTTATAACCGGCGTCGTTATAAACGATTTTCACTGTAACTGAATTGTTATGGGATGTGTAAATATGAACTTCATAGCAGTCTTTCAAGAGGCTACGATCTGGAAGTTCAACGCGAGCTTCGCATCTGATTATTTGTGGAAGGTGATGAAAGAAAGGGCAGCAGCGGTCATGTGGTCCCAAACCTTTGAGTCACGATTATGTACGAGGTTATCTGCAACAAGAAGGAGCAAAGGTCAAATTAAACATCACCACCTAAATATTAGATTCCATGTGCAAATGCTTTGAAGTAGGTCAACAACGAGGTTAAATGGTCAACCACTAATAAAATGAAAGCTTCTCCTTTGCTGACCTTAAATATAGGACCTGACCTTAAATATGAGACCTTGATGATCCCATATCTAAGGTCATTATTAAGCATAATTTCGTTCAACTTTAGGTTAAAAATATAATTTAACTTTTTTATAATAGATAATTTTTAACTCCAAAGAGAAACTTGCTCAAAAATCCGTCAGATGGCGCTTGAGTAAATATTGCAGTGGAACTGGGTTATAACAAGGAGAAATAAACATTTATTTGGCTGCTCTCAAGATATGCAGAACGAAAACCTTTCATTACGAGCAGGAGCGCCGAGAGTCAACGCTGGCGCCCAGGCTCATTTCGACCGGGCCCCATGACCTTTTCCTGGCCGGGCCCTTAGACTTCATCCGGGCCCCTTGGCAGCCCATTTCTTTGGCTGCATTCAAGATATGCAGAACGAAACCCTTCATTACGAAGAGGGGCGCCGAGAGCCAACGTTGGCGCCCAGGCTCACTTCGATCGGCTGCCCATCACCCTTCCCTGGGTTGGGCCCTCACAGCATAGGTCCCTACAGCGGGCCCCTAGACTTCATCCGGCCTCTTGCTGCATTCAAGATATGCAGAACAAAATCCTTCTTTTACGAGTAGGAACGCCGAGAACCAACGTTGGCGCCCAGACTCACTTCGACCGCCTCCACAGCATAGGTCCTTGCCAGAGCGGACCCCAAGACTTTATCCGGGCCCCCTTGGCTGTAGCCCCTGCTGCCCCTCTCTCGTCGGCTCTGATTACGAGAGCAAATTCCTTATCGCTAGCAGCATAATCCAGTAAATACTCTCCTTAATTTAAGAAGGAAGAGTCTTAAAACAGATTTCCCCCCCTTATTCGAAAAAGAGACAATTTTGGAAAGTTTCAGACAACAAACGATTTTTCCCAGTAATATGTGGATATATGGAATTCTGATATTTATAAATATATGAATAAAAAAATATGATATATATTATATGTAAATATGCGTGCGTGATGACATTCGTTTAGTCTTCCCTTACTTTAATGACAGCCTGGTTTTAACAAGCATCCCCGTTATAACGAGCGAAAGTAGGGGTCTCTTCATACTCGTTATAAACGTGTTCCACTGTATATAGTAGCGCAGCAATTCAAAAATTATGGGGGGGGGGTATGTAGCTCTAAAGAAAATCATATGATGGGGAGTTAAAGAAAAGAATCGCCTTGATATCCTTTGGGGCAAGCCTCCGAGCTCCCCCACTTCCAACGCCACTGATTGTATATGCTTAGAACTACCATATTGCGCTCTACTGCAAATGATATCGAATGTGACACTTCGTTACGAATATCTAGCGCATTATAACAGGAAGTCAATTAAAACAAAAAAGGATGTCCCTTATTTTTCTCCTTGAAGGCAGCAAGCAGGGAAGCCGCTATCAACTCCTTGAAGCTTCAGCAGAAAAAAGAAAAAAAGATCAGCAAGCGAGGTTATAGATCCGCCCTTATCTACCACCATTCATTAATCAGTTGGGAAAACCTTAACCTTAAACGTTGCCAGGTTCGAGAAATGAAACAGAGCCTTAAGTGTTGCCGTTCCCAAAGCCCACTAACATCGTCTGGCTTTTCAAAGAAAACTTTCGCGGACGAACGATGCTTCAGGGATCGTTGTGTCGCTTCACGAGAAGAAGAAGAAGAAGAAGCAAGTACCAGTGAAGTTTTCACAAGTGCTTAATTTATGCAGCATCAGCTGTGACGTACGGCCAGGGGCAATTCCTCGTTCTGTTTGCCCCATTTACATGAATCATGCTGAAACAAGGTTGCGTATTGCCAAGTACTATGGACTATAATAATATAATCGACAGAGCCACGTGCGATTTTTTTTTCTTTCTCTTCTGACTTTGTAGATCCCGATTCTGTGGGTTTGGGGTCATTGCTGTTGGCGATGGAAACACTCGAGTCTTCAGTTGGAGCTTGTAACATTTAGAAGAAGATAGTTTGTTTCGAATTTTATGTCTTTTTTTTGTTTTTGTTTTTCAGAAGCTATGATTGTCCATTAGCGATGTTACATAAATACGAAGATATGATCTAGGCTAGGGTTGAATGCATTCAAGGGTTTATGACCCTTTGTAATAACGTTATTGGTGTTTCAAAATTCATTTCCCCCACATTTTTATTAATACATCAACTTAATTAATAAAATTACTGAAAGTAAATTACAATTGAATTAATTTAGATGCAATTGTATACATTAATCCAAAATTAATTAATCCAAAATTTTAATTAAAACAAAAATCCATATATGGACAAATACTTTGAGATTTAGACACGGTAGCAAATATGGCGATTATTTTTCTTTTAATACTTTATAAAAATCCAGGACAAATTCAGCATGCAGTCGTGACATAGGACAACGTGCTGAAAATCCGGACTGTCCAGACAGAATTGGAACGGATAGTAAGTGTAAACATACTAAAATGCAGGTGTAATAATTAAAAGTTAGAGTTCAAATGATAAATAAGAAAATAAATTACAGTCACAAATTTACCATTCTTGCTTTTTTTAGTGTAAATTAATAAAATTTTTTTGGAAAAATCCAAATACAAGCAAATATCTTCTTCTTCTTCTTCTTCTTAACGTTTGTTTGTGTCTCTGTTATGGATTTCTAATGTCGCGACGTTGTTGTGACACTCTATAGCCGCCAGATGCAGAAGCGCCTTTTGCACGCCCGCCGAGAACGATCCTGCACCTAAGTTAAAATTACCCTTTAAAAAATGTATGTTTTTTATTAAAATTATTCTTTGTATTTAGCTACAACGCAATCGACCATTTGTTATATGTATGTAACTTGTGACAAATGGGTTGGCTATAGCATAATTCTTGGTGTGACGTCACATGTAGAGAGGATTTGCTGAAGCAGGCCTTGTATGGCGATGGTTATGGTTGAACACCGTTGTTATAGATAGATAGAGTTGTAAAAAACCCGGGAATTTTGGACACATTGAAAACTTTGATGGGAAGAAACCAAGATAGCTAGAATAAAGGAGATAGTCCCGTCCGCGCCTTACTTTCTATTGATCGATCGTGTCGAATCGACCAATAGGAAGAAAGGACTACCTCCTTTATTCTAGCTATCTTGGTTTCTATGTTCAAAGTTTCCAATGTGCCCAAAATTCCCGAGTTTTTTACAACTCTAGTCATAGATAAATTCAAATACGAGGTGTTACATTCAACCTCCTGCGTATGCTAGAGGAAAGGTAGTGTACAGATTATGATAACAATAATAGAACGTAACTAATAACCCCATTGATAATAATACTAAAGGATTAAAAATATTAGTTAAGAAAACTTATCATTCGGACAATATACGTAATATCGATCTAGAGTCACGCCATGGTATAATTTTAGTCCGCCTTATCGAAACCTATTATTGAAATTAATTCCTGAAAAATTTGTAAGCAAGTATCTATTAATGTATAATACTATGCTTGGTGTCCATCGTCAAATATGATTATTATTAATCGATTGTTTAAGCTCATCGATAAGATCGGGCTTCATAATCTACTCCGTGAAGTCTATACAGAAACCATTGTCCACTATCACGAATCGATGGAAGGATAAGCAGACGATTTTAACATAATCGATGACCTAATCTTTCGATCAACACTTTCAGTTTTAAAATCAGTGGATCAAGAAATGAGCAAAAAATTGTATACTTTGATCAGCCGGCTGATTGCCAATATAGTAATGAAAATAAATGTGTGTGTGCGTGTGTGTGAAAAGGGGGCACTTGTGAAAAATTCAGAGAAATATAATTTCAAGTGATTAATATTAAAATAATAATTAATCATCTTAATAATGACGATAATTCAATAATGCTTTCTTTTGATTTGGTGTATTGCTTCTTAATCACGTAACAATAAATAAAATGAAACAAATATCACTCTGTCGCTTCCAGACAATGGACTGGAATCCTTAAGGCCATCAACTTGGGAGGGGGAGGGGGGCAAGATGAGCCCTAATCCTATCAACTTTCCCAGGCATGGTTTTTCATCCCAAGCAGTGGGGGGGATTGAGCTCACAAGCCCTTTTTCTATACCACTGCTTTGCAACGTATAAAAAAACATTGACAATAGTAATTAATATACTTTATACGTCATGTCTTTCACCCTCAACTATGCTATACATTCCTATATTTATTGTCTACGAATTTTTTCTTATTTTTATTTTTATTTATTTTAGTTTTTTTGGGGGGGGGAAGGGCGAACGGACTTCCGGCCCATAAAATCGGAGGCCTCTGAGCTGCTGGTTCGAATCTGGTCCGAGGCACGATCCTTTTTTTAATCTCGGATTCGTATGTGTCGAAGATAGGGTCAAATATTTAACCAAGAAATAGTGGATGCGATTGAAATTGTTTCAATCGATTAATAATTCCGCAACCTCGTCTGTCTGTCTCAATAGGATTGCGTCCTGTCAGATAATGTATGAGGAACTCTTGAAGCCTCTCAAGTTCTTTCTTCTCGGAATGCTCGAGAATAGGAGTCCTGACGTCATTCTTGCGACAGAGATTTAAGAACGAAGATACGCATTTGCAGATATATCTAGTATTTTCTTTTTTTTCTCTCTCTCTCTCTTTTCTTATTAGAATCATCTTTTAATGATCATGTTTAATTCATGGGCATTTTTTTTCCCGGTTGATGGTTTTTATTTGAGTCTTAATACGCGGACTTATTCTTTGCCTTTGCGGATGAAATGTCTGGGAAGAAGTGACCTTATTTTCTTTGGTAGCGCATCAGTACGCCACAAATCGTAATGACATAGCGATTGAGATCACGGTGCATGCCTAGCTCCGGATTCATACTCTGATGAAACTAAAAAAGGTTTAGAAATGAATTGAAAGGTGGCGCACATCCTTCTAGTTCGCTTTCTGACGATTCGGTTCATTGTATTTTGACGCAGCAATGACGTAATAAGGGGAGGGGCAAAGAGAGCACTTACTCTCAGGCATTGGCTCATAAGGGCATGATACTCATTTTCGTAATGTTTATAATCTGTTCGATACATATGTCGTATGATACATATTGTCACTGGCGTACGTAGAGGGGGTTGATGTGGGGTCACGGACCCCAACTGCGATGCATTTTTTTATATATACATGCGAATATATGGAGTTATAGCCAGGGGCCAGCTGGGTCTCTCCAAGGGTTAATACCTTGAATTTTTGGAGGGCGCAAGTCCTTGCCGATTCTGAAGTGTGGGTCCTATTACCCACGAGGGCACATTGGCCCTGGGGCCGGCAGCCTAGTCCGCACCTGATTGTATCTCTGTAACTCCCTATTATAAGCCTATAACTTCTGTAACTCCCTCTTATGAACTTTCTGTGTGCGCCTAGGCATATTATAATCACGACTGTAGCCAAGATTTAATTTCGGGGGTTCATAAATTTTTACAGCATGTATCGATACAATCATAGCATGCAAGTCCGTAGCCAAGTCCCATTAAAAATTTAATTTCGGGGGGAACCGGTCCCTAAGATCCCCCCCCTCTCAAGATACGGGTATGATTATAATGATCTGATCAGGCATGCAGCATCATATTCGACTATTGTTTATTCATTACTAGGCAAAGGTTTTTCGAAGTTTCTTCTAACATGAAAATATCTTAAGGATTAGGATTCTTAAAGTTAAAAGTAATATTATAAGTACGAAGATAAGGCCACATCGGCTGTGACTCAGTGGTCAGAAAGTCAGGATCTAACCCTGATGGACGCTGAATCGACACTAGTCTGAGACGTGACCTTTTTCCCCTCTATTTTTTGCTCCGTTCTGATTTTTATGGGACAAAAAATCGAGAGGCGGATCCAAGGAGGGATTTTTTTGGGAGGGGTATATAAAATACAATAGGACCCGCTTATAACGAATCCGCGTTTAGCGAGTTTCCGGATATATCGAGGAAAATATGGATTTTGCTTGGTATAATGATTAAGCGCAATACAATTTAACCGCTTTTAGCGAACAAATTTTTTGGACCCTGGATTTAAATAGCAATTAAAAAAAAGGTAAACTGGGAAATCAAATGTTTTGTGAAAATCCCGTCGTTATATGCAGTTGGTCGTTGTAATTGTAGATCGTTATAACCAATTTACACAGCAGTGTTACGGATTTGTGAGAGGAAATTTCCCCTATTTCCTCACCCATGGATACGTCACTGAAAAAAACAAACAAACAAATCTGAGCCGAAAGCCGCGGATGAATGACCTAATTAACTTAATCAATTCCCCAGCAAACTTTTGTTTTAATATATGAATCAAAATGGAGAACGAATCCGTTCAATGACTGTAGCTCCACCTGGTGTCGATATACCATTCAGATAACGTACGGATAATAGACCTGTAGAACTGTCATGAATATGATGTGACGTGACATGGTATACCGTAACGTGCTGTAGATTAACTTTTAAGAAAAAGATTCCGCATTGAAGGAACTTCTTCAATCCTTTAATCTCCTCTAGGGGGGTTAAAAGGACCTATATATTCCCGGGTTTTCTGTCAGCCTGTTAACCAGTGATGCAGGAAAGCGGGAGGTTCAGAGGGCATTAGACCCCCCATTGACTATCAAAACGCATTACTTTTTTCTGTCATTGTTTTCTCATTATTGCCAATGGTGCGGAGGTAGTTATTTATGAACTTGAATTTGGTTTGTTATCGCTTTAGATACATTTCATGTCTGGAATACACATACACACACACGCGCGCGCGTGTGTGTGTGTGTGCACGTAAAACAATTATACTATAATTTTTGCCACCCACGTATTAATTACAGCTCAAACTAGAGCTTATGTAATTTTGGAGAAAAAGAGACGCTTTCCCCATCCTGGATTCGAACCAGGGTCCCTCCGTTTAGCCCGGAGTGTCTTGGACCGCTAGACGAATGAGGACAGGAAACAACGCTCTCTTTCTCCGTATGTAAAGATGTTAAGGTATTATTACCCTCCGCAGGGATAACACAATTGCCAAATATGGTCAACACAAGAAAGCCTCCGGGGCGAGATTTTTGTGAGTTTTCGTGGATAAATACGTGGGTGGCAAAAATTATAGTATAATAAATTCCCAAAAACTCACAAGTCTCGCCCGGAGGCTTTCTTAATGTTGACATATTATTGATATTATCCTGCGGAGAAATATGTCTATAACACGTAAAACAATGCTGATTTTGTGTTATTTTAAAAAAATGATAATCATTATCATGTTACATTCTATAAAAATTAGATTCATAATTCTCTTAGAATGATTGAGAGTTTTAGTCAGCCAGTGATTATGTATCTGTAATGTTACCACGGGGATTAAAACTGGGTTAGATTAGTCAACTCCACTGACTCAAATTTTTCATAACCGGTAAAAGACATGCTGAGATTTAGCACGCACGACATCGGCGTGTATAATTGTAGAATTTCTGATCTTCCCTTACATCTTAAACGTATTTCATTGAAGACATTGATTGCGCGGACTATATAAAATATGAAAAGCAGTGTTATTTGAAAAAAAAAAAAAAATCAATGGTCGTTGTCGACATTGGGGTAAAGGGGACACGGACAAAAAGAATGGCCATGACTCATTTTAGAAACTATATCATAACTGCATTTTAAGGAGGAAGTGGTAAATGCTGACGCCATACTCGTTAAACGAAAATGAGCGCCCCCTAAAAAAAAAACAAAAAAAAACCACATTGCTTGATGACAGCTATGAAACAATACGTATCTATAGAGATGACAAATTTTGAGTTTCTGTTTTGATTCGCTTGTTTTTTTGTAATAAAAGAATTTTGAGGACTTTTATATAGTAAGAAGCAAAAGCACAATATATATGTGTATATCTATGTAAGCTACATACACAAACACAACCTGTAATCTAACTTTCTATATGTTATCTTTAACTTACATATCTTCATTGTGCCCAAAAAAAATATTTTTCCATTTTGAACATCAGCTCAGACAGAATTCTTATCGATATATAAAACAAACTTTTCAATCTTTTCATTTATTTGTGTATATATATATATATCATCATCATCATCATCATCATATTCAACCATTATCTATCCACTGCTGGATGAAGGTCTCTCCAAATGCTTTCCACACAAGTCTATCCTGAGCAATTCGCTTCCACGTCACCCCAACCTGTTTTCTTATTTCATCCACCCATCTAGTTTGAGGACGTTTTCTAGGTCTTCGGTGGTCTCTTGGAATCCAGTTCAGAATTTCTGTTGTCCATCGTTGATCAGTTCTTCTTGCAATATGCCCAGCCCATCGCCATTTCAGCCCTTTTACTTTAACAATGATGTCCTCTACTCTAGTTTGCTCTCTCACCCAAGTGTTCCTTTTCCGATCTCTCCTAGTTATTCCAAGCATATACCATATATATATTTTTTTTTGATCTGCATATTTGAGAAAGGTTTGAAGTAAAAGTTACTGGGTTTTTTTTTAAACCTCGTATACAAGAAACACAGGAAAACATATTGTTAAAAATAACAAAAAAATTTCTTGGTCAGTAAAGGACTTCCCGTGGAAAGGGACCTACCTACCTATACAGTCCTTTGAAGAATCTAAACTCTCTCTCTCATCTACAGCAGCGGTCGCCAACCTCACGGACCACTAAATCCATATGTTTAAATCCCGCAGACCACATTTCGTGAATTTAGTGCAATATAAAGGCAAAAATTGTCATTCAGAATATGAGAATTTCTTAGAATATTATTTTTGTTTTATTATTAATAAAACATTAAAAATGCAAATAATGTCCAGATTTTGCTGCAGACCACCAAAATTTTCTCGCGGACCACCGGTTGGCTGCCGCTGATTTAGGGAGTCGTACTCGGGACTGTGGAGCAATTGAAAAAATACAGGAAGTGCTGAGAGCCTCTGAAAATCAGATTGGGATTTTTCGCATCTTAGATAAACCCGTTATCTAGCTGGCGATGCACCTGTTATCCATCAGCCAAAAAGCAGTTATCTATCAGGCAATAAACCCTAAATTGATTTAAAAATCAAGCGACATTGTACGGTGGCGCTTGGTGTCGTCATGACTTACATAGAAATATCCGTTACGAAAGCACAAGGTACCAGTGAATTTCTTTCTTTCTTTCTTTCTTTCTTTCTTTCTTTCTTTCTTTCTTTCTTTCTTTCTTTCTTTCTTTCTTTCCCCCAACTCACCTCTGTATTCGCCTCTGTTTACTGGTATATTAACTAGTATATAGTACATTAAATTTTAAATAATCATAAAAAAATATGATGAATATATTTATAAAATTACAATACCTCGATTTGCACTGAAAAGAAAAATGGGAAGGCATCTAATAGCAGAGAAAAAAAGAGGATAGATGATAATTTAAAGACTTAAACAAGACCAGTAGCCAGTGACGGATCCACGTGGGGGATTAGGGAAAATTTCCCCTCCCAAATCCATAAAAGTGCAGTGGAAATCGGTTATAACGAGCGCCGATTATAACGACCAACCACATATAACGACGGAATTTTTATAAAAAGTTTGATTTCAATTTTATTTTTTTAATTGATTATTAAATCTGAAGTCCAAAAGCATTGGCGCCGACGGCATGAAAATATGGGTGGGGGAGGACAACATGCCAGTAGAAGGCATTTTGTTTGAAATTGAAGGGAGATATGGAACCCTAATGCCAATACTGGGGGGGGGACGGTTCCCCCCTCCCGCTAACGGCGCCCGTGTCCAAAAGGACTTCTTCCCTAAAAGCGGTCAAGTTGTATTGCGTTTAATTATTATACCAAACAAAATCCATATTTTCCTCGCTGTATCCAGAAACTCGCTAAATGCGGGCTCGTTATATGTGGGTTCTACTGTATTTTACATCCCCCCGCACAACCCCCTCACCGGATCCGCCTCTATCAGCAACGTAAAGATTTCAAAATGGGGCTTTGGGCCCATGTAACTTTACGTCTATGCACTGCCTTATTTCCCAATAGGCTATAAACTAGGGCAGCAAAATTTGAGGGGCGGTACCAAATTATAAAACTTTTATTTTTTTTTTGGCAGTATATTTTTTAAAATGCAAGTAAATATGTATTTGGTAGGGGCGGCAAAAACCACGGACATTATTGAATAACATTTTTTATGTTCCTACAAATGGTAGAGGGGGGAGGGGATGAGACGAAACAAAAAAGTAGTCTGGGGCGGCAAAATGGTAAATCCGCCCATGCGTTTGTGGACAGAACTAAGCGTAGGAGGGATTTTATTCGTGGGAATAAAGATAGGGAAATGCGACGTATTTTAGCCGTCAACACCTCCGATACGGAGAAGGCACTTGCAAAAGAAAACAACAAATTAATTACAATATTACTAGTTTAATATATAAATAAAAATAAAAAAAATAAAAAGGGAAAATAAAGTAAATGTTAAATCCCTTGCACGTCGAATATTCTTTATTTCAGTTAACCATTGTTCAAGCTCATAATTTTTAAATCATCATTAACAAACAAGCGTTTTAAATTTTGCGGTTTCATATTGTTCCAATTCGCCACTGACTGACTACCATAGAAACGATATACATGTATATATGACGTAAAATCAGGCATCCTTCCTCTCAATTTACCATAAAATCGAGAAGAATTGGGAAGAGGAAGCTTTCCGATTCCGGAAACTAATAATCTCCTTTACATTTATTTTAATTTATTAACCGACTTCCGGCAGAATTTTTCGAAACACCAATGTTGGAGAAAACAGTGTTTCACGCGTTCGCTCGTCAAATAAAAGCCAGTGATCCGTGAAAGAAAAGTGGGCATTTTAGTTTTCCCGTTCTGCGATCAGCTGATTACGAATTCTCTGTTTTGTGTTCGAAAACTCGCGACCCGCGGCTACAACGTTTCTGAGAATAATTCGTCGCCATTGGCGGCCGATTTGGCGTCATTGTGTTTGGCGGCGTGACGTCAACCAAAGCGACGGAGCGAGCCTAGCAACAACGTTTTAGTCGCTTTGCCTCCAGCTGCAGAATGTGTTTGAGTAGCGGGAGCGGGTCTGGTTGTGACATCCTCTGGCAAAACTTGGATTATTATTAAAGCTCGTATTTATTTATTTATTTTTTTTTTAAATAGTGATCGCTTTGGACCTATCCTCAATGGTGAATATACGAGAAGAAATTGTCAAGTTGGTGGAAAAGGAGTGCACATAGGTAGCTTAGAACTTTTCTATTGCTCCCGCTTCGTCGGGTGTCATTGTATTATGCCCCTGTCGCGTACTCGTTCTCTGGTCACCAATGGAACCGCATCGCCCGAGAACGAATCTTTTCTACCTCAGATCGCCGATAAGAAATCGTACGTAGGTTATTGGAAAATTGACAGGGAACAATCACCTCGAACAGTGCAACAACAACCCCATCAAAATGGCGACGGCCCCAACAAAACCGTGGAACTGCGGCCGTCGTCCGGTGGTGGAGACGGTACGAATAATACCGATTCCTCGGGGAGGAATTCCACCAAACCTAAAAGTCTGGGGGCTTCGCCTCAGCAAGTGATGAAGCTCTATATGCATAAACTCACCCCCTACGAGCATCACGAAATTTTCAGCTATTCCCATGTCTATTTCATCGGTGCAAATGCTAAGAAAAGACAGGGTGTTGTTGGAGCACCTAATAACTCAGGATACGATGATGACAGTGGCTCCTATCTTCATATGCCGCATGATCACATCTCTTACCGTTATGAGATGATTAAAATAATAGGTAAGGGTAGTTTTGGTCAAGTGATCAAGGCTTATGATCATAAAAGTCATCAAAATGTAGCTTTGAAAATCGTCCGGAACGAGAAACGCTTCCATCGGCAGGCCCAAGAAGAAATTCGCATCCTCGATCATCTTCGCAAGCAGGATAAAGATAATACCAGTAATATCATTCACATGTTGGAGCATTTTACATTCCGTAACCATACTTGCATTACCTTCGAACTTCTTAGCATCAACTTGTATGAGCTGATTAAGAAGAACAAGTTCCAAGGTTTTAGTATCCAGTTGGTGCGGAAGTTTGCCCATTCTCTGTTACAGTGCTTGGACATCTTGTACCGAAATAAGATAATCCACTGCGATCTGAAACCAGAGAACGTCTTGCTCAAACAACCTGGTCGAAGCGGTATTAAAGTGATTGACTTTGGTTCTAGTTGCTTTGAAAACCAGCGAGTTTATTCCTATATCCAGTCACGTTTTTATCGAGCTCCAGAAGTGATATTAGGAGGTAAATATGGCATGGCTATCGATATGTGGAGTTTAGGGTGTATTCTAGCAGAACTGCTTACGGGATTTCCTCTCTTACCAGGAGAGGATGAAGCAGACCAGCTAGCCTGTATTGTCGAACTCATAGGAATGCCACCACCTAAGCTTTTAACGCAGTCAAAGAGAGCTAAAGCTTTCGTTAGTTCGAAAGGATACCCACGATACTGCACGTCTACAACGTTGCCTGATGGAACTGTGGTTTTAAATGGTGGACGCTCCAGACGAGGAAAGTTACGAGGACCTCCAGGTAGTCGAGACTGGTCAGGGGCCTTGAAAGGATGTGAAGATGCTTTGTTCATTGATTTCTTGAAGCGGTGCCTAGAATGGGATCCTAGTGTTCGAATTACACCACCGGCAGCATTACGTCATGGGTGGTTACGCCGTCGGTTGCCAAAAGCTCCCGAGACTAATACTCCCAACGAAAACGGGGTTCTTAAAGGATCAACTCTCCAAAATAATATAGCTTTGACGCGAACTAGCATCATAGCAAAAATGAATACCATCAGTGGAACAAAGTCCCGAACTGTTGTTACCACAATCGGAGATGACATGAGTGCTACGTTAAACTCTCATAGCAAATTGCCACAAATCGGAAACTCTGTCACTTGATTGAAAAAAACGAGATAGATTATTCCTTTTCCTCGGATTCTGAATGAGAATATAATATGTGTGGAGAGTGTGTGTGTGGTCCAGAAATATGAATTTGATGTGTTTACATGCTAATGCTTCACATGGATAAATTTCACAAAGATGTCCAGGTCGTTCCATGGAATTACATTCGGTGTGCATGAAATTTCACTGCCAAAAAAAAAAAAGAAAACTTCAGATCTTCTGTTTTTACCGCGTTTACACTGTTGTGATGAGTTTAGGTCTCTAATGGTATACATTCGTAGTTAGGATTTTAAAATTGTTCTACTGTACTCTTTGTACAGTGTTCGCTCTTCTTAGGTCATTGTTTATGTCTATACCTTCTAAATTATTGATCTTTTTATGCAAATAATAGCAATTACCATTTGGGGCTTCCATATCCATTCATCGATTTATTTTATTTGCTATTGGAAGTTCTGAGTCAATTAGAAGTTTTTTTTAAACTATTGGACATGTGGTCCGATCTTTCTCATTTAAAATGTGTTTCTGAAGCAAGCGTTATATTACTTTTCTTTTTATTTCATGTTTGTTTTTCAATCCAAAGTTGGCATAACTAGCGTATGCTATTAGGTGCTCCTAATCTGTCATATTTTACGATCTAAAAGTAGTAAAAGAATTATTTTTGTATTTTTCTACAAAATGATAGCAGCTAGTATGGTTAATGGTTTTTCACTTTGTGGTTTCAATATTGCCTTAACAATGCTTTTTCACGGGTATCTGTTTTCATCATAGCCTTTTCAGTAGTATTATTAAGTCTGGTTAGTGTGCTTTATATTTCGCTTATATTTATGGTGATTATAGCACCTACTGCTAAATCTCTTTAATTGATGATAAAATTGGGTACATTTATCCTTATTCTGGAACTACAAAGAGGGCTGAATATTGACTTATTTAAATGTGTGATGTTGTAAAATGTTGCTTTTAAAACCGAACTTTGACTAGTAATTTTTAATGTTTTAAAGCATTGTTGTGGTTTCTATATTTTTCAGAAGTTTTAAAAGTTGATTTTGTGCTTTTCTTACTTGAATCCATAAATTAATCGGTGAATATTGCATTTGTAATTTTTAGCAAGTAAGTTTTTATTGAAATTTTAGCATTTTTTTAACTCAATTTTAATTCTTTATTTTTATATTTCCAAAATCCAAGTTTAAAATAACTGATAGGTGTATATTAATCGAAAATATTTTTCGATCATCACTGGAGCATAATTTTGAAGCAAATTCCTCAATTTAGGTGTAAAATGAAATAAGTAATTGTATTTTTTTTTATTTATAATATCCAAACATACATCCTATTTATTGCACTATGAAGGTTTATTTTTTTGCAGTGTAAGTGTCACAGTGTATATGCTGATTTTTAAAAATGCAACTTAAGGACAAGTATTTTAGTAAAAATGAAGTTTATCAACAGGGATAGGTCAGTCATTAGCCTACTTGGCAGTGGCATACTTATAACCCTGCCAGGCAGGGGACCCCCTTTTGTCGTCGTTTATTTTCCCTAAAATATGTAAGTAAAAAAATAATATTTTTTAGTTAATAAGGATTTTTTTTAATCTTTAGGTAAAATATAAAATAAAATAAACGGTTTCCAACTGTGGCAAACTCATTACGCATATTTGCTTTAGCTGTTTTCATTGCCTTTAAAATTGAACTCAACATCCGAAAATTATAAAATCTAGACGAGTTTTGAAACTATAGTACAAGCTTTGCATCAGAACCTTACTTCGTGAAACGGTGACTAATCGATATGTGTTCTGTTTAAAATATTGGAATGCGTCGCCGGGTAATTTCGTGTAGAAGACATACTATTTAATATATATATATATATATATTCTTTTTCGTATATCCATATGCAAATTAATTTTTGTACAAGGCAGGTCCTCAAAAAATCATTACGGGAGGGGGTGGGGTGCGAGATTTTCCGTTACGCCACTGGCTAGATTCTTTATAAATTTCCTTGGACACGTTAAAACCCCTTTTATTGTAAGACCACATCAAATGATCTTTAAAACCACTTGAGCTTTCCCATAATGTTTGAATTACTATGTCAGCAATTCTTTAACTTTCCAAGACTGTGGAGCCCCCTTCAAAGAACACTCGCTCTCGCAGACCCTAAGAATTATCGTAAAGTTTAAAGCCCGGAATTTGCACCACACATATTTATTTCTAATGTTTCATCACTGATTTTCACCATCTAAGGAAGAGATTTTTCGTTCCCTCATAATTTATTCCTAGCATTAAAGAGTAAATGTTCATGTCCTAGTATTTTTCCAAACCTTCATTGAACACTGGTTGGATCTCGCAATCCTGGTCCTGCGCAGTTGAAGAACCACTGTACTATGCTACTGGTGAACAGTATTAAAAGATCATGATTTGCCAATTCGAATTTTGAAAGTGTAGTGTTGCCAGAAGGTTATTCCTAGTTGCAGAAATTTTGCAACTAGCTTGTAGAGAGTTCGATTACTTTTCTTAGCATATAGCAAAAAAAAAAAAAATTAACTACCAGATCTTATTTTCCAGAACATTTAGCAACAGAAGCTCGCCACGTGTTTTAAGTAACAATGAATTACAGATATTAATGCAATTATTCATAAGGTCAGTCAGTGTAGATTTGCTCACCTAATGTACCATGTTTTAGCAGTAAACATATATATTGATTCACTTGATTTAGTTTTACCAGATTTGGGGCTTGAAACTCTTTAAAACCATCTGTAAAATTTTTCACCGATTTTTTCATCTGTGAAATCCCCACTAATTACTAAAACACTGAGTAATTCAAACCGTATACTGCCTAACCTCATCAGTGTGAACACTTTTAATGTGAATTACTTTAACATCAACTCTTTCATGAATTCCCATAAAATTATATAGTAATATGATCCTTTCCCAGTAATGTGAACTCCTTCTAACGTAAATCTTTTTGCTACCATGAATGTTCACTTTAATGAGGTTTGACTTTGTGCAGCTATCCAGGATTCACATCGAGTAATTTTCTAAATCCTTAAATACTATCATCATTGTATCATAATGCCTCAGTGATTACGGTCTTCGAGTTCATTAAACTGGGCTCCAGTCAGAGTAAACTTCAGTCTTGGCAATTGTATCATGAGTGGAAGATTAAATTCAGCTGCTATTCCTGCCTGAAAGGTTCTATTGTGTGGTTTTGAGACTTGGAACTGAAAGAAGCTGTTACTGTTTCGTCCGAGGAAAGAAAAAAAAAATAATTATTCCAATCTCTATTCACTCTTAAAATGATATTTTTTCTGCCCAAACTATTGAATTTGCTTATATTCTAAGCTGAGGAACTTGGGCTTTAGTATCACTGTGGAAATGCTTTCTCCAAACATTCCTGTTTCTACAATGAATCTGTATACCTGAATCGCAGTTGTGACTTCATCCCTTTTCTCAAAGGTGATTGTTGGAATCTCTCCAAATATTCCTGTCACTGGATGTCTTCCTGCTCAGTATTTCTTCCTCTCATTGTGTGTATTCTGTGCCTTTAGTAACCTTTTTAAGGAAAAGTATTTACACATACCCAGTTTACATATAGGCCTACTTGCTTAGTGCAGTCTAGCAAATGCCTGAAAGTGGATATAAGGACTTTTCTGCCGTATTTTTGAGTTTCCTTAATTTGCCATTTAATTTGGCTTTTGTTTCTGTGATTTCATAGGAAGATGGGTGATGATATTTAGCGACTAAAGTTAGAGATCAATATAGTTGACTTTATAATATAATAGTAAATTGCATGATATTGCTTTTGAAGTTCTATGTGCGGTGGAAGAATAGAAAAGTGAAGGCATGGATTTTAAAACACTTAGCATTCTACAGATGTAACTGGTGACTAAGTTGCAGCGTTGCACAATAACCAGTTTTTCGTTACAAAGAAATTGTGTTAATGTTTTTATTGTTATTATTTTATTAGAATATGTTCATTTAGCTTGAAACATGTCATAAAAATGATCGCAGTCATCCCAAACATTTCAATAAACGGTCAGATATTCTAAATAGTGTATCTGCTAGCTACCTGTGTTGCAGCTGTTGCAACAGTGAACTCGTAGAAAAGTCCTATGATGTCTTTAATCCTGTGTTTCACATTCTTTTCATCACGAACATAATCTGCGATACGATTGCGTTTGAGATTACATTTTGCTAATTCGTTATTCTTATTATTATATCACTAAAAATACATAATTAACACTACCTTTAATTATAAATTAATGCATATTTTTAAAATTAAAAATGAATAGTGTAAAATATCCATCGCTCTTATATTCCGTACTATTTCTTGCTTTTTCTGTTCTAATTCTCGGCACATAAAGCCCCACTATCCCCTCAATCTCACCCCTCCCCAATCATTTTCTTTTCTAGTAGTTATATTAATTTTTAAATAATTTGAAATTTTGGATTGTCGTAATTGTAATTACACAACGATGTCATGTTGTTATGTCACATTGTTGTTTATAATGTTAAATTAGTAGCCACCACTCAAGTATTATGTATGCACCTTTGGGGGCAGAGGTTTAAGATGTGCTTCTTTTTTCTAATATTAGGGTGGGGGGGAATGTGAAACAAGCTTATAATAAAATTAGTACCGTCATAAAGTGAGAACTGCCCTGACAGAACTGCAATATTTGAATGTATGACACAGTGTGAGTAGAAGATACGAAATATACATAATCACAGTTAGTTTCATGGAATCTTTTCCCAACAATTGCTCTATTTACAGCTTAACGTTATTGCTGTAAGAATTTAGGTCTAACCTGTTTTTGAAGTGGAAATTTGTGGGAAAATTAACCAAGGAAATTGTCTTTTTTATTATTATTATTTTTTTTTGATTTTAGCAATTTAAATTGTCATGCTTAGAATGAAAATATAATGTTACAAACATTTATATTTATCAGCCATCATTGCGAGCTTGGAAAGGGTACTATGATATTTTTAATTATACTTGAATATGTAAAGTGTTTATTTTTCTAAATTCAAGTTACTATTAATTACTTAGTTGGTGTTATTTAGTTTGCTCTGCTGATGGTTTGAATTTAAAGCAAAAACTTCACTTTTAAAAATTAAAATTACATCTTTTCTATTAGTCTTGGCCTACGTAACTAATGATGACATATATACACACACATTGATTGTAAATCTAATTTAATATAAAATTGTAATTTGATGAAACATTAGTTTACATGTTGACACGTGGTGACATGGCATTTTGAGTTAATATCATCATTGGCCTAAGAAAAGTTTGTCACAAGTGCTGCCCCCCCGCCCCCCAATTGGATACCGTAGAATGGGGTAATATTGGCATGCAGGGTAACTAGCAGATTTTTATAAAAACGTTTCATCGGGGTTTTTTTTCACACCCAACCATTCGATTTTGTTGAATAAAAAAATTACTACATGTAAGTGTGATAAATATTGTACTTGGATTTTCACTTTAACCCACCTAGGTTTAGGTAGTGGCAGAAAAAAAAAAAAAAGAGCATTTTTTAAGCTCCCAAAAAAATCCATGTCCCGCAAACACACAATTCAAACAAGGAAACTTATTTTTCCACTATGTGTCAGTTTGACTATGCATAGCACCTTTGCTATATATTTTAAAAATATATGTTCATAACTGTTCTATAAAAAAAACATTTAATGAAAAGTTCTGTATTTCAAGTCTAAATCGGGGTGACTTTGGCAGCCAGTAAAATGCCATGAAAAGCAGAGAAAATCCCTTGTAAAAGATCTTACGTTAACTTATACAGAATCCTAATTACAAGAAGCAGTGGTCAAATTTGTTGAACTTAACTGTAGCACTGCTTCTCGAAATTACACTGTATCACATGACATCATACAAAATAAGCTGAAAGGTTGTCACAGTGTTGAGTGTTTGTGAGAGTTGTTGAGTGTTTGTGAGAGCTGAAAGGTTGGTTCTCCGATTATTCTCTCTGAGTTTGCAGAGAATGATTTTCAACCCTCCACAAGCTCCCCTAATACAAATTCGTTACCAGTTGCTCCTCAATCCAAAACTGCAAATCTTACGACATCTTCTAGTTTGTCAACTGGCAATGTTAATACCACTGTTCCAGTTTCACCTTCTTTTCTGAGTTGTGACCAAATCAAATCCAACTTTATTCAGACTAGGATCAGGATGCTATTGCTAAATTTGCCAGCAATAAAATCATATATTTTATGTTTGTATTATTCAAGCTTTGAAACACTATGAACAAGTTCTGGTAGAAGTACTGGCATTACAATCTGTTGATAAGAAATCTAAAAATGTATTCCGTCCCTGGAATAACGATGTATCGTATGTTTCATATGATGACATTGTAGAAATATTGCATTATCCAAAATTAATTTGTCGTGATGATC
>QLNU02015003.1:90294622-90304664 GCA_006491805.2 Dysdera silvatica
CCCATCAACACCCCCTGCATACGATAATGCTATTGTTTCAAAATATGTGCCGGAGCTTAAAATTAAGTCATGGCACATAAAACATGCAAGATTCTTTCATACAAGCATAAAATTAGTAATCCATGCATAACGTTTTATATTCACCAATGTTACTTGCTGTGTTGCACATAGAGCAGAGGGAGTGACAAATGGGCCAAAGGGCTGAGAGTTACGGTTTCTAGAGGGTCTACTTTCAGCTGTTAATATGCTATTTAGCTATTTCGAACAACATTTGTAGCGAGGCCAAATTGTTTGATCTTTTTGATATGATTACTAAGTTTTCTTAAAAAAAAAAAACACATTTACATTTCCAAATATGAAGAAATCGTGACCATTTCTAATCTGAAGTAAAATTGTTTCCCAGGTGTTACGAGGGTTGTATTCTCAGAAAATTGGAGGTCCTGATGCAGCATGACCTCCGTTCTTATGCACCTTAAAAAAGACTTGCCGTTACATTGTCATAAATATTTTCTTTTATGTTGTTACATTGCTTGTAAGTACCCTAAAAAGTACATACTTATGTATATAGCCTACACTCAAACGTAAGGCATTATTTAGCACGCACTAGTTGTAAATAAATAATATATTTGTAAATAAACCATGGTTTTTGAAATGGGGCCTGCTACTCTAGGTCTTTGATCTCAGCATAGTCCTGGCCACGTAGCATGTCTGAATTTCAGTTCATTATGATGAGATTGCTTTGTATTGTATTCACTTCTTTAGTTTTAGTCACCAGTTAAAAGGAAGCCTAATTCATGATGTCAGTGCCTAGCTATCTGGGAATTAATGTGAAATCTCCAATTATAATATTTAGTTGTATATGAAAACTACGAAATATTTCACTTGTAATAATTACTTTAAATATTTAACTATACTTTTAGTTACTTCCTCAATCATCTTGAGCATATAACGACGTGGGAAGATCCTCGCCTAAGGCTCTCGGAAATCCAACAGGTAAATTTTACGACAACGTGTTTTAATGTTTGTCCGTAAAACCGAAATCACATTTAATTAAAGATTTACCAAGATTTAATCATAAGCAATTTGCGGAAGGAGTTAGTTGTGGACGGAATTAGTTGGAAAATTTATGGAGGTGAATTAGTCATGGTGGAGTGGGTACTACCCGTGCCAAGGTGCACTCTTTTCTAATTTTTGAAAGTGTGGCAACCAATACTCATAATCGTTTTGAAATGGTGCAAACATGTACTATCATTACTTTGATAATGAAATAAAAGAAAGTTATAAAATAACCAAATATAACAAAAATTTGAAAGCTAAAACTAGTCTAAAAGTTGAGGAGGAGCAGGAATTTCTGAATCTTTATTTTTTACTTAGTATTCAGGATAAGCTTTGTCGATAGGCTGACTTAGGCAGTTGTCCAGGGCCACCGATTAAAGAGTGTACCTAGGTTTGTATATACTGCAATATATATATTATTTCAATATATATATTTTCCTCCTCTGCAGGGTCCTGTAGTCACCAGTTATCAAGCCTCCGTGAGCAGCCCTTGTCAATAATTCCCAAATAATTTGCCATATTTCTTCACTTATTGTAACATTTCCTGTATATTAACATAATTCAAAACCCCTGGGGGGTCAAGTGGCTATTGAGGGGCTCAAGTGCCTTTTTAAAGATTTTGTCATGCGACCTATGAGAAAATATGTTTTGATATCTAATGGGAGGGGGCTTGGGCACCCTGAGCCCTCCCCCGTTTTATACCACTGTTTCTTTATATTCTATTTTTTAGTTTTTGAAGAGGTCAACCATTTTATTTGACTTCACCTCGGCATAATTTCGAAAGGGGTTTCTGTGACTGAATGGGGAGGGAGTTACAGTGCTATACTTAATATAAAAACTCTTCTTTAAGCTTTCACTCATCATTCTGGAGTGCTTCAGTAGACACTGAAAAACAATTTCCTCTGTATAGGACAGACTTGCATGTGCCCATCATTCATTGACAGTTGAAAGGAGCGCAGATTACCTGCTTAAAAGGTTAAACCAGGTTTATGATTCACGAATTTGATTAAAAATTTGCGAATGTGGCTTTGAATGTACCTCTTTATCATACATTTATATTTTTTTTGGATGCTGTAAGATATAACACCATATATTATTATATATATATATTTTTTTACTGGAATGATGCTAGATAAACAATTCTGCAAATTATCAGCTGTTGCGTAATATCCATGATCATTAGTTTTGTGACTATTTAAAAGTTTGTTAATCATGTGCTATGCGCATAGTTCTGAGTAGTTGCTGTGAGCATGTTCATGCTTAGCATGCATTGGTCATTGCACACTGCTTTCCATTAATGTATTAACAATCTTTTAATATTATGTTCGTATTTCATTCATTGTTGTGTCCGTTATTAAATGTATTGGCAAATGCAAAGTTGATTATAGCCTTAATATGAAACATACTAAATTTTAAATCAGCAACTTTAATTTATTGTGTACTAAAAAAGCACAATTTCTCCCTTCAACTACATAAACCTATCTTTGAAAAAAAATAAATAAAAAAATAAAAAACCCATGAGTTGAAGGAAGCTTCTACCAAATAAAAAAAAATAATAATAAAAAAAAATGTAATAAATTCCATTATTAATTAATTATGAACCAAAAAGGACTCATGAGTATATCAGTCCTTTTTCATTAAAGATTGTTTCCCCACTCATAAAAAAAAAGTAACTGCACAAATCTATGGGAGTTTTAGTTTTAAATGAGTTATTGGTATTCCCAGTAAATAGAGGCAGGAATACAATAAACATTATAAACATTATATTATATTATAAACATTAGTGCTAGAAACATATGTACATAGCTAGTTTCAGCAGCTTAGTAGGCTAGTCAGAGAGTTGGGATGCTAACACAAAGCGGTCACTAGTTCAGGTCCTGTCTAAGATGTCTTCTGGATATTTTCCTCTCAAGCCTCTTAACAGGCAAAGATGTTTAAAAAAAAAAAAAAATCAGTTGGGGGGGGGGATTTATTTTATTTTTTGCTCGCCAACCGTCTTGGGCATCCTCCTCTCCAGTCAGGGCCTGATCACCACAAAGGCGTCCAAAGCCCGGGCTTTGGGACTAGACTTTAGCGGGAGTGGGAACTGCACGGTGAAAATCCCTTCTGCGTGTGTGCATGGTCGATGCACATGCGCAGAATAGAATCTAGTCCCAAAGCCTGGGATTTGGATTCCTTTGCGGTGATCAGGCCCTGTCCCCAATTCTTGACAAAAAGATTGCTTGTTATATTACAGTAAAACCTCTCCACAACAATATTATACGGACCGACAAAAATTATCGTTGTAGACAGAGTTATTATTATAGGGAGGGTTCATTATACAGTAAAACCTCTCTACAACACTATTATACGGACCGAGAAAAATTATCGTTGTAGAGGGATTTATCGTTATATCGGACATCGTTGTAGGGAGGTTTTACTGTATATTAATTATTATAATATAAATTATATAAATAAAAAATGGCAATAAGAGATTAATTTAAGGTTCTGGATTTTAATAAGTATAAAAAACTTTTCAAACAAACTTTAATTCTTGCTCTAATTCTAATTATTTTTTTAAAAGTGATCCCCTCGTTAATTTCCTTGTTTTTAAATAAATTCCATAAAGCTGCAGCCTAATTGAAACCCTCAAAATTTTTAATAAATTAACACATGTAACTGTTTATTGCGAGTTGAAATGGTTTAAAAGCATGTGTAAATAAAGGAAAACATGTTTTAATGCAAGTTGTTTATAGTGTTTTGTTTAATGGAATTATTTATTTGTTTAATGGATTGATATATTAACGTCTGATTGTGTCTTGTCCCACACCTTGCTAATCTTTGCTTGCAAATCACACTTCGCTTGTTTGTGTATTTCCCCCAGGGATCGTATGCAAAGCACTATCTGTACGGAACGGGAAAGCCGCCGTCCGGAGCTGTCAAGGTGATTTACCTCCCAGAATGCATGCTCTCTTAATAACTTGATTTGTTCTCACTTTTACATGCATTGTCACCACCTTGGCATGTGTCAAATATGTAGATGCATGTTCAAACGCTGATTACCATATTATCAATTTGTGAATAATAGCCAATGAAGTATCCAAACACTTGAAAAAAACCTGTTGTCTTATATATGTTCTGTTTGGGTGTAACATTTTTGCTGTGGCAAAGAAACGAAATATGTGGTATTTCATTTAAGATATGCAATTTTTGTTTAAAAAATACCAGTTCTCTAAGCAAAATGGGCTGCTTTCATTCCTCCTATCTTTTTGGAATAAAAAGAATCATTTTGCCTATTTATGATTGTGATTAGCAGTGGATCAAATCAGTCAATTTCTGAATTACTAAGTAAGCCGGCTCGTTTATGGTAGATGAGTAAAATCGTTCATTCATTTGTTCAGTTAATGATTTGGTACATCTGTAGTTATGATGCCAGTTTGGTAGTGAATAATAATAGTCAAACTTGGTTAATTTGAGTGTGTTTGATTCGAACTCGTGGGTAATATAACTTTTCACATGGTTCCGTGAATCTTGTTTTAAAATAACGTAAAAGAATCGCCTGTAAAAGTTTTTTGCTTCGTTCAAAGATTTTCTCTCTTGGATGATGCAAGACAAAGCGATTTTTCATTGAAGTTTTTCTTCCTGCCCTAATGTCTTGAATAGAAATTCTCAAACAAATTGATCATAACCACTATTAAAAAAACAAACAAAAAACTGGGAAAATATAAGATATGATGCAGATACATTCCTTACAAGGATTTTGTGAATAATGACGAGATATTGGAAGTGTGCATGAACCGTATAAATGCCAAAAGCTTGACCGACATTAACTACAATGACTTAGATATTGCATCTTCAGGTGAAAAAATAGAACAAAATGTCTAATAGGGGAAGAATAAAACTCCCAGAAAAGCTGATTCGCAAAGCATGTTCACAAACCATGAGAATATGCAAGGGTTCAGACAGTAGATTAAGAGTCAGTCTAATGTAAGTGTATGTTCCTGCAATGTTAATAAAGTAGAAATGTTCACAAATGATCAAGGAATTCACTCTAAAAACCAACTGTGAATTTTTAGCTTAAATAAATAAATAATAAAATGTTTTTTGATTGAGTTTACTTTTAGGGCCCATCTTAAATATTTTCTAATTTGAATTTTTAGATAATTCGAAATAAGTTCATGTTCCCCCTTGGCTTTCAATTAACCAAGTTTGACTGTAAGGAAGGATATATGTTAAAATTTTATTGTTTGTATTTTAATAAAAAAAAAAAAAATGTTTCCATATTTTTATTTTAGATAAAAAGTATTACTTTGAGATAATTTTAATTATAAATTTAATTAGTACTTTTTAAGGAATAATACTTTGTGTTATGACTATCCTTCATGGTAATGGAGAAGGTACACCGAAGAGCCAAAACATTAAAACCACTTACCTAATAATGTGTAGGTCCACCATTGGAGTGTAGAAGAGCCTAAACATGACGTGGCATGCCTTCAATTAGATGTTGATAGGTTACACGTGGGATATCATACCATAATTGCAACAGAAGTTGGCCAAACTTTTGTAAATTCCGTGGTTGTGATGTTAATGCTCTGATACGTTGTTCTAAGTGAAACCACAGGTGATGAATAGGATTGATGTCTAGAGAATTTGGAGGCCATGGTAATAAAGAAAACTCATTCTCACGTTCCTCGAACCATTCTAGAACCGTACGAGCTTTGTGACAGTATTATTTTGTTGTACGATACCATTGTCATCTGGAAAGACTGGACATGAAGGGGTGTAACTGGTTCCCCAGGATGTTTATGTATGTGGAAGCATTGAGATTGCGTTGAACAATGACAATGGAACTAAGCTGGTTCCATGAAAAACTCGCCTACACTATAACACTCCCGCCATCACCTTGCTTCCTTCCAGCAGTGCAGCCAAGTAACAGTGTTTCCCCCGTTAAACGCCGCACACTAACGCATCCATCTACATAATGTAAACAAAAACGAAATTCATCTGTCCATGTGACCCTCCTCCACTCTTCTGATGTCCAATGGGCATGGCTACATGCCCACACCATGCGTTTATGGTGATGAATTTCAGTGAGCATAAGCACACAAATTGGGTGATGACTTTGTAGTTCCATAGACAATAATGTATGGTGAACAGTGTGTTTCCACACATTCTGTGCATCACCACTATTAAATTCCTTGCTAATTTCCACCACTGTAGCACGTGTATACATGCGAATGAGCCAATGAAATCTCCGCTCCCCTCTGCCATCAATGGCCTTTGGCCAGCCAACACTTTGTCTTTAGCTAGATGTTTCACCTGTTCAGAACCATCTCTGATACATACTAACTACTACATATCGTGAACAGCTGATTAGACATGCAGTTTCCGAAATGCTCTTACCTGGCTGTCTTGCCATCATAATATGTCCTTTGTCAAAGTCCGATAAATCCTTATCTTTACCCACCTTGCAGAGATAAAAACTACTGATCGACAGAACACAGTCCCATATTTTTATATACCAACCTAAAACCCACCCCTTCCATTTGATTGGTACTGCACACAACTTCATCTGCATAACGCAAAAGTGGTTTTAAGGTTTTGGCTTTTCGGTGTATATTACAAAAGAGGATTGGTCAATAATAGATGGTAGAACTTCTCAATAGGGTACTAGAAGACCACTGAGGAAGTAACAAATAATATCGATGTGAATTATCTCTATGTGAATGATATTCAAAGGAATGTCTCATGCACTTTTGCTTCAGAACTTGCTCAATTATTGCATGGGCAAAATTATACAAAGCATTGGCTATTTACCTTAAAAAGATTACGTTAATTTTCTTACTATATGAAACACCAATGGTAAGTGAAATTTGGTGTGTGAAGTACGAAAGTATATTATTGTTGGGGGGGGGATGGGGTGTAGTTCTCTTTGACTAATACAGCAAATTATTATAATATTTACTTTCAGGGCATAATATCAGGGCCAACTGGTGATTTGAATGAACTGAGACTGCCAACATAATGCGTTACCAAATATAAAAACTCTGTTATGTTTATTGGCAATATTAACTGTCACAACATGTGAAAGTGAAAGATCTTTTTCAACTTTCGACTCAAAACTTACATTCACAATACTATGAGCGAAAGTAGACTGAATGGCTTAGCTTTTTTAAATATTCATCGTGAATATACACCATCTCCCTGAAGATATATTAATATAATCTAACTACCGCGTGCAGATTATATGGGTAATACAATTTTTAAGTATAGTATTTTTAAGTATTTTTTTTTATGGGTAACATAATTAATTGGGCAGCAAATCTGGCAATTGAAAGACCGATTAATATGCTATTGGTCGTTAAGCGTTGGTGAAAAATAGCCTATTAATAGGCTTCTGGTATATAAAGTGTTAAATGAACTATTAAAGAAATCAAGAAGATTAGACTTCGAACTAGCATAAATGTTAACTTTAGGATGTCTTTTATGTGATCAATCAGATCATTTTATATTAAATATAAAAGGGGAAATAGGAAATATATTGTCATATTATACATAAAGTTCGATTTTTCATAAAAGTAATTTACCTCCTCCTCACTTATGGGTTAACCCCCCAAAAAATTTCTGGGTGCACCACTGCTAGTTTCAAGGGAATGAATTTTCAGAATTAGTGTTAAAGGAAAAAGAGACTAAATTTTATTCATATCCTAAACGTTTAAAGGCATTATATTTCAATTAAACTAATGTTAATAATGGTTAACTTTTTCTGTGTTTTAATAAGTACTTAACTATATAAAATATATAATTATGCATATATTTACATAATTGTACATATTTGATGTATATTGTATAATTATACATATGATGCTTCAATACCATAGAATGAGGTAACATTGGGGCAGGGTAACTTTTGCCGATTTCTATAAAAACTTTTCATTGTTTGTTTGTTTTTTCCACACTCAATCATTTGATTTTGTTGAATAAAAAATTACGTATCCATTTTATATAAATCGAACACTACGCAGATTAAATCAAACAACAATGTCAATCAATCAACGTTTATTGGCGTAGTGATACCAACTTTACTTTCCTTTTAAATTAATTATCCTTAGTCGCGTGGGTAGAGCCTCCGCCCGGCAAGTGGAAGGTCGTGGGTTCAGGTCCCACCGAAGGCAGAAATATTTATTTTCTTTCGAACGTTTCACCATCTAATCACGCCATACCATCGGCGTTGGTATCACTACGCCAATAAACGTTGATTGATTGACATTGTTGTTTGAAAAAATTACGTGTAAGTGAAATAAATATTTTACTAGGATTTTCACTTTAACCCACCTAAGTTTAGGTAGTGATAGCAAAAAAAAATCAAAACTGTACATACAAAAAAGAGCATTTTTTAAGCGCCCAAAAAATCCATGTCCCGCAAACACACAATTCAAAAAAGGGAACTTATTTTCCCACTATGTGACAGTTTGACTATGTATAGTACCTTTTGCTATGTATTTTAAAAATGTGTTTATAACTTTTCTGTAAAATAATATTTGACAAAAAAGTTTTCTGTTTCAAGTCTAAATCGGGGTAACTTTGGCAGCCAGTAAAATGCCACGAAAGCAGAGAAAATCCCTGGTAAAAAATCTTAATTTTATATACGTTAAGTTCTGTTAACTTATACAGAATCCCATGTAAAAGAAGCAGTGAACAAAGTTAAATTTGTTGAACTTAGCTGTAGCGCCGCTTCTCGAGATTACAATGTACCACATGGCATCCTACAAAATAAGCTGAAAGGTTGTCACACTGGAAAGATTGGTGCTGCGATTATTCTCTCTGAATTTGCAGATAATGATTTTCAACTCTCCATAAGCTTCCCTAATACAAAATCGTTACCAGCTGCTCCTCAATCCAAAACTGCAAATCTTACGACATCTGCTAGTGTGTCAACTGGCAATGTCAACACCGCTGTTCCAGTTTCACCTTCTTTGCTGAGTTGTGACCAAATCAAACTTTATTTAAACTAGGATCAAGATGTTATTTCGAAATTTGCCAGCAATAAAATCGTATATTTTTATGTTTGTGTTATTCAAGCTTTGAAACACGATGAATGAGTTCCAGTAGAAGTACTACCATTACAATCTGTTGATAAGAAATCTAAAAATGTATTCTGTCCCTGGGACAACGATGTATCGTATGTTTCATATAACGACATTGTAGAAATATTGTTATCCAAAATCAATTTGTCATGGTAATAATCGTGTGAAATATGAGTTCCCTAGAATAATTTCATTCGCTCAGTGAGTCTGTCATTGCAACCACAGTTTGAATTAACATACCACTATTGGTTATTTTAAATTTTTCATAATGTCATGATGTGATCTAACTTGTGGCAAAGTTAGCTTAGTTTAGGCATTGTCAACATACATTGTATAATTTTTTTTTTCTCTAATTGGCTTATTTGTGTACCATTTTTCGTTTCCTTACTTGTTATTACATAGTACCACAGCTAAATATTACAACTTAGTAGATGTTAAATTAAATTTCTTTTTCTGTATTATCAATGTTTTTCTTACCGTACTATTACATTTGTTAACATGAACTACAAGTCTTTTTATTTTAATAGTAAAATATTCCTTTAAATAAAATCGCTCTTAGTAATGTACAATGCATATCATCCAATCATCATAGATCACGACTTATTAATTTATATGTACACGCAGCAGCATAAATAGAAAAAAAAGATCATATCATTTGAATGCCTGAAACTAGGAAATCCTTCAAATTTGGGCCAAAAGGTTCATCTTTGAAAGCTACATCTGTTTATGTAATAAAAATATAGGGTGCCAAAGTTACCCCCAAACCCACCTTGGCATGTCAGTTTTTTGCTGTTTTCTTACAGAAAAAAATATTGTGGGATTTTTTTTTTTGTTTTATCACACTCTATCATATACTGCACAACAAGACTGAAATAATGCAGTGATTTTAAACTTCTTTTTTTAAGTAACTGGTTATAATA
>QLNU02015003.1:90304764-90323655 GCA_006491805.2 Dysdera silvatica
GTCGATTGAACGAAAAAAAAAACAATACTGCTAATGTTACCCCATGCTACGGTATTAAAAAAAGACACATTTTTCTTTTTAATGCCACATTACATGATCTTTTTTAAAGCTATTTGAGTTCCCTCATAATTTTTTAATTGTTACGCCATTGGCTTAGATTTGTACATTAATTTGTTTTCATCCAGTAGTGATATGTTTTTAATATTTTATGTTAAAGATGTATCCTTTTCCAAATACTTATCGCAAGCCATTCATATTAAGGTATCTTTTCCCTTCTCTCTAAATTTTTCTTGTCTTGATTGACATGTTGGAATACTTACGTTAATGCATTCTTGAATTTTTGGATCATGAGCATAGAAGGTTTAGAAACACAGACTGAAAGGAAGTTGACATCTCTTCTTTTGTTGGTTCTAAAAAAACAGGGGTTTAGAAATGGATGACTTTTCCTGTCAGAAAGGTCCCCCCAGACACTGGAGTAGATTACCCTCAAGGTCATGACCTCTATTTCTGTTACGTAAGTTTCTTTGTTTCCTGTCTTTGACTGAAATATGTTTTGAAGCTTGTATTTTACATCTGTGTAGTCATTTTATTATTCACTCCTGGCTTCTGACTTCAGTTTTTCCGGATGTAGTGTCTTTTGCAGCCTAAAAATTCATATCGGGATGACTAGCCATCACTCGCATAATGTTGAATTTGGTCATGCTCAACCTACCGATTAATAGGGTTAATTCCGATTTGTTGTTTCTGTTATGACACACGGATAGCAAAGCTGATTCTGTGCCAAGGTTAATACTTGCAACTAAAGGGTATTTGTGCATAGCATGCATACGGCTTAGTTATGCAAAGTCAAAAGTTATTTTATACATTAAATCTATCCATTTCCAGTCTTATTTTAGTTCAGATGTATACAGCGCAAGAACATATTCCCCTTAGATGTAAAATATGTAATAGTCATCATGGTTCCCACGGTTCTTGAAAGTCCTTGAATTTTTTTGCCGAGTCGGGACCCTTGAAAACTGTCAAAAATGTGGTTGGTCCTTGAATGTTTCCCAAAACCTTTTTTCAAGTTTTGGCAAAAAAAAAGAGGGTATTTCCCTTATTTCCAATGTAGTAACAATGTAAGGTCCTTGGAAAAAATTATTTGGTCCTTGAAAAGTCTGTAAAAAGCACTTGAATTTTATCAGCACAAACAAGCAGGAACCATGGTCATCCACTTTAATTATTTATTTTCTCTTAATTTTTTAAGTTAAATTTTTATAATTATTTTAAGTTAACCTATAGCTCAAGAAGTCTTATTATTTAGCAAGGCAATGTAAAGTTTCACCAGGAGATTCTATAACTGTTATCAATTTATGACAGGACATTAATCAATTTACAATCAATCAGTTTATGACAGGACATTAGGAGGAAAAAACCATTAAAACTAATTATTAGCGTTATATATAAGTAAAACACGTTATTGTGATGACACTGGTATAATGTTTAAAAATGCACATTTTTTTCCCTCAATTGCTGCCACTCCTTTCATCGATTAAAGGTTGAACTTTCACATTATGTACTTTTATTTGTAGTTAACTAATATTACAATTTCTTATAATATCCGATGATTATAGAGATCTTGTTAAAATGGCCGACAAGAGTTCCGAAAAAGGACCCAAAAGCACCACAAAAGGTTCAAATAAGATTTAAATAACTCTCTTGCATTATTTTTGTATAAGAGTTGCAAAATCTTTGGAGAGGCTCCATGTGGCTGTCACAGTCTTTTCAAAGGAGGGAGATTAAATCTCTATTACTCTGAACCATAATACAGCTTACATTGTGAAAATAATTGTGTTCAGATTGAAACACCATCTAATACTATGTTGTCATTCAAATCTAATGGAGTTATGAAATAAAGTTCTCGTGATCGGTGGCAATATGAGTCTACTAGAGCCTATCTACATTATCTCATAGTGGCTTTGAAATATTTTTTCCTTCCTTTCTTTTTTTTTCCTGTTCTAACAATGTTTAGTATAGCTATTACAATTTGTAGTCTTGAGTTTATTTTCTAGGCATGGTCCATTTTGGATCCAAAAAATACGTTAGGACATTGGTTTTGTCACAGAACTTCTTTACCTTAGAACAAATTACTCTGATTGGTTCTGAAGTTTTATGATACATTGCACATAAATTATGTATAAAGAATAATTACAACAAATTATCACAGTTGAACAGTTTTTAATATCTCAGTTTCATTTTGAAGATGGTAGCCCATCGCTACTGAAACAGCTGTGACTAATTAAGAACTTTTTAGTTGTCAAAATTCGTTGTGATTGTTCTCAAGGATGTAAAAAATATAGGTAATTTGAATGTTGTGAGATGGTTATAGTCAGCTAAGTAGTCCCTGAAATATTCTGGATCCCCGCTGATGTTATATCATTAAAATTTGAAGTATGACTGCCAATTCCCTATATATGCACCTTAAAACAAGTATGTCAAGCAATATTCTCCTACTGTGCAATTTTTAACTCTTAGCCCTGTGGTTGGTACAGTGTGGTAACGCGTTCGCCTAGTACGCCGTTAATCCGGGTTCGACTCCCAGCAGTGCAAAAAGAACGCTTACTCAGAGATCTCATAAAGATCGCACTGCTCACTGTAGTCCGGGGTTTGGTTCCCTAGGCCTTAAGAGGTTCGGATTCCTCGGAAAACAGTAGGTCCCGGCGCAGCATGACCACTGTAGTCTTTGAGCCGTAAAACCACAAACAAACAATTTAACTCTTAACCTCCTGATGCCCAAGAGAAATTCAACTTTTTTCAAGACTTTTGTTTACAGCTTTAGACGTAATGGGGATGCTAAAAAATGTTTTTATGTTATTGTATTTTTTTTGTTATCATTTAACCCTTAATTCCATATAAAAATTCTCTACATTCGCCACTGATTTTTCCGCCAGTAGAAGCTGAACGAATGTAGAACCTTCTCTATGCTGGGTGTCAGAAGGATAGGAAAGAAAAATTAGCCTCTCAATATTCAATATTGAGGCAACACTAAACTATCTATCCCAATCCAGATAAACTTGTCTTGTCAGCATATACATTGTGGTAAATTTTTTTTTTTAATTTGGAAATAGTTGTTTATAAATTCATTAGTTCTGGGGCTTATGAAAGGATACTTTATAAATTGAAAATGGAATTATAAATAAATTGCCCTTAGAAATTAGTTTTGCAATGTGAAGAATTTATGGCCAGTGCATGAGCACCCATATGAGTACTTCTAGGTGGGGGGACTGAGAAAAATTACCTCATTTTCAAGACTATCAAACATTTTATTGAATGTACCAGATATCGTAGACTCTTGTTTTTGCGAACCATTGTGTTAGTTGCGGAAAGTATCCCATGACGTTAATTCCTGTTTACGAACTTCCGATTTTACGGGTCCTTTTCGGGTTCCTACGAGTTTGTAAAATCGATAGTTCATAATACTAAAATGCTACAAAAATAATTGATACCGTTTGACAATTAGTAATGAGCTAAAAAGTACCTTATTTTAAAATGTACTTGTAAAACCTTTGAAACTAAATGCATAGCAGAATCGGGCAAATAAAATTTTTAAACGGATGGGGGAGGGCTTGAGCCCCTATATGGGTGCCCATGTGCCAGCATGAAGTACAAAATCACAATAGAAAAAAAATTACAGTGCATTGAAATTTTTTAAAAAAATCATAATTTTAAGGTATTTATGTGGCTGTGCAATTTTTACTCCCAGACATGTGCTTCATGCCTCATAAATTGCAATTTTGTTCTCTTGCATTAGTGTTGTTGCTATTAGCATTGGTACACAAGCTAAAGTATGAAGCATGATTCATACAAAACATGATCTATTGCAATGCCATTAAAACATTCTTTGTCTCACTTGGATTACGATTATTTAACCACAATTTAATAATCACTTAAATTATTAACGAAAATATATATTCCCTGAAAATCATCGTTTTTATATTATTTTTGATTTTACATGTCACAAATGAATTTTCATCGAAAGCTACTTCCCTGAAAATCAACATATATGTGTGTATTACAGTTTAAAACTAATGATTAAATTTTATCCCATTGTGCATTATTAACATGTTGTGTGCTGATTTGACACTTTGTGTTGTACTATGTGACACTTTGTGTCATTTGCTGATTGTGACACTTTTTGTGTATATATGATCTCAATGATGCAAAGTAAGTATCAAGTTCCTCACCAGGAGCTTTGGCTTTTGTGCGTGGTGGCATGCTTGATAACAGCGAAGTGTTTTAGAGTTGTAGTGATAGATCTAAAGCCACTCCGACCTGTCATCCTACAAACCATTTTGCAGCCTTTTAGTCTCGAGTGGTTTTAGTATTGTTTCAATGAAACTGGTTTTCTACTATGCATCTCAGTGTCTAGTGTAATATACGAATTATGTATACATGTATATTGTTTCGAACAGTATGATAACGCTTGCTTGAAAAAATCGAATGAAATGGATTTATGTCAATAATAGGTTTCAGCATGTACAAACTTGTCTGTTAATTTCATAGTTTTGTGCTATGAGTATCGTAAGCTCATATGATTCAAGTTCAGATGCCTTTCACGGGAATTCTCTTAACTATAGTCATCAACATAGAGTTCTTAAAATTATTGTGGGGGGGAGTGGGGCATGCACATTTTATGTACGTTTATACATTACAGTATATGTAAAATCTCAATTTATTTCAGATTATTCGGCGGGCACGGGCCCATATAACTCTGCGCCAATGAGTATGGTCCATTCTTAATAGACGGCCAGAAAATGGTTCGATTAAGTAAATTGCACGTCCCATGACTTGATTTACTAAAAACGTTAAGCCACACTCCCTTTCATGATTGATTTAAAAATTATATGTAAAAGTCCCAAGTTTTAAGTACTTCCAACAGTTAGTAAATCGCTTACATATGCAATACAATAATTTATAACATGATTCTAGAGTATCTATGTTTGCAATATATATACAGTGTTACCTCCAAATAAGGGACACCCATGGGATCCAATATTTTATCCTCCAAATGGAGGTATCCCTTCTTCGGGCGTACATGTGTTGATACATATACTGGAGACCAGTGGAATCATCCTTTATGGGTGGTAACACTTTATATGTATGCAGGTATCTATGCAATAGCTAGTGCATATCAAATCATCCAGGGCTTTTGACGTGTTCTGTTCATTTTTATATCAACCTCCAAATAGGCCTATGTGAATAGTTCTCTCTCACATGGTACTAGGTGAAGAAGGGCGCTAAATCGCCTAATGGCTCCAACTTACGTACGAGTCCAAATCCAATCTGATCATCTAATCAGCTCATTCTTAAGTAGGTTTTGATAAATAAAATTTAATGTTAATTTTTGTTATTTTTATCAAGCGATACATTTTTCCGAAAAGTTTAAATGAAACAAGAATATATTATTTACTATATGTAAAAAAAAAAAAAGAAATATTGCTGTGTTTTATATGTTTCCTCCTCCCGTCTACAATTGTTCTGATCTCTATTTAATTTCTGATATTGCAGACGCTATTTGGAATACACATGCGCATTTATTTGTGTATGCATATCAGTCCTGCCTTTAAATTTAATTCTTGAAGCATGTTAAAACTCTTTTCCAAATATTTGCTGGGCATGTCTGCATTTTAGCCGAGTTTATTATTGACGTTTTTATTCTTAAAATGAGAACATTTAGTCATTCTCTGGAAAAATATGAAAAAAAAAAAAATCTTCGATTTCTCTGTGTCTTTGGTTGCGTCTTAGTCACTGTTTAATTTTGTTCAAATGCTGTATTTAAAAATGTTCGCCAGTTCTGCAAGTCTAAGTGTCTTGGGAAGAGCGATTACTTCTTGGTCCAATGTCCTCAGACATACCATGTGTGTGGTGTACAGGACTGTACCTTTATTTCATGTGGACCTTAACGTGTCTTATCATAAGTGCCTGCTCCTCTTTGTAATGTGTTGTACAGTACGCAAAATGAGCTGTGTTCTTTTTTAACTAGTGGACGAAAATAGAAGGATTGAAAAAAGTATTTGTAACTGCGTAAAACATGTGAGCTGTATATGAGGCATCTGTGTCAGTAATATAGTGACTGAACTTTATATGTAATAAATTATGATAAAAAATTAATACAAAATTTGCGTTTTCATTTTATGACGTGTTATTTAGGCACATAATGTTGCAAAAGTGTTAGCAGGGCAGTCTAAACCCATTAGGGGGCCCCTGGGCTCTGTCATTTTTTGGGGCCCTTTTTACGCTAATTTTTAAATTCAAAGTTTTTTTTTTCGTAATAAGATAAAGATACGTAAAATAGAAAGGCATACAAATTGCTTGTTTGGGTCTGAGTATAGTTGACTCACCCGCTCAGGCGGTACTGATTGTGAAAGCAAAAGGTATAGTGTTAGAAGATGGTATTTATGGAAAATAGATGAGCTAAAATTCAAATACTAAAGCGATCATGTTTTTTGCAATAAGCCATGTGGAGTGCGCAATGGTCACGCGTTCACCCGACGTGCCTTTAATCCGTTTTCGACTCCCGATGATAGAAAGCTTTTACCAACAAACTATTTATTCATTGTAGTTCGAGGCTTTAAGAGGAACGTTTAGGTTCCTCGGGGGAAACGTAGCTCTGCCGTCGTACGCAATAACCGTAAGTACGGTCTCACCTTGTGTGGCGCAGAATAACCCTTGTTCTTGCGCCATAAGCATACAACCACCCAGTGGTGCCGGGTTAAGGATTTTGTGGGCCGGAACGCCCATTGAGAGGACCCTGGCCGCAGGCTGGATGGAGATAATGTGGCTCTGCGATGTTCAGTTAACAGATCATAAATTCTGCTTTGAAATTTAGTATCTTTAATATTCAGGTTCATCAGTAACGAAACTCTTGACATTTGTAAATAAACAGGGTTAAAATAACGCTTTAAACTTAAATAACATCAAGGCACCTGAGGAAACCCCAAATTGCAGGACCCTAGACTTACTGTATAGGTGAATCTGGCACTGGCTCTGTGGTGTCGTCTCAGATGCGTACAACCTGAGAAAATGAGCTCGTAATTATTATTACCATTTGGTGGTACACAAATATAATCTATTATTTCTATACTGTATTTTTGTATAAATTTTTGCGATTACTTTCCGTCACTCTTTTATCTAGGCTTCGGACTGGCAGCTTATTGCTATTTAAAATTTACATAGATAGTACAGTCGAACCTTGTTAAGCTGAACCGTTTTCTGAAGTCCCGTCAGATTGTATAACATACTATCCTTTCTGGATAAGACGAATTACTGTTAATACGAACAGATTTTCTGTTCCCTTTGGTGTTCGTCTTAACGAGGTTCGACTATATATAGTATATTATACATTTATAAGGAAAAATTACAAAGTAAATTAAAGAATCAATTTTGTTAAAGTTGCCAAAAGAAACATCGAATATGTCAGAACTTAATGTAAGTTATACGCACATTTAGCGAGAAGTTAGGAAAAATTTTCCATATTTTTTAAAGTTTAGCGTTTAAAAAATATCAAAAACTATTCTGAATCATAATTATGTTATGTAGCAGATGCTTTTTTTTTTTTTAAATAGGTATTCAAGTAAACATTTGAAATAGAGATACATTTTATTAAGTTAATATATATAATTTAAGCTACATTTCACTAAGCTAAAATAGACGCTAAATCGTCAATCTCATTCCCTTAAAACAGATTTACTTTATCCCCATTGTACTTTCCTTCCCCTTCCCCAACCTTCGTATGCAAGTGGAACAGTTTTTGACTTGTACGCAAATGGACTATAATCGGCTCTGCGGTGGTGGTGTTATTGTAACGTAACACCCAGAGATTGCAAGGGCAGAATGGACTACACGGGCGCCATTAGCAGGGGGGGGAACTCGTCCCCCCAATGTTGGCATTAGTGTTACATATCCTCCTTCAATTTCAAACAAAATGCCTTTTAATGGTATATTGACACCCCCAATATTTTCATGACATCGGCGCCGATGACCACTAAGTTCAGGCTATTCCCCCTCTCTAAAGAAGTACTAAGCTTGCGGTAGCCACAGATACCCAAGTAGTGGACAGGGCCGTAGCTAGGGGGGTGGCCCGGAAGTTTCACACCAGCGGCGCGAGGAAGGGTGTAAAAGGTTGAAATAAGTCATAGGAGAGAATGTGGCTGCGGAGCGTAATTTGGACGGTTTTGCCAGTGGAGCAAAATCAACCAGCTACGGTGCTGAAGTGAGTGGGGGGGGGAATAAAACTGATTCGCAGGTTTAGTTTCATAAAATCTGGGGCTAAAAATTCTTTAAAATAATCTGGAGGGGGGGCAAATGTTGTAAAATTGCAACTTTTCTAGAGCAGAGAATCTTCAGATGCTGCAGAGAGTGATCATCCAATTATAGAGGTGCAAATATAAAAATGTATGGTAGTTTAAGGTCCAAAATTATTGTGAAAATAACGTTTAAACTTAAACGACACAAGGACCCTGCGAGATTCCAAAATCGCGAGGCCGTAGACACGGGGCTACTTGGCTTATATGCATAAGCTTATAGTTATATGGGCCCATTGGACCCCCCCTCCCATAGTTTGAAATATATTACAATTTGTAATGTACATTATATCTGCTTGCCCCCCTCCCCCCCAATAATCATGAAAATTCTACGCCTCTGATGCTTATACGTAAATCCGGCACTTGGCTGATGCTGATGTCGTGATAATGCATTCGTCTGTGATACCATTCAGTGCCAGTCCGATAGTAAATACAATACCGGGCAAAACCATATTTTGGCGTCCCCTTTCTAATTTTTTAATAAGTAAACAATCTGTTTTACTTTATGTACAATCGGTTTACTGATTAGGGCGCCCCCTCGTGAAATTGCGCCCCCTGGATGTCGCCCGTACCTTCCGCCGGCCCTGATACAAATAACCCGGTTCGATTTCCTATATAGTTCGTTTGGATTTTTTATGGCGCAAGAGCATCTGGGCTATACTGCGCCCCTATGCTATCGTAGAATGTTAACTTCAGTTTCTGGTTATTACCAGAGCCAGAAACTGCATTGGTGTCGTTTTGTCTGGGTATACTCTTTGATTCTAGGACAACATCGCTCAGACAAAGGTCCACCCAAACGCCCAGACATGAAAGTGCAGAACATCGTGAGTTTTTTTGTCACACCCATATTTTTCGTACAAATTGACCTGGGATTATGGTTTTGACATCGTGCGATTCCGAATATTCTGTCGTCCTTTTTTTTTTCCCTTGTCCCTTTCTTTTTATGTATTTTTTATTTCCACGTGGGGGTGACGAGTTGTCATGACAACGTCTGATGAAGACCTGTTTAGTTTGTTGATCTCTGATGGAGGTTGATCACCAGTTCCAAGGTCGTCCTGATGTCAAAATAATGGCGTCTGCTCTTTCTTCTCCTCTCGGCAGGATATACAATAAAACTAGCGCAGTGGAGTTCGTAGACTTACAGACCTGATGGTCATAGAATCTGTTTGCCACAATTGTTAGTTATAGTTATACAAACTATTAACATTATTGTAGTTATACAAACTATGAATTAAAGATTTCCTTTTTACACAAAATACTCACAATTAACGAAGTAGTTTACTGCGATATGTTTCATTACGGATTTTCCTCACATTACTTTTTGCATTTTTCTATTCTATTTTCTTTTAATGGTTCTTACGGAAACCAACGCCCATGTATAAAAACAATTAAAATTTCTATTCTTTCAAACGACGGAGCTTCTGTAAAAATGCTTCAATTAAAAATATGGAACTGGAAACATCGCTTACACGTTGTTCATATTGTTTGTTAGCTATGAAAACAAAATAGTCTTCGAATTTATAGGACCACAAGTAGCCATTAAAATTTCTTATGATTGCTAAGACTTTTGTAGGTGTTAGTTTAATTATCTCTATGGATCGTTTGGTCCTAAAGTGAACCCCGAAGCCAATAAGATTCACGACAAATCCTTGGTGGAGCTCTTTTCATTTTAGCCCTACTTCCTCCCTGACTCTCCGTCATTAATTATAAAATGACCTTTTCGTTTTGCCACTGACTTGGCTTATACGCCTTTGGTCCCCGTTTCACCAGCAGACCAGCTGCTTTGTAACGACCTTAGTGGAAGAATTAAGCGTCGAATTGTCATTGAAGCGGCATAGTGCCAAAAGAAATTCAGTGAGCGTTAACGGCCCTTGGAAATTGTGGTAGTAACTGAGGGTGCATGCCAATCTATCTATGGTTGAAGGATGCTTCGCAGCAAAAATTATTTCTGTTGGGCTTGTCTTGCAAGGTTTAACCACCTATTCTAATACTAGTCAATGTTATGCACCAAGTATCATATGAAAATCCACAGTCCGTTTGCAACTCCTTGAGGACAAGTGCTACCAAATACTGTCCTCGAGGACGATCATGGATCCTCTTGTTTATATTTTTAGAGGATTCTGCTTTATTTGGTGCTCTGGAGTCGTGGTCCGTGAGCCTAAAAATATAGTAAAGGTCCCGTGCTTCACAAAGCGGGACTTCCTTGCCCAGGAACATTGTTAGCATTGAAGACATCGAGTTTCTTTAGAAGGCTTAACAGCTTGAATTCACACAGCATTTGCACATCAACATCCTCGCATGCACATGAATTAATTGCATTTCGGGGGCCGCTGGTTCTGTTTGCCCAAAGGGTATTTATACCATGTGAAACACCTCATTAGTGAACGCTCACCAGGAGGATATTGCAGGGGTGGACTGGGCGGCCGGCCGGCCCCCTTGCCGGTGAGCCCTTTGAGAGGGCCCAGTCCGCCCCTGTATTATTGTCAAGGAGTTTTTGCAGGAGAATTTCTATCTGACCGTAAAAGCTTAGCGTTCATTAAGAATAATTTTGCTGTACATGGGGAAAAAAACAAAAACTCAATTGCATGTACACAATTCGAATACCATGTCTCGAATTTGATCTGATGTTATTAGTTACACGTTGTAAACTTCCGTTTGTGGTTTTGTATGTGGGCTATTCTTTTATTAGGCATTCGTAATTGCTTAGATTATGTAATTTGTATTTCCGTTTCCTCGTTAAAGTGCTCTAATGATCGTATCTTACGTTCTGATGTGATGTAACACTTGTGTTATTGTAGTGGGAACACGTGTCCGGTTATACTCCATACAACAATGCCCTCTTTGAACCAACGCTTGGTGATTAATATCGTAAGGGAGAATTGTTGCGCCTTGTGTACTCAGGGCCGGATTATCATATAGACAAGGGGTGGGCAAATGCGGCACTTCGGTAAGTGCGGCTCCCATTGAAAATTTAAATCCCTTTTTTTATTATTTCATAACTTTTTTCACAAACCTTGTTAAATTGACTGAGATATGAAGATCATTTTTGCGTAGGATCTTAAGTACAAAATATTTAATAATTTTACACGAGTAAAAGCAAATATAATTAAATAACAAATATAATACATTGTTATTGTACTTCATTTTTATTATTAAAATTTTGAAATAATTATTTTGTATTTTCTTTCTCTTAATTATATTTTCTTATATATATACTTTACATAGAATTTGGGATTTGTGCAGAATATGTCACCATATTAAATTAAATTTAAATTTGTGTATTTAATACTATGTAACTATGGTGCGGTTCTCTATAACACACGAAAAACCGGAATGGGGCTCTCACTAACTTAATGCGTGCCCACTACTGGTATAGACAAACAAGACATAGGCCTAGGGCCCACTTTTTTTTGAGGGGCCCCCGATGCGATGAAGACTCAACGCTACTTCAAAATCTTTGCCAATCGGACCTTATTATTAGAGCAGTATTTTTTAATGGCGGCGGGAATTTCCGCGAATTTTAAATTTTTTTGTATGTACGTTGTAGGCAAATATGCTTTCTGTACCGACTTTATTTGCAAAGTTTAAAATTTAAATTCCAGAATGGATTTAGTGATCGATCGGGTATATTTACGCAGGCTTAATTTCTATTACAAGGGTCCCCGAAACAAATTTGTCTTGGGGCCCCCACGAAGCCGTAATTCGGTGTACTGTTTAGAAAAAGGGCAAATTTTCTATAGTGTGAATACACTAGTTCTACACCTAATTGATTGCAATGAGGGCTGGACGACATTTTTTTTTTTTTTTTGGCGCTCTTGCGCCATAAAAATCCAAACAAACAAACAATGAGGGGTGATGTTTTCGAGAACGGATTGCGGGTGCAATTGCTTTTTTTTTTTCTCTTCCTTATTTTCTGTGCCATAGAATTTCACTAAATTTTTTATTCTGCTGTCGACGCCCCGCTTAAGACTAATTTGTAAATTACACCTACTAGATGTTTTAAATTGTGACACGCATCAGTGATTATTATACCGTCTTTGGGGTTCAAGGGCGGATACAGGGAAGGCGCGCCTCCTCCGTAAATAATAAGTTTTACGAAACAGATGATGAATTTGCTCGCAGGAAAATAGCGATTCTCGGCCTTGGTGGACAACGAACCATACTCTGTTGATCGCTGGTCAGTGCTTTGCTATTAAGCTCGAAGAAGTCGAAATAGGTTAAATGATTTCAGTTTGCGCCCCCGCCCAGAAAAATTTCTAAATACGCTCTTGGATGGACTGGATTGAGAATAAGGTATCGTGATTTGGTGGTCGTGTTAAGTCTCCGATCCCGATTCAGGATGACCCCCCATGGCGCAGTCTTAACCATAAATATACAGATATAAATTTTTATGTAATATCTTTGCAGGGTCATTATATCAGGCTTGTCTGCCTATTAAGGGACGGAAGTTTCTTCAAATACCGTCCATAACAAGTTTCAGACATTTACGTTCCATGTTGCCCCAACCTGTTTTCTATTTCACTCACCAGTTTGAATATGTTTCCTTGGTCACGTTGAAATTAATTTAGTTTTAAATATGATTCATTTGCAGTATCAAACGATTTCAACTCACGAGCTGTTGCCAGTGGCGCAGAAAGGGATGTACCCCCCATTGGATACCAAAACACGTTTTTTCTCCGCACTACCTTCTTTAAAAACGAGTTTTAAACTGCTACACTGTTAAATGCCACTGTCCTTAACCCTTATTTTTGTTCTCAAAAAAACAACGAAGACTAGAATAATTACTAAAAATTAAAGGATTGGATTCAATCAAAAGGCAGAAGGTCCTCCAATTCTTGTCTACGCTGTAATAAATATATATATATGTCTTTCTGTCTGTGTATCTTTGATAATAAATATACTCTATACAGGGCTTAATTTCTAACAAAAAAAAAGTGAAGGAGCCCTAATATTATGATAAATCGATTAAAAAATCGAATGGCTGCAAAAGAATCGATAAATCATATCAATTATTTATGTTCATTTTTCTGGACAACAAAATCGCAACCTCAATCACAAATTCAGAATCTTTCATGACAGAGTCGATTTAGGGCTCCGGCCTGATATTTACAATAATCACCAAAAATGATGTACGGACCTGGCTCCGTGGGTTCCAGCCTATTTAAGCCCTGACTATATGCATACAATTACAGTAGGAGCCGTATAAACTAGGAGTCTGTAGTCAAAGGAAATTTGTTTTGATTATTAAAATTCTTAATTTTAAAAATGGAGTTCGAATAGGCCATATACATGAGCGTCAGCAGAATTTTTTGTAGGGGTGGGCAAAGATTACTTCAGAAAAAAACAAAAAAAAAACCCTTTAACAAAAATACCATAATTAAATTATTTAAATAAGTATTTAATTTGTTTAACTAAATAATAAGACAATTTAGTTCAAATAGAATAGGGAGGCTGTATATTTTTGCTCGTGAGAAAAAAAAATTATTTATTTATTTATTTTTTAAAGTCCAGGGGAGGGCAAGTGCCCACTCACTTTTGACCTATGCTGCCGATATCCATGATCATATATATATATGCATTCAGCGTGCATGGAATAATATTCAGCTTTAAATTTTCTTAAAATTTAATGAAAAATTTACTGTATTACCACTTGAAATCTAGTAAAAAATAATTATAAAGGAATTTACGCACTGAACATTCCCTAAATAAGCTTTATTTAGAGATGCTTTAAAAAATATATATATTTGTTTGCTTCGTTTGCATATTTAATTAAATTTTGCCATAAAATATTTAGCGTATTAAACGAACATAATTACCAGTGTAATACCCATTGGCTATTAATCCATTAATCCAAAAAACATTTATTTGAATTCCGTACTACGTATCATCAGCGTAGAGTCGCAAGGTTATTGGGGTAGGGGCAGCACATTTTATGTTAATTTAATCGCATTTATTCAGATTATTTTGGGGAGGGGGGGGGGATCGGCCCCCCGGGCCCATATAACTCTACGATTATGCTACGTATCTTAAAAGGAATGTAGTTTTCCGAAATTCTCCACTCCAAGTGTTGGAAAGTTCGTTACATGAGTGTTGGAAAGTTCGTTACATGAGTGTTGGAAAGTTCGTTACATGATATTCGCTTCAGTTAAAAAGACATCCTCGATCACTGACTTTTTTAATTTGGGTGCGTTTAAGTATTACGTAAGAACCTTTTATGGGGGGGGGGGGTTGCCGTTGTACTTATTTTCCTATGTTGGCCAATGTTAATTTTTGCTTACCAGAGGGAGGGGGGTTGAAATGGCCAAAATATTGCTTATGTAATACTCAAATGTTCCCTTTTCCAATTTTGATTTCTTCAGAAAATTTCCCGCATTTTCTTTGAAAATTCTGACTTTTTTTTTGGCTTGTTAAATCAGGGGTCCGCGAAAGTTTTGTTCGTTGAAAACGATTAAAAATTTTATTGTACTTAAATAAAAAATTTATTGCACTTAACCATTACACCAAATGAAAGCCATATATTCCTCTCTAAATCCAGAAGCTCGTTAACGGAGGGTTCGTTATAAGCGGGGTTTCTACTAAGTTCGTTTACGAAAAGTAGTCCGATGGTACCGTTAGAATTAACGGGAGCTGACGTCACAAACGGTAAGCCGATTACAGCAAAGGGGAGGACTTCATTTCAGAACTTGTTTTTGACGCAGACAAACGTTCGCTAAAAACCAGTTCTGAAATGACGTCCTCCCCTCTGCTGTAATCGGCTAGGCCGTTTGTGACGTCAGCTCCCGTTATTTCTAACGCTACCATCGGACTACTTTTCGTGAACGAACTGGACATATATGTGCAAGAATTTCGGTTGTTACTGGCAATTATAACTTTACAATTGACAAGGAAATCATCTTTTCCTACTACGTTTTACATTGAGGCAGGTGAGTATAGTGCACCTGGATTTTTCGAGCTGTGTATGTACAGGGTGCTCATAAAGTAATTTCTTTTATATATAAAAAACCCCAGGGACCTGAATTTTCAAGGTACCGGAATAAAACCTGAGATGTAAACATTTGAAGGTGTGCGCTCGGGAGTTATGTACATAAAAATAATTTAGCTATCATGGTTACGGTTTTAGTTACAAAATTTTCGAAGAGTTCGAATGGCAACACTCCTTTTTTTCGTTATCACCATACGATTAGCACTGTGAAAAGCCTCAAATAACGTTGAAAGTTTTCCTTTAATTGTAAAATGGCTGCGCAATAGCAGTAGCAAATAAGATGACTGCGAACGACAAAATTTTCAATTTTACAAAACTTGCAAAATATGCACTGTGCCATCGCCTGCAAAAGCGACTACCTCAAGCACTGCTAAATAAACGTCAAATGGCACGGTTTCTTGTTGTCTTTCTTTCTTATTCTATCGTTCGCATTCTTTCTTTCTTTGATACTATTCTTGCACAGCCATTTTTACAGTACAGGAAAACTTTCAACGGCATTTAGTGGTTTTCACAGTGCTGATTGTATTGCGATAATAAAAAAAAGGGTGTTGCCATTCGAAATTTGGTAACTTTAACCGTGGGAGCTTAATTTTTCTATGCACATAGTTCTCGAGCGTACACATTAAAATATTTACATTTCAAGTTTCTTTTCAATACTTATAGGGAGTTACTTTATGCCCACCCTGTATATATATCATCATATTCAACCATTATCTATCCACTGCTGGATGAAGGTCTCTCCAAATGCTTTCCACACAAGTCTATCCTGGGCCATTCGTTTCCACGTCACCCCAACCTCTTTTCTTATTTCATCCACCCATCTAGTTTGAGGACGTTTTCTAGGTCTTCGGTGGTCTCTTGGAATCCAGTTGAGAATTTCTGTTGTCCATCGTTGATCAGTTCTTCTTGCGATATGCCCAGCCCATCGCCATTTCAGCCCTTTTACTTTAACAATGATGTCCTCTACTCTAGTTTGCTCTCTCACCCAAGTGTTTCTTTTTCGATCTCTCCTAGTTATTCCAAGCATGCACCTCTCCATGCTCCTTTGCGTTGTCTGTAACTTTCGTATTGCTCCAACTGTTAGACTCCATGTCTCTGATCCATAAGAGAGGACTGGCAATACACACTGGTTGAAGACCTTTCTTTTTAGACACAAAGGCAATTTCCCCTTCAGGATAAAACTGTTTCTTCCAAATGCACTCCAGCCAAGTTTAATACGTCTGTTGAGTTCTTTCATAATGTTGCCATCCATTGAAATCAGCTGGCCAAGGTAAATATATGAATCAGCAATTTCTAGCTCAATGTTGTCAACTTGTATTTTTGTTTCCTCTACAAAATTATTGAACATAATATATATGTATATATAATACAAATTCGGTCGTTATAAACGATATATTTTTAAAATCATAATAGCCTGCAGTATAGTACACTTTAGAGTTTTATAAATTATTTTGATAGTAAAAAGTATTAAACTTTTTGGTTTCAAAATTAAATAAGAATATATTTAATTATAATGAATTTAATTTCCGTTTATATTATGTTATAGCTATACTAAGTACATAGTACTTCCTCAGATTTTTAAATTGAAAAAATTGTAGAAAATACTACTAAAGTATATAGGCTAATGTGGAAAACAAATGTATTTATTATGTTATAATAATGACATTAGAACAGGGCCGGTTTAAGAGTTTATGGGCTCTACGCTGAAACAATAGAATAGGCCCCTTAAGAATATGACCCTCGTGATATTCAATTAATAAATCACTTTTTAAGTTCACTATCTTTAATATTTAGGTTTAGCAGTGATAAAAATTTCTCAGACATTTGTAAATAAACAGGATTAGAATAATGTTTAATTTTTGAAAACTAACTTATATATATATATATAACAATTTAACAGAGATTTGAAAAATAAACCCGTGCTTAAAAGCAATGACCTCTCGCTTGCCTTTCCTTTTCAAAATTCTTAACAGCATAGCGAAATAGAAGCATGTAAGGAAAATAATAATAATCGCATCATACTTGGCTGAGGAACCGTGAAATTCCTCTTCGTGCAATTTACTAATTGTCGAAAGGCCTTATTTCTCAAATTTTTATAATTATATATCCTCTTTCAAAAATAACCGCAATAAAAACCATTGATTTAGTTAACGTTTATTTCGCTTTCTAGTTACTAACTGGAACGGTTTTTTTTTTCTAATTAAGCAACCTCTTATTTTCACATTTTCGTTACACTATAAAAATTTAAATATTTTATATACGATTTCTTTTTCTGAATGTCATAATGACTTTTCGAATAAGAGACTGTATACATCAGGTCCGTTCCCAAGGTTCCAAAAAGTGGGGGGGGGGGGGCTTTTGATAGACCTAGACCTAGATTCTCAGGGCGTATGAGACAGCTACGATCCAATCGTTTAATCCCCAAGTGAAAGGATTGAAATGGCTGTTGAAATGGGGAAAATATGAGGGAAGGGCTCCTGTCGTAGAATTTTGGACAGAGTTGTCAAAGGGCGAAACTAGGTAGGTTGAATTTAGAATTTTAAGAACCGAAGTGGTTACATTGGAGGTGACGATGTATTCGGTTCGAAGTCCGAAAAGTCCGGTGCTTTTGATCAAATGAGGATTTTGATGGAAACGGATTTGAAATGGGGAGCTTACCACCCCCTAATTGTTGTTGATTGTGCAAGAATTTGGGAAAGTTGTCCACTATTGCGGCACTGTTTTCCCAGCCCCTACCTACCCTCCCTTGCCCACAACTTTGATTAAGAGCTGTCAGTGGTGATTTCCGTCCTGACCAAAAGAGGTGGGCATCATGCTCGTATCCAGAGGGGGGGGGAACCTTAGGGACTGATGACTGATCCCCCCCGAAACTAAATTTGTAATAGGACTGCAAAAGTACATATATATTTACTTGTCAAATTTGTAGAAATGGGAGGAAAAAAACTCCCAAACCTTGGATAATTATCAAAATTCTGACCACAAAATCTCGTTTTACAGACTATTAATTTAAGAATACTTTAAAGAAAAAAGCATGGAAACCGTTTTCTTTAAAAGTGGGTGGGGGGGGGACATTGTGATCAAAATTTAATTTTTTACAAAGCTACAAATAAAAATTTACAATGGTGTCTTTGAGCAAAATTGGAGTTTTCTCATTTATTTTTTTTTATGATGTATTTGTATTTCTTCTTTACGACAAAGATGAAGTATATTTATCTAACGTTATTTTGTAAAAATTTTTGAACACCCATCCCCGAAATTAAGTCCTGGCTACGGCCTTGATGGTCATGTTTTTAAAAAACGGTTTCTACGCAATCTGGAACTGTCAGGGAGTTTGAAATAGTCCCTAAAGGTCATTGTGACTTGAAAACTTTCTTAACTTCTATTTTGAATAGCTAAATCGCCTGTGAACGTGAAGCCATTTTATCCGCAACCGAAATTTAGTTCGAAGTTTTCTGATTGGTCAGGAAATTTTGCTGGAAAAGTCAGGGAATTTCGTTAGGAAGGTCAGGGGAAAACCTAGGAAAGTCAAAGAAACTTTCTTAACTTCTATTTTGAATAGCTAAATCT
>QLNU02015003.1:90331898-90344563 GCA_006491805.2 Dysdera silvatica
CTGGCAATTGAAAGACCGATTAATATGCTATTGGTCGTTAAGCGTTGGTGAAAAATAGCCTATTAATAAGCTTCCGGTATATAAAGTGTTAAATGAACTATTAAAGAAATCAAGAAGATTAGACTTCGAACTAGCATAAATGTTAACTTTAGGATGTCTTTTATGTGATCAATCAGATCATTTTATATTAAATATAAAAGGGTAAATAAGAAATATATTGTCATATTATACATAAAGTTCGATTTTTCATAAAAGTAATTTACCTCCTCCTTACTTATGGGTGAACCCCCCGAAAAATTTCTGGGTGCACCACTGCTAGTTTCAAGGGAATGAATCTTTAGAATTAGTGTTAAAGGAAAAAGAGACTAAATTTTATTCATATCCTAAACGTTTAAAGGCATTATATTTCAATTAAACTAATGTTAATAATGGTTAACTTTTTCTGTGTTTTAATAAGTACTTAACTATATAAAATATATAATTATGCATATATTTACATAATTGTACATATTTGATGTATATTGTATAATTATACATATGATGCTTCAATACCATAGAATGAGGTAACATTGGGGCAGGGTAACTTTTGCCGATTTCTATAAAAACTTTTCATTGTTTGTTTGTTTTTTCCACACTCAATCATTTGATTTTGTTGAATAAAAAATTACGTATCCATTTTATATAAATCGAACACTACGCAGATTAAATCAAACAACAATGTCAATCAATCAACGTTTATTGGCGTAGTGATACCAATCCTTAATTTTCCTTTAAATTAATTAGTCCTTCGTAGCTCAGTGGGTAGAGCCTCCGCCCGGCAAGTGGAAGGTCGTGGGTTCAGGTCCCACCGAAGGCAGAAATATTTATTTTCTTTCGAACGTTTCACCATCTAATCACGCCATACCATCGGCGTTGGTATCACTACGCCAATAAACGTTGATTGATTGACATTGTTGTTTGAAAAAATTACGTGTAAGTGAAATAAATATTTTACTAGGATTTTCACTTTAACCCACCTAAGTTTAGGTAGTGATAGCAAAAAAAAATCAAAACTGTACATACAAAAAAGAGCATTTTTTAAGCGCCCAAAAAATCCATGTCCCGCAAACACACAATTCAAAAAAGGGAACTTATTTTCCCACTATGTGACAGTTTGACTATGTATAGTACCTTTTGCTATGTATTTTAAAAATGTGTTTATAACTTTTCTGTAAAATAATATTTGACAAAAAAGTTTTCTGTTTCAAGTCTAAATCGGGGTAACTTTGGCAGCCAGTAAAATGCCACGAAAGCAGAGAAAATCCCTGGTAAAAAATCTTAATTTTATATACGTTAAGTTCTGTTAACTTATACAGAATCCCATGTAAAAGAAGCAGTGAACAAAGTTAAATTTGTTGAACTTAGCTGTAGCGCCGCTTCTCGAGATTACAATGTACCACATGGCATCCTACAAAATAAGCTGAAAGGTTGTCACACTGGAAAGATTGGTGCTGCGATTATTCTCTCTGAATTTGCAGATAATGATTTTCAACTCTCCATAAGCTTCCCTAATACAAAATCGTTACCAGCTGCTCCTCAATCCAAAACTGCAAATCTTACGACATCTGCTAGTGTGTCAACTGGCAATGTCAACACCGCTGTTCCAGTTTCACCTTCTTTGCTGAGTTGTGACCAAATCAAACTTTATTTAAACTAGGATCAAGATGTTATTTCGAAATTTGCCAGCAATAAAATCGTATATTTTTATGTTTGTGTTATTCAAGCTTTGAAACACGATGAATGAGTTCCAGTAGAAGTACTACCATTACAATCTGTTGATAAGAAATCTAAAAATGTATTCTGTCCCTGGGACAACGATGTATCGTATGTTTCATATAACGACATTGTAGAAATATTGTTATCCAAAATCAATTTGTCATGGTAATCGTGTGAAATATGAGTTCCCTAGAATAATTTCATTCGCTCAGTGAGTCTGTCATTGCAACCACAGTTTGAATTAACATACCACTATTGGTTATTTTAAATTTTTCATAATGTCATGATGTGATCTAACTTGTGGCAAAGTTAGCTTAGTTTAGGCATTGTCAACATACATTGTATAATTTTTTTTTTCTCTAATTGGCTTATTTGTGTACCATTTTTCGTTTCCTTACTTGTTATTACATAGTACCACAGCTAAATATTACAACTTAGTAGATGTTAAATTAAATTTCTTTTTCTGTATTATCAATGTTTTTCTTACCGTACTATTACATTTGTTAACATGAACTACAAGTCTTTTTATTTTAATAGTAAAATATTCCTTTTAAATAAAATCGCTCTTAGTAATGTACAATGCATATCATCCAATCATCATAGACAACATACCTATTAATTTATTTGTAAATATGCGCAGCATAAACAGAAAAAAGATCACATATTTTGAATGCCTGAACCTAGAAATGTCAAATTTGGACCAAAAGGTGCATCCTTAATAGCTGCATCTGTTTATGCAATAAAAATATAGGATGCCAAAGTTACCCCAAACCCATTTTAACTTTGGCAGGTCAGTTTTTGCTTTTTTCTTACATAAAAAACTTTGTAGGATTTTTTTTATCACACTCTATTATATACTACACAACAAGACCGAAATAATGCAGCAATTTTAAACTTCTTGGAAGCAACTGTTTGGTTCTAATAGTCGATTGAAGGAAAAAAAAACCCTGCCAATGTTACCCCATTCTACGGTATATTCAATATGGTTTATCAAGGCAACCTTACATTTTGTGAAAATGTCATGTGGTTAAAGTTTACATATGCCGATTGAAGTTTACATGCATGCTAATTCAAATGGCCTTAATGTCCTGTATTTTTTGCTTTATTTAACCTTTATCACTAATTTATAACCCTTTTCTTTTAAGGCATATCCGCCATATTCTAACACAACTGTTCAGTATCCAACTAATGTCAGCCCTCCGCCACCTCCGCCTGGTCCTATGACTGCACCACTGCCAACAACGGTCACAAATGTAAGTAAAGATTATTAATTACTGTGAAAGTTACATCGAGAGCAATTATTGTATCTCCCAGAAGACCTCTCACACATTTTATAGCACTTTTTAAACCAAGATTATTTGTGAAAAGAAATGAACTTCTGGCTGAAGTGTAATTTATGTACCTATATTTAAAAATGCAATGTGAATACAAAATGTGGAAATGATTAACTGAAAATGCAAAGATTGGGATAAAGAATAGAAACTTTTAATAATTATGAAGCTCAAGTCTCATATGAAGGGAAGACAGAATTTGAAAATTTGTGATGAAAACTGGAAGATAAAAAAAAAGAAGCTTACAATAAAGAAAAGTTCCATCCAATATAAACAGCATAACTCAACCAGAGTAGCCCATTCCCATAAAAATCTCTGCAGCCCCAGACCATCTCATTTAAAAAAAATTTCCATGAACAGCCCAGTCGCATTGAAACGCTATACCTATATGAGATTTTACCCACACAAGTTTCTTTTGAAATCATTAAAGTGGGGGGTAATCATTGTGATTATATATGACGTCATGTTTCGAAGTTTATACTGGAACTTATTTTGGCTTACAATAGCTTGAAAAAACGAAACCTAGGCACACACTCACTCTAGACTTGAACCAACGATCCTTCGATTACTTCTCCCATGCTGTGACCATTAAGTGATGGAGCACATTCCTTCATTGTTTTTTTCTTTTTTATTATATTTAACCTCTTCCTATTCCCACCTTAATTAAAAAGACTCCTTTGATATATATATATACATGCATATGCAAGAAAAGGCTGTTGTAATAGTCTATTACACAGTAGCTTAGCGCACAAACTGATGAAAATGCTGTATATGAATGCCAATAGTCTACCAAATAAAGTGGAGTTAATAAATAACATTATTCAAGAATTAAAATAACCAGATATAATTGTTATAGTGGAAACGTGGAAAAACGGTGACTCTGATAACTCCATAGATAATTACAATAAATTCGCATTATTCAGAAAAAACTCTAAAGGAGGTGGAATATCCATATATACAAAAACAGAACTTTAAACTCAACAAATAAAACTGGATTCAACCATCGAAAACGACAGTGAACTATTATCAATAAGAGCAAAAATATTTACGTTATTAGCATTATAGAATGCCATTAATAAATATAGATATTTTTGAGCTTGCTAGAAAATAAACTAAAAAAAAAACCATGCATAATGGTTTTACTCATATTGGGAGATTTTTAATATTGATATTTGTAGAAAAAATTCTGTTCAACAAATTTGCTAAATTTAATGGAATCAAATGGTCTTAAACATAGTAAATAAACAAACTAGAATTACTAAAAATAGTGCAAGTAAAATTGACCTCACCTTTACTAATGGTTTTAAATACTGAAACAACACTCCCAGATTTACATATAAGCAACCACAGACTCATACTTGTTGATATAAGCAAAATAATTCAATATAATGAAAAAGATAAACTTTAAACACGAAACTTTAAAAATGAAAATATAATAAATTTTCATAATGAATTACAAAAAATTTATTGGCAAAAATTATTAAAAAAGAAAATTTACCAAAATCGGAAACATGATACGATTTATTTATGAATAAATTGAAAGAAATATATAATGAAACTTTTTCCAATGAAAATAATAAAAATAAATAAAAAGATTAATCCGGGATGGTTTGTAAATGAAATAAAAAAGATAATAAAAACAAAAAATAAATTATAGAAAAAGTTATACAAACAATAAAAAAAGAACATTGAAATGAGTTTATTAAAATAAGAAATTCAACAAATAAACTTATAAATAAAACAAAAAGCACTATCAAAAAATGAAATAAAACAGAAATGATAAACAATAAATTACTAGGACGAAAAAAATATTAAACAAGAAACAAGCATAAAAATACTTAAAAAATGAAATATTTGGTGACCCAAGAAAAATAGCTAATGAATTTAATAAATTCAACATAAACGTATCAGAAAATTTAAATTTATCAAGTTCACTAAACAGCAAGTTCAAAAAATATCTTCAGCCAAGCTTAACAAATAGTATTTGGGTTATAGGGGATTTTATCTGGAAAAATTCATGGTAGTTTTGGAAATAGGCTTACTTTGCTGATTCCGAATTTTAAAATTTCTCACCAAAATTTCCCATGCCCCCCCTCAAAATCATGTTTTCCTATTAAAAAAAAGTTTGTTTTTGGAAAAATACCTAGAAATTCGGAAGTAGACAAAATTTTCAACAAAAAAAGGTCCTATGACATTTTGACGTAGAACTAAAGGGGGAGGCACTAGCGTGCCTCGAGGCTGTATGCATTAAGTTATGCAACTCCGCTTAAACCTTCACGTCATTTATGTTCGCTTTCCCACCTCTGCCCTTCATCTTTTTCTTCAAAACTCTCACTCCCCCCCCACCCTCATTCTTCCTCTTTGTTAGCACCTGGAAATCCTCAGCCTCGTACCTCTTCCTAAAAAAGACATAAGGGAACGAAGAGGTGGAGGAGTACTTTCCATTGTAAAACCCTGGAAACAGGGCGGTTTTTGTTCAAAGTTAAGGACTGAAATTTATGATAAAAACCCAGAAAATACATACATGCAATAATGTTACAAGGCAGTTGAAACATGATTTAATAGTTCTCAGCCTAGTTTTTATACCGAAGTCTAACCGAAAATAAGAATAATGTAGATGCATTTGTTGTTATTATTTATTTAATTTGTACAGGTTAGGACCCTTATTTTCTGGGAAGCTGAAAACCTTTTTCTCTTAAAATTAAGAACATACGACAAATGCAAGCTGAATTTATGATTCTTATGTCGTAGATTGGAAAAGCTAAAATTTCCCCTACTAATGAAAAGTTTTTGAAAAAAGAAAAAATATTAAAAAATTACAACAAATGTGAGGCTGTTTTTGGGATAAGTTTAAATTTTCTTTCACGCTTGACTGCAGCAGAGGGCCCAGGTTTATCTATGTCATTTGATCGCTTAGATTTGTCAAATGTTGCTTCATGGGTTTCACTCAAGTCATAAAGATCGCACTGCTCACTGTAGTCCGGGGTTTGGTTCCCTAGGCCTTAAGAGGTTCGGATTCCTCGGAAAACAGTAGGTCCCGGCGCAGCATGACCACTGTAGTCTTTGAGCCGTAAAACCAAAAAGAAAGCGAAAGTACTACTAATTATGTTAAATGTACTGATCACAGCCTTATAGGTTGAGTTATATGTATTTGGGTGCCTTTAACACTGTATTCAAATGCCTATATTGACTATATAGCTTTCTGCTTTTGCTACATATGTTAACGCCTATTGATATCATTGCTTCACAGGGCTCAGGTGGATATCCCAACACCGCACGCTTTTTTGTTCAGGTGATCAGCTATTTTGCTTCTGCATGCTTTTTTTATTAACTTCATGTTTGATCAGTTTAGTTTTTTAAGCACAATCGTTTGAAGATATAACATACTTCCTTGTAAAAATTGCTCTATAATGTTAATTTTTTTAATGGTACTTTCGGTATGGCTAATCAGTACTGATTTTAAGTATTCTTGCAGTTCTATTAAATATTTAATTCTCTGATTTATAGCTGTATAGTGTGATTGCGCTGTCTCTTTATCTCTACCTGCTCTCTATGCCTTCACTTTTTATTACTGAACGATAAAGCCATCGCTTTATGGTTCAAATGCCATATTAAGCTCTTGGTCTCACCTTACATGACTGCATACAATTAGCTTTTAGGCCCTACGGTGGTGCAGTATGGTAATGTGTTTGCCTAGTGTGCCGTTAACTTGAGTTTGACTCCCAATGGTGCAAAGAACGCTTACTCAGAGATCTCATGAAGATCACACTGCTCACTGGGTTTGGTTCCCTGGACCTTAAGAGGTTTGGATTCCTCGGAAAACAGTAGGTTCCGGCGTAGCATGACCATTATAGTCCTTGAGCTGTAAAACCACAAACGAACGAAAACAATATTTTATTAATTTCAGTAGTTATTGTTAATTTGCTTTCAGTAAAACAACACGTGCTGCCTTACTTTATTTAGTGCAGAATAATAGCCCTTGTGCCATAAAAATTCGACCATTTACTTTTAGCACTAAAACCTATCTAAATAATAAATTCTTGCTATCTCTTTTAAATAGTGTAATTTTGTTGATATGCAATAATTGGACTTTAAGAAAAAAAATATTGAATTTATAAAACACGCACTCTGTTTTCTATGCTTTTGCTTTTAATGTTGGATGTGTTGTCTTCTCAGAGCGGCTATTCCCCACACTGTGGCAGCCCAAGAACTCCCTACAGGTTTAAGGTGAATACGCTAACAATATTAATAAATTTTTAGCTACTAATTATAGTTTTCTTAATAGCTTTTTTGTTTATTGTTAGCTCTTTCTTACTTATATTCTAGCTTTTTTAACACCCTTTTCACATTGCTCATTGTGGCGTAGAAATATTTTGAATGCTTATATAATATGCCGAACATGTCTGTTTCTGATATTTTATTAGAAAATACACTCATGTGGCCCTTGCCAGATCCAGGAGTTTTTTTACTGAAGGGTCTACAAATCAAATCCATGGTCAAGACTTTGGTGAAAAGTTAACATTATCAAAATGTCATTTGATCTAATACAAGCATTACTTTTTTTTTTTGGGGGTGGGGAGGTTGAGGTCCTCTGCCTCCTTGAACAACCAATGGACATAATTTAAATGTGCATTTAATTACATACAGATAGTCTGTGCTTTATGTGATTTCATTCCATTTTCATGTCTGTAAAGCAGGAGTGGGAATTAACTTTTTAAATCAAGTGCACTAAATACTAGGTGTACAAGTAACTAACAGAATAGAAAGTAAACCTCAACATTAAAGACTCATCAAATGTAAGTGTAGCAACTATATTTAAGCATGTAAACTACAACAAAATGCAACTTTTCAAAATAATTGAACATTCATTTGTAATAAAAAAAAATTCAAAGCAAATGCAGATACATTGAGAAAATTATATAAAATTATTCCGTATGTCACTGTTCTTGAAAAAAAAAAGTAAGTAGCCATAGTTTGGAATAGTTAGGTGCACTGCATGCACCCAAGTTAAAAATTTATGTGCACACAATGCACCCATGCCCCCACTAATTTCAAAACCTGCTTTAAAGAATTGACACTTTAATCCACCCCACCCCCTCAAAGGTTGATTCACGCACAACACTTATGTGCTTTTTTTTTTTTAATTAACTAAAAAATTTTGTCTTGAACTTTTTTTAATGCATATTGTATGTTCCTAGTTTCATTTTACAAAAACGAGAAAATACACGTATGCATGGTTTATGTTCAATGAGTTTAACCTTTTATTATATATATAGAATATTTTGATTTAGAAATTTGTGACAAATTATCTTACATTAGATCTAGTTTGCTGCAGCATTATTTTAATGGAACCTGATGTAAAAACTGATACTGTGTTTGAAAATTTTGATTTAATTTGGTTTTTAAATGTTATAGTTGCACAGTTCTGTATAGTCCACGTTCAAATTTTTAGCTGTTCATTGACTGAAGCTTGTTATTTGTTAATTATTTATAACTTAAGAGTTTTTAACTCAATATTATTTGTCTGCATATAGTGTGTTATATTTTAAATATATCTGTATGTAATGCGTTATAATCCATCTTTAGCAAGAAGGATCTGTTCAAGTTGATGAGCGCATCTTGATGAAGTTGTGTGTGCAGTTTCCAACAGTTGAGGAAGGCCACATATGGCAGCTGTTAAAGCAGTAAGTGTAAAAATATCTGTAACAATAGCAAATAGGTTGGAAAAGTGGTCAGAGGGAAGGCTGTACCACAAACATTGCTCACTGTAGCCCAGGATTTGGTTCCCTAGGTCTTGAAGAGGTTTGGATTTCTCAGAAAACAGTAGGTCCCAGCTCAGATTGACCATTGTAGTTTTTTAGCCGTAAAACTACAGTCACAGATAGGCTTTACCCCAAATTAAATGACTGATTATACAGGGATTACATACAGAAATTAGTTTTATAAAAATTGGAGCTTCATCCCATGGGTTGTTGCTTATAGTCCAGCTCTGATTGTAGTTATCCTCATTTCTTCTCACCCCTAAACATTTGGTTTTGACTGGAACCCACTGGTTAGAATCTAGACCAGTGGTTCTTTAACTTTTCTGGACCGTGGACCCAATTCGGAGATCACCCGCCCTCGAGGACCCCCAAGAATTAACTCAAAGTTTAAAGCCTGGAATTTGCATCATACATATTTATTTCTAGTGCTTCATCACCACTGATTTTCACATTTAAGGATGGAATTTGTCGTTCCCTCATCACTTATTTGTATCATTAAAGAGTAAATGCTCTTGTTTTAGTATTTTTCCAAACCTTTGTGGAACACTGAGAAGGTCTCGCGGACACTCTAATAAAGTCCCTCGAACCACAGTTGAAGAACCGCTGGTCTGGACCAAAGGTTGTGAATATAGCTAAAATTCAGGTGGAGGTAATCAATACAAAGTAGCTACTATAATGGTTTAAATGTGTGGAATGCAGTTTTTGAGAGTAAGGGCCGATTGTAGTTTGTAGGTCATGTTCAGTTACAAATCCCATCTCAATCAACTCTATGCACCCTGGTGGTCCAATAATTATAACATTAAACAAAATCAACATAGCGTTCTATTGAATATATTTTAATAGGGCCTTCCCTGCTGTACTGTAGATTTTATGTGATCGACAAGGTAATCACCATAAGCCTACTCCTAGCTTCAGTGATACGTGGATGACCCTATTAAACCCCACTTATAACCACCCCTCTTTTCCATTTTGCCCATTAGTACTATATCCAAAATGACTTTCACCAATAGGTAATGCTACTGCTTCCGAGTTAGTAACATGATATAGCACTGCTCCATATTCATTTGGATCGTACATTAATCGATTTTTGATGGAGAGAAATGTCAGCTTGAAAATCATAGATACTGTCTCAATGTCTTAAACTGTGCTCCACAACAGACTCATAGTAATTAAAAAATTATGAGGTGGGGGAAAGGCGTTTATGGCAGCAATGTATTTTGTTACACAATGGAAGATAGGTCAGTGGCGGGAGTCCCAGCATACTTCCTTTTCCTTCACTATTGCTCCATAATGATTACTAATCTCAAATGTACTATTTTTATAAGTTCGGTGGGTAAAGTTGCATTAATGCTAATTACGTGCATGTTTGTGAAAGTACTGTGTTTTATGGGATATCGTTACCCTTCATAGGGTTAATACATAAAGCCGCCAGGGTATCATGGTTCAAAGATCACCTTAAACCATCGGTCCCATGCTACAAGACCTGTCATACAGTCCTTGGACATAAAAAAATTTACATTTATAAATTGGCTTATACGGTAAATTTCTGACAGACAATGTGCAAGTGATAATTACTTTTATAATTTGTATTGTGTATTACATCCACATAATTATGGAATATTGTTATATTATTAAATCATTAACTTCATTACTGATTGTATAATAATAATTATGTTCATAATCATTCATAAACTGGGTCTCAGTTTAAATCTAAGCAAACATGGCGATTAAAATCCATGAGAGTTTTACACCTTGTTTTTGAACTGGCTTCTATAGGAATTAACTTTTGAGCTTGAGTTTTCTTCTTCATACATGAGCTCTTTTTATATGCAAAAGATGGAGCTACAGACAATAACTCCTTCATGTACAAGGTGCATCATCAGGAGCAAGTTTGAAAACTGTATGAAACTTTCAATAACTTGTAAAGGTATGTCTGAAAATACATAAATTTATTTTGGCAGGTATCATAATCGGGAAAATGTTGTTGTGAGTGCGCTATTGGCCGAAGGATCTCCTCGAGCACAGACACACACTGTAGACCTGACACCCAAGTTGCAGAAAGTGAGAATTTTTTTTTTTAACTTTTTTAAACCTAAAACCAAAGGAAGGGTTAAAGTTAATGTTTGCTTACTGAATTGTTAATTCTTTCAGGCGGAAATTCAATCATTCCAAGTAGATGAAGCCCTCTATTTTAAACTGCGGAATTTTTTCCCAACGGCTGATCCCGATTACATTAGGAACTTGCAAAAAGTGTAAGAATTTCATTGTTTTTCACAGACTTAATGATGCTTTTAAATTAAAAGCATCATTTGTATAATATTATACGTATTACTTTTAAAAAGAAATTTGTGTAATAAGTTGTTTACTTCTAGTTTAATCGGCTTGACAATTACAACTGCATACAGTATGCTGTGTTTGTTACCTCATTAGTTGTATCTCAGTGATCTGAAATTGGCTCTGACGAGTTGTGAGTTCCGTTGGGTGTAAATATATTACAAGATTTAGGCTTAACTCAAAGCGCTAGTGCCATCTCAGGTGACTTACAGCATGGGCTGTAAAATATATAAACAAGCCTAGTTATTTTGGGCCTGTACAAATGTATTATGTTTCAGGTGACTTGGAGCTGTCAGTTCTATGCCAAATTATTCATTGCACAGCATTCCCACATAAAAGTACTGATAAGCATAATTTTATAAACGACTATAGTGTAGGTGTGGGATTATGAGTTTTTTGTGTGACTGTGAAGGATGTTTATTTTCTTTTTATGTGTATATAATTTTGACTAATCGCTTTTGATACCCATGTTATTGGCTCAAACTAGAGCTTTATATATATAGAAATAAAAGTAATCGCCCTGATCCAGAGTCGGTCTGGGGACCCTCTGCTGGAACCTGAGTGCCATAACTGTTTGGCCACCAGGACAGCAATGATGCTATTCTTCATATTTAAGACTTCGTGGGATATTATTACCGTCCACAGGGTTAAGGCAGTTACCAAACTGGTCACATATAAAGCCATCTGGACTTTTTGTTTTTTGCTAGAAATTAATATGACTAATCGTTTTCAACACTCACATTATGAGCTCAAGCTAAAGCTTTATGTATAGAAGTATAATAAATAAGTAATATAATTTTACAGATACAATAATCAAGAACATGAAGTAATAGCTGCTTTAGTGGCCGGCAACAGAGCTGGTAACCGACAGAGTCCTCATCCCAGTTCCCCGAAAATGAAGCTTCGTTATTTAAAGCTTGTGTTTCCAGAGTGTGATGAAGCTGTCTTATTCGATGTCCTTAATAAGTAAGTGAAGCTTTATGTGATGGGTCTTCTCATTTCTTTTTTAAACCATATTATTTTACCAATTTTTCGTCGTAGTGAAAATGTAGTAGTCTCTTACTCAATAGTAACAGCAGCTTGCCATAAAAATAACTATCCGCGATTACCAAACTCATTCAAATTTTACTCTTTTGACTACCATTTCCTAAATTTTAAATTTCAAAACCATTCTGCTATTTATCAAAGTAATCTTGAAGAGATCCCAATGTGGCTTTCCAGATTTTGCTAATATTTAATGAAAATCTGAAGCATATATTATGAGAAGATATAAATATATATATATATAAATAAATAAATAGGAAATAGTGGATAATGTAAATACAGGTATAAGTCAAAATGTAGATTGTGAATGTGTTGAAGAATGTATCATTGATAAACTTGTTTGTATTTTTATTTTATTGTTTACTATTGTTTTTTATTTGCTTTCATTTCTCACCAATCTATTTGCTTGATTTTCTACATTTTCATTTATATTTACATT
>QLNU02015003.1:90357295-90373437 GCA_006491805.2 Dysdera silvatica
GCAGACATTCTGCCTTCACTTGACAAAGGGAGCAGTTGGCTCCCGAAACGTCGTGTTTTTAAACCTTACGCCAGTGTCGAAATAACTTTTTGTTATGGAATCTCCTGGTGAAACTCTGTATTGTTTCGTTAGAAATATATTTGATGTCATATATATGTAGCCTTTATTGCTTTTTTGGTCCAATAGTAGCACAGTGTATCGTGTTTGCCTTATAGTGCCCTATTGATCGAAGTTTGTCTCGCAGTAATGCAAAAGAAAAAGAAAATACTTACCCCTCCCCCCCAACTAACTGGGGACTGTGGTCTGGGGAGGGGTGGTTTCTTAGATCTCAAGAGATTTGGATTTCTTTGAAAAATGCAGGTCCGCTACGTTACCATGGCATAGCGGTAATGCATGCCATTTTTCTGCCCCACTATATTCTGGAGTTTTGATTCCTTGGTGGCAAGGATTTGGAATCCTCAAAAAAACTGTACTTTCTGACATAATATGATGTTTGCTGTCCTTGCACTAAAAAACACAAATAATATTATTTTTTTTTAGTACCCCTTACTCTGGAGTTTGGCTTCCTACCTGACAGAGGCTTATATCCCTCATAGAACTGTAGGTCCTGGTGCAGCATGACCTTCGCTGTCCTTCGTCATAAATTACAAACTCATTTAATGAGTCTTAAACCTTTTTATGATAATCACTTACCAGGATAAGATCGTGCCAATTACATGGAATATATTAGTGATAGTTAAAATAGCACCAAAGTGAGCTTGCTTAATGTCAATTCGTTGTGCATTGATGTTTCTCATGTAATGTTGTATGAAATAGTATAGTCCGTTCATGAAAAGTTGACCGATGGTTCCGTTAGAATTCAAAGGAGATGACATCACAAACGGGCTAGTTCATTACAGCAGAGGTGAAGACGTCATTTGGAAACTGATTTTTAGCAAGTGTTTGTCTGTGCCAGTTCTGAAATAATGTCCTCCCCCTCTGCTATAATGAACTAGCCCATTTATGACACCAGCTCCCATGAATTCTAACGGGACCATCGTTCAACTTTCCGTGAACAGACTATACGTATTTTTCACATAATGTGCACACAGATTACAGCACTTAATCTTATGTGGCAGCAGTTTCTTTTTTAGGAAGGATTACATGCCGTGGGTTGGTCCTGATCCCAAGAACCATAAAGGCCCTGATGCATCCTTACGACGTGGACCTGACCCCAGTAACGTGGGGCCCAAGCGGGAATATCGAGCCAAAGGGCCCCAAAGAGAGTATTGCCGTGGATCTGTCGTTGGAATACACAATTCCAAATTGTCAACTGCCCCGACTTCAAATGGGAATATTGAAATAGAACACTCTAGGTGTAGCTAAGCATGTCCTGCCGAGTACAGTCACTGACTCTTTATGCAAGAAGAACCGGGTAGTTATCATTATCTGGTTGGTTATTAATGCACTCTTAAAATCATTTGTAAGTATCTGAAAAGATCGTGCAATATTTTTATTTATTAAGAGACTTATTGATCCCAAAATATGTGAATTATGGATTTGTCTACACCTTCATTTTATCAAGCAGCCACTTAAATAGAATGCTCGCCATTGTCTGTAATTATATTACACATTATAGAGCAAAGTCTTTAATTATGTTAATGAGCTTTAACATATTATTTATATACATTTTTATTTTATATTTTTTAAGTTGAACTAGCACATATATGTATTTTCTATATACTCTAAAACTTTACTAATCCAAACTAATTCATTTTCTGAACTAGTTTCATATTGTATGAAATATTTGCACTATGTACATTTTTATATTTTCACAGATTTTAATATGTATGTTTTCATGCAGCAACATAGTTTACAATATTATTGGGGAAGGGGTGGGAGAGCCAAGCATGTAATTATATACGTCACCATATGCGTGAAATTGCAATTTATTTTAAATTATTGGGGGTGCTCGGGGCCCCACAGGCCTATATAACTTAATCTTATGATTTCAATATATGGCTGTGTGTGTGTGGAGCAAATATACGCCAAACAGAAGCCAAGTTTATAAAATATCGGCGAAATATTGCTGCTCCATTTCGATGTTCTGCTCCTCACTGAAAGGCATTCACAGAGTTTGAAATTAAAAGGAAATTGAAAAGAATAAATATAACTGTTTACACATGAGATTGTTTTTTTAACTGTATTGACAGTACAATTTTGAAATTGTACTGTCCCTGAATTGTCATACTCTTGGCTACCACATAAATATTCCAGGTCGGATTTTACCAAATACTAGCACTTTTTTTTTAGCCTTTCTGCGTGCAAAAGAGGTTCAAATTGCTCAGAAAGCTGTAGATCTTCGCCACTGGCATTAGCAGGGAGTTAATGGGGTTAACCCTCTCCCTCTATTGCGATGAAATTTTTCGTATGTGCACATATGAATATATGGAGTCATAGCTCTATAATCCGCTCCTCTTATTAACTTTCTGTTTATGCCTATGGTCCTGGTAAAATATGATCACAACTTGATCTCGTAAAATATGAACAAAATTGCACTCGGGGAATTAAGTTCATTAAAGTGTAAAATATATATGTATATTTTCTACAAATGCTTTTATTTCAATACAGTCAAACTTTGTTAACATGAAGTTTCATAGGGACAAAAACATTATTTGTATTAAAAGTAGTTTGTATTATCCAGAAGGATGGGATCGTGCTACTGAGTTATTCATTTTGCCAGGGCGATTCAGGAAATAGCATTAAAAGTAAGTTGTGTTCACAATAGCAAGGTTCGTGTGTGTTGTGTGTGTGTGTGTATATATATATATAACCAGTTTGGATTAGCAAAATTTTACAGTATTCTATATAATTGCAATTCTATGCAAAGTGATGATTTCTTGCACTTGTGGATTTCATAATTGATTATATGTCTGCTGTAGCTCAATGTTGAACATTATTACTACACAAAGTATAAGGTGGATGCCTTCTTTGCACCTTTATCAATAGATTAGATGCAGTTGTAAATATAATTTTATATAAGTCAAACAGTCAACTGTGCTATTATTAAAATATACCGTACATCACATAGTTTTAAACAATCTATTTTTAGTAAAAATCTGCCACCTTATCTATTTTTCAACAGGCAAAAGAGTCAGTTCTAATACTTTATGCAAACCTTATATATAAAACTAAAACCTTACACTCTCTTCGAAAAACATATTTATAACGTATTTTCTCAATGTTTAGGAAGTTGATTATGAACTTAGCTAGTACTTGAAAATATGGGTTTTGGGGGGAAAACGTGGCATCTGCTTCACAAGACCTGATCTCTCTTAATATTTCCTAAGTCATGATGATGGTTTATTATGAAAAATTACCATTTTCTTGCGAATGTGCGCCTCAGTTGAATCCATGGTTTTACACACACAAGGGAAGCCTCCGAAGTGCCCGTCGCACCTCAAATCGAGACTTATATTATGAGAGATCTATATGACTAATGAATAAAACCCAAAAGAATTTTTCTGTAAAACTCAACTTCTGATTTTTTTATGAATTTTTTAAATTTTCATAATTACACTAAAACGCAGCTTAGCGCTTAACTGCACAGCCGTAAAGTGAAGTCTTCAGTTAGGGGTAGTTTTCCTCTCATTTGCATTGCTTGGCGAAAAATAGCGAATTCTTATATAATATTGGCGGATGTTTCAATTACTGCGCCAACTATATGTGTGTGTGTGACCTCGATGTTGTCGCAATAGACTTTACTTGCTTAAAGGAATTTTTATTTTGTGCTTTAGGGTAGTGTTTTGCTACAGATTAGTTTTGGGAAAATCAACTTCGATGTTTGAATCATAGTATTAGTTTTTTATTAAAATATTAAAGTTTTTTTTTTATTTCATTCGTGTTGTTTTAGGGGGGAATTGAATTAGTAAGTCATTGAATTGAGTCTGCACTATTTTATTTTTCATCCCTGAGGTCATTTCGAAATAATTAAAATTTTTCTGAGAGCTTCTCCTCATTTGCGGAAAAAAAAAAAAAAGTTTTACAAAAATTCTTTCAGTTTTGTTCATTTCTCAGACTATATAGGTCTCGATTTGAGGTGCGACGAGCACTTCAGAGGCTTCCCTTGTCAATTAAAGATGGGAAATTAGAGTAAAAGCATTTAGAAAGTAGATTGGAATGCAAACTAATATCTGATGGGTATAGTTAACTAGGAGGAGGAAGAACTGAGAGCTAGTAATGAATTGCCAAAATTTTAACGACAGATTCTCTGAATTACAAATAATTTTATAACTTTTTTTTTATGGAAGTTTACTTGCTGTTGCAACTGTTTAGTAAAAAGATTAACGACCAGTTCTTATTTTTTCAAATGTATTTTAACCCATTTCTGTAAACTGGTTCCATCTCGCCACTGCCTGTTACTGAAACTAATATTTTCTGCTAAGCTACATTAGTCCTATAATGTTACACTAGGCAAAAGTCCACCCAGGATTTCTATTATGCAGTACTTGAAGGTTGATAAAATTAGACATAAAGGACCTGTTGTTACTATGCTGTATATTATTATTTTTTGATTCCAAGAATCTTACGACTACTAAATCATGACTCCAAATGATATTACTGTTTCTGATTATTGGAACTTTGTAAGTATCCTATGTTTATGGCTATGTAAGCATCCCATGTTCATGGCCGTATAGGCATTTCATATTCATGGCCGTGTAGGCATTCCACATTTATGGCTGTGGAAGCATCATCGTTTGCAACTATGTGAGCGTTCCGTATTCATGACCATGTGAACATCCTATTTTATGTGCCAGGTAAGCATGTTTTACATAATATAAGCATCCCATTTCACTGCTATGCGATCATCCCACTTTGCGACTATATGAAGATCCTTCTTCATGGCTGTATTAGTATCTGTATAGCACTATGACTCATCCACATCAACCACTACCATAGACAAATATAAATTGAAAGAAGATGCAGGATGTATTTTTCAAAGAGAAAATCATTATAGTTTCTTACTAACTGGAGTTATTTTTAAGTGCGAAAGTGAGCCTTAGTCCTCGTAAGTCCATCCTAGACCAGCAACAGAATAGCAACCATATGATCATTGTTTCTGGATAAGCTTTCACGTAATCAGTGTGCTACATATAGGTGTGAGGGTATAGGTATATTAATACTAATCAATTGCACTGCTCACTGTAGTCTGGGGTTTGGTTCCCTGGGCCTTAAGAGGTTTGGATTCCTTGGAAAACTGTAGGTCCTGGCACAGCATGACCATTGTAATATTAAAACTACTTGAACATTAAAACTACAAACAAACAATAATACTAATCTAGATTTTTGTACCTCTTGGTGGATTTTGGTGGCTTTCAGTCTCATTTGTTACGCTCATTTATTGAGTAGTCTGGTTCTATCTAAACCACAATACCAGAGTATTGCAATCTGTCGTGTAGCGAATGTTTTTCACCCCCAATTTTTATTAACGAAAGAGTCCCAGAAATGAAGTAAGGAGCCCACAATTCACTAAAGCCTCTAGGCCATGCTTGCTTTTGCAAAATAGCAGTTATGTCCCATATTTGAATTGATTGTTGTCATTACACATGCTCCGAAAACATGAATCTTACATGTATCATGTATGCATCTTACATATAGCCTATATAAGAGTAAAATTCATACATAATAAACCCTGCAGTATCACAAAGAATTTTCTGGTAACTTCAACTTCATTATAAAACCTTAGTCTTTGTGCAAGATTTCTCCAATTAAAATATGCCAGCTTGCTGTTATATGCTAGTAGCATTGAAAAATCACAAAAACAGACTTTTGTGATTTTTACTGCAAATCCAAACTTTATTTTTAAAACAAGTTTGACAAAATTTTCACCTAGATGCTATGTGGGCATTTCTTTCAGCCTCATTAGTCAGTCTATCCTCTGCTAATCTGTTTCATGATTCTTGAGTATTCCATCGTAACGGTACCATCATCCATCGCGGTACCATTTCCCCAACAGGAATTTCCATCAAAACTCTGCAACACTATAGTTGGCTACCGTGCAAATAATCTGGGTTTGATTCTTGTAATGTTGGAGTTTCCAGGTTTTTTGGAAAACTGTAGGTTCTGGAGCATGTGGTCTATACTACCCTTGTGCCATGAAAAAAAAATTCCGTCAGTGGCACCTGCATATTCTGGTTCAATCCTTGATCTACTCACTCACTGTATGTAGAGCTTTATGGTGGTGTAGAGGTCGTGCGCTCATCTGTCGTAGCTTTAACCCAAGTTTAGTTCCAACAGTCGCATAAGGCGTATGCCTTTTTTATGCACACCGTGGTCCAGGATTTGGTTTCCTTAGAAAATTGTAGATTCTGGTGCACTATGACCCTAACTGTTCTTGCACTATCAAAATTTAAACACACATGTTAAAAATCAGAATTGAGAATTTTTCATATATTATATGAAAGTATTATATATACAAAGTACTATTAGTTCTATAATATTTTAATAATAGTACAGATATTATCACTGTTGGCGAGTTTTTCTTGTCTATTTGGTGCCAAAATTATCTTAATAGAAGCCTTTCATATTTATGTGACAATGTGACATGACTTTGTGTGATGCTTCACTGATCTAATTTTGTTCAGGCGTAGCAATCCATTCTGGATTGTATGGAATATGCAGGGTATTCGAAAAGTCTCTGTCAACTTATCGGTGCACACGACAGTGGTTACACAAAACATTGAAAATGACTGCCATGGGAATCCATTATACATGGACACACACCACCATTTTGTGCGACACCCCATGCAGTTCTTGTAATGTGATCCCATGGATGTCTTTCCCTCACCGCTAAAGCCCACAGCTGTCACTTTCAACGGTTTGTGTAACCAATATCTTGTGCATCAATAAGTAGACTGAGACTTTCTGAACACCCTGTATATTATGAAAAGTAAACAGCTGAATGCCTCCCCTTCTTATTTGAAAAACAAGCTATCTATCACCTGCTGTAGGAGGTTCTGCATAGTCCAGATCCAAACGTTAAGCACTAATGAAAAACTATGTGCACCTGTAGTTCTCGCTAGTCAAAGTGCATAATGGAGATAGGCAAAATAGGGCAATTGTTTGCCTTTCCACTCTAGTGATCTAACCAGTGATCCATTCAACGACTGAGTCGCTGAACATGGTGTGCTCTTTTATGATAGACGGGCATAATTGTTCATGGATTCATTCAGTGAGTGGTTTGGCACATCTGTATATTGAACTATAGTTCAACTTAAATGTGTTTTCTAAATGGAGGCGAACACATTTCTGCTTATCCCTTTCCATCCATGCACAATGATGCAGTATCAGTATTTTCTACAGATATCTCGAGAGGCAGGCTCTGCGGTGGCGCAGTGTGGTAACACATTCGCCTAATGCACCATTAACTAGGATTCGACTCACAACGTTGCAAAGAATGCTTACTCAAAGATCTTATGAAGATCTCACTGCAGTCCGGAGTTTGGTTCCGTAGGCCTTAAGAGGTTCAGATCCCTCAGAAAACAGTAGGTCCCGGCACAGCATGACCATTGCAGTCTGTGAGCCATAAAACCGCAAGCCAACAAACCTTAAGAGGCGTGCGCAGCCACACATCCTCCAAATCCTTGGGGTTGCTTTAAATTGCATATTTGTCGTTTCATGTTTCGTTGATAACTGGTTTGTTAACTTTCAGTAAGTAGGGTGGTAAGTGTGGACTACTATTTTCTAAATTTCATGATGGTTTTCAGTGGTAATGCTTTCACCTACTGTGCCGGTATCCCTGGTTTGACTCACAGTGGTGTCAAAAAGAAAACTCTTACCAACCAACCATCACTGTAGTCCAGGGCTTTGTTCCGTACACCGCAAGTTTCGGATCCTTTGGAAAACTGCATGTCCTGTCTCAGCATGACCATTGTAGTGTAAAACTAAATTTCACGCTGTCCTGTGGCCGCATAGTGATACTAATATGCTTTTAGGTACTGTGTAAATAATCGTAATTTGATTCGAGCAAGTGCCCAGCACTTTCTGAGATGTTTACTGATCTGGGTGTCTAAGGTTTAACTTCGGAAATAAAAATTCAAATTCTGCAGAAAACTAGAGGTCAAGGGTGTGGAGATCAAGGGTGTGGAACCTGCGGCCTTTTGGATGAATTCGAATTTTGCAAACCAAATCTTTTATTTTTATTAATATGATTTTGTTCATCTTATTTTTTATTCATTTACTTTATTATTATTAACTTAACATATTTAAAATACAAAAGAAGCATAGTAGGATAATCTAAAAATTGAATTTTTAGAGTAAATTTGCAAAGAAATTAAAGTATTTCTCCAAAAACATGTTTAATTATATATTTCTAAACTATATTGATAGTAAAGAATGCCACAAAGTACATGCATGTGTTAATTAAGATATTAACTGTTTTATAAGTAGTCTGATATCTATGTATATATCTGATATATATAAAAAATATACATGTGTCTTTTTATATGTTCAATATCTACTATTTGTGTTGGCTTCTCTGTTAAGGTCAGAGTACATTAGAAAGTGAACATGAACGTTTTTACTGAAAGCACTGAGCGAGTATCTACTAAAATAATAGGAAGTATAGTTGGCCATTTTGGTTAAACTGAGTTCGAACAATCTAGGTTCTGCTATATATCTAATTAGGCATAGGAAAGGGGACTTAGTGGGGCCCAATCTTCCAATTGGGTAGCAAACTACATTTTTCTGTTTAACGTCAAATCACGTGATCTGTTAAAAAAAAAAAAAAAAATAGTAGGGGTCCTCTGCTAGTTTTTGAATTGCTACACACCTGTATCTAATTCAAATTTCTTGAATTAGGCCTTCTTCGATTGCAACTAACTTAATGCAACCTTCCAACATGAAAAGGTTCCCTACCTCTGCCATAGATCTAACACAATCTTTCTATCTTTATATCAAAAAACTTAAATTCGCCAAATTTCACACAAACCTATAAAAACTCACCAAGATCCACATTAATTAAACGTTTTGATTTGAAAAATTAGATCACTGATGCATCGTTTTTGAAATGTATTTGTGTTACGTTTTTGGAGAATAATGTGGAAAATTTTAAGGTGTTTTGTTATGTCCATTCATATTTGGGTTTCTTTATATATTTGTTATGTTTATATGTATACATTTATATTATTCTCATGTTTTATTCTTGTTTACAAATGTTATAAGGATATATTATTTATTTTTTGTTTAAAAATTGTATGAATTTTTTATTTTTGATGTTATATATTTTAACTAAGAGGTAATAAAAATAGCATTCTGTTTAGATTTTGAATAATTGAGTTAGTTACATTTAAATTTTTTTTATGATGTTCTACATAGAAATTATATATTTTAACTGTGATAATTTTGATGATTCTTCTCTATATATAGTGATGATATACTTATAATGTGCCACAATTAAGAACTGAAATTATTCAAGTTTACTATTAGTTTAGTCACCTTTTTAAAAAAACGTTCTTTTAACATATATTGAAATACAAATCTCCGATTATATTGAAGCTTAGCCGATTGCAAGTTTTGGTGATTTTGGGCAGGCCACATATTGAAAAAGCATGTAAATATAATGTCATAGGAAAATGAAAGTATGCGTTAAAGAAGCAATGTGTTTAATAGGACAGCCATACACTGATTTAACAAGGTTGTCTGTCGTTGGTTCTATGGCTGCTATCCTCACATGAAACGGATACATTATATACCCTTTGCTCCCCTTCTGCCAGTGTTCCTTTTTTAGTATGTGGCCTACCTCAAAAAACACATAATTGTAAAGATAAGAGCAAAACAATAATGAAGATTCAATGGAAAAATGCTTGAAGATTCATTATTTTATTCAACAAATATTAAAATATGTGTATAATTATTGAATTTGAATCATTGTGTGTTTGTACATCGCTAAACGTTCGTATATGTGTATAAAGTTAAACAACTTGATGATAATCATGTGCAGACCCTATTTTGTCAGGAATTTTTGTATTAGTTTAGATTTAATCAGGGTTCCCATGCACCTGGAGAACCTGCAATTGTTAGGAAATTGTCCCTGAAAGTCAGGGAAAACCTTTCGTTCTGAATAGACAGATTTCATGCGAATATAAGGCTGTTTTCTCCGAAATCAAAGTTCAATTCAAAGTTGTGTTTGCAATCAATCAGGGAATATTTTTTTGGAAAAACCTGGAAAAGTCGGGATTTTTTTTTTTTCTCCAAAGTGATTGGGAACTCTGTTAAAATGTGAGATACTTGCTTTCAACTTTCACATTAAGTTTCTCTGTGAAGGATTAGAGACAATCTTTGCAATAAGAATTGCCACTAACTGCACATTTGAACGTGAAGTTAAAATTTATGTATATTCCTTCACATAAATTACCATTTTCTTGTAAATATAAGCAAGTTTTGAACCGAATTTAACAGCATTGCATTTCAGGAACTTTCTGAAAACTTCTGAGGCACCATAAAATAGAAAAATTTAAACTGAACTTTAAGTTCCGAACTTGCCGAGTACTGAAAGAATGAGTACATATGGGTATGAGAGAGAGAACTCCCATTAAACAAGAGCAAGCAGAGGAGTGCTGAAATGGAAAGCATTTGCTATACTGCTGCCATAGAGAGGTTCCAACAATTCGTTAATAAAAACTGGTTTGCGATAATTACTACAACCAGAGAGTTAGTAAAAATATTAACTTGGAAATATTTTTTATGTGAAAAAGATTGCTTAAAAAAAATATTTTTTTAAAAAGTATAAAATTGAGGTAGGTGATGAGGGAAGTTGTAGGGGAGGGGGGGGGGATGTGACAAAATAACTGACATTTCGTTCTTGAATTAAGTTTTTAGAAAAGTGTACAACCTTTTGTAATCTTTTAATTTTGCATGTGTTTTGTAATTAGCTTGTAAATAAGCACAGAGTTAGTTATTTGTTCATTTGTGAGTATTATAAGCTTATCAAAAAATTTCAAAACGTTTTAGCTCAAGTAAAATGCTGTAAAAATTTGCTAAAAAACCTTCAGAAAATCTTAGTCCACTATCCAACTTGATCTTGGAAATCTAACGAAGAACTTCCATGTTTTGCTAAGATTATGAAATCATAAAAAATTTTGCTAAGAGCTTTTCCCAATATTACCAGTTTTTGTAAATTTTGCCAGGAATCTTAGCTTTATGCTATCAATTTCTTGATCTATGTAAACTTCACTTAGAATTTCGACTTATTGTCGGAATCATAAAATCTTGTAAATTCAGGCAGTTTTCGCTTACTAATGAAAACATTGGAATTTCGCACCTTTAATGTGATTCGTAGCCTATTTGTGTGCTAAATCGCTGCATCTTGTAAACTTCTTGAAAAAGATCTGAACTTATTGCTTGGATTATCAAATCTTGTAAATTTTGCCAAAAGTCTTATCTTCATGCGGAAACTTTGTGCATATTAATCAACAACAAATTTTCGGATAGTTAGCTGTATAGCAAAACGATTATTTATTGCTAAAACTTTACGTTTCGATTCGAGCTGTGCGAATCATCATCAGAAGAGGTTAAATTACATGAAAAACTTTTGAGAAAATTGTAGAATATACATAAGTTGCGGAAACAGTATAAATACTTTAAAAAAAATTATGAAATTTTAGAGATGAATATAAAAGCCAGAACAGACGAAAACGAAATGAAAAAATAAAAACTGATATTCACGCGTTACAGTTTTGTTAGAATGGGTAGCCAAGCAACGGGAATGGTTTTTGCATCGTCTCTATTAAAATTATTAGGATGCTTGATGATCTCTATTGCTTCTCTGTATAATCTGGGCCAAAATTAATCGATTTTGCAAGAACTTTAAGATCATCAAAAAGGATTAAATAGTTATTTACAATTGAGTATTCTTCTATTGCCGATTTTGTTATCTGTTTATTCCTCACAAGGCTTTCAATCTCCCGTTTTTGGCACGCAATGGATCGATCTGTTTGCCCTATGTATAACTGTCCACAAGAACAAGGAATTTGGATGGGATATACAACAGGAATTTTGTATGGATCCACAGGTTCTTTAGCAGAACGTAGGAAATTAAAAATCTTGTTTTTTGGAATAAATACTGTATCGATATTGTCTCAAAAGTAAACGGCCAATACGGTCAATAATATTGTTTACTAATGGCAGGAAGGCTTTATGCTCATTTCTTTTAAAAGAAATACGGTCAGATATTAGGTATGAAAAATGGGCTTCAGTTTTAGACTTGAACACTTGTGAATATAATGTTGATTGTAACCATTTTCTTCCAAAATGTCACTAAGAAAATTGAGTTCATTCTGTAAAACTGTTTTGTTACTGCAAATAATATTGTCTCGTTTGAACAATATGTCAATGACCGTCCGTTTTTGGGAAGGGTGATGGTGCGATGTAGCATGAAGGTATCTGTTTGTATGCGTAGGATTCCTGTAAACTGAAAAAAGTAAGTTATTGTTTCTTTGCTTAATGACTAAAACGTCAAGAAATGGCAGTCTATTATCACATTCAACCTCCATGGTAAACTTAATTTGTTGGTGGATGTTATTGATATGTATTAAACATTCTTGTAACTTTTCTCTTCCATGAGGCCAAATCCCAAAAGCATCATCCACATATCTAAGCCATTTAGTGGGTTTTAATGGTGCATTTGATAACGCTAACTCTTCAAATGCTTCCATGAAAAGATTAGCTATAGGGGAACTTAAAGGACTCCCCATAGCTACGCCATCCATTTGCTCATAGAATTTGTTGTTCCAGGTGAAATGGCTACTCCCTCGAGGCAAATGTCAAATAATTTAACTATATATCATCATTGAATAAGTTTTTAAGAATTATGATGGTGTCCGGAATAGGAATATTGGTAAATAATGAAACCATATCAAAACTCACTAAGGTATCTTTGGAAGATAATGAAAACTTTTTTATGATTTTTACAAAATGGTCCAAATTTTTTATGAACGACTGTGTTTTTCCTATGTGGTTTTTAAGAAGTTAACTTAGAAATTTGGGTAGGTTATATGTGGGAGAATCAGTTGAGCACACAATAGGCCTGAGAGGAACACCCTTCTTATGAATTTTAGGAAGACCATACAGACGAGGTGGAATTGATTCCTTGGGTGTAAGACGATCCACCAATTTCTTATCTAAAACACAAGTTTGTAAAGTTGACTTGATTTTTTGTTCTAAAGAACGGGTAGGATCTTCGTTGAGTAAGCTGTAATTTCCTTCATTTAGAAAATCTTGTATTTTTGTGTTATAGTCAACAGAATCGAGTACAACGGTAGCATTACCTTTATCTGCAGTAAGAACTACAATTGACAAATCATTTTTTGTTTTCATTAAAGCCAAACGTTCAGACTTTCTGATGTTACTGTTGGGCAAACAAGGCATTTTTAATGTAACCGATAATCTTTATCTTGAGAGAAGAAGATGGTGAATAGCTGTTTCAATATTTGCAATATCTTCAGTAGGAATCCGTTTTGGTGTAACAGCGAAATTAAGCCCTTTGGCGAGAACAGATATGGCATCAGTTGAGAGGACTTGATTTGGCAAGTTAACAACCGTACGTTCTTTTGCCAAAGATGTAGATCTTTGGCTGGAATTCTTAAGTTTTACATTAGGTTGTATCGAACGAAATTTAGAAATTTGTTTTGAAACAGCTTTTTCTTGTGAGGCTTTTTGAAAGGACACATCTAGAACATTTCAAATCATTGGACATAGAACAGACGAAAGTTTTATGTGTAAAACATAAAGCAGTCTACTTATCTGGTCTATGCGATGACGAGTATCTTGAATTCTTTCACGTGGTAATGCAGAATTAGCTCGGGAATAAATGCGTTTAGCCTTCTCAATATGAAAGTTCCTCTTAATTCTAATGGCATTTGGAACACAGTTATGATCCCGGCAACGAGAAAGAAATGCGAGGTTCACAAGTAGTTTGGCTTTTTTTGATTCGTAGATGATCAAACGATTTGCAGTCTTCTGAGATTTCCTTCCCGTACAGGCGGTAAATAGTTTCATGTAGGCTTTCACGGCGCATTATAATAATCAACAACAATTTTTCAGGTAGTCAGCTGTGTAGCAAAACGATTATTTATTGCTGAAACTTTGTTTTACGGATGTTTACGTTACGAAAAACGGGAGCATGAAAGCCTCGTGAGGAATAAACAGATAACAAAATCGGCAATAGCAGAACATTCAATTTTAAATAACCATTTAATCCTTTTTGACCATACTAAAGTTCTCGCAAAATCAACTAATTTTTGGCCCAGATTAAACAGAGGAGCAATAGGGATCATCAAGCATCCTAATAAGTTCAATAAAGACGAATCAAAAACCATTTGTGTTGCTTGGCTACCCATTCTAACAAAATTGTAACACATGAATATCAGTTTTTATTTATCGATTTAATTTTATTCTGTTTTGGCTTTTATATTAGTCTCTAAAATTTCATAACGATATCTTTTAACGTATTTATACTGCTTCCGCAACTTATTTATAGTCTACGAGTTTCTCAAAAGTTTTTCATATAGTTTAATCTCTTTTGATGATAATTCGCACAGCTCGAATCGAAACGTAAAGTTTTAGCAATAAATAACCGTTTTGCTACACAGCTGACTACCTGAAAATTTGTTGTTGATTATTATAATGGGCTGTGAAAGTGTACGTGAAACTATTTGTACATATTGCCAAGATTCTTAGCTTCATCCGGATAAAATCTTGTAAATTTTGTCATAAAACCTTGGAAGGTACAAATTGAACCAGATTAATCATGCCTTACTTTGTTAATGTTATAAAGACCTTGTAAATTTTGCTGAAAATCTTAGCCCATTGCTGAAATGTCTTAATCTTGTAAATTTATCCAAGAGTTTTATTTTCTGAAAAAAAATAGCCACCTTGTGAACATTACCCATAATCTAAATATTCTGTAAGAGGTCTCATAAAATTAAAAAGCAACTTCCGTTTACCACTGTGAATACCTCTGGGAGGGGAGGGGGGGATGGCAATTGTCCCCAAACTGTGTAATTAACATTAGGTCTATTTGAATTTAGTTATTTCCCCCCCCCCCTAAAAAAAGTGTAATATCCTCCTATGGAAAGCTTAACAGAATCTCCACTTGCCATCAAAAATATTAAATTGATGTTTAATTAATAATTAAATTTTATGACGAACGATTTTTAAAACACTTGGTGACAAAAGAAAATTGTCGATTTCGGCAGAATCTTGCAAATTTAAAAATCAGATGCTGGCAAAATGATCAATTTTGCTATAAATTTGATAAATTTTAATTTCTTAAAAAATGCCTTGTAAGAAAATGTAAGGAGTATTTCCACACTTACCCACTATAAGTGACGAAATTATATTTTGGAATGCCACTAATATTGTGTGTATTACTCGACTTGTCTGTCGACAAAGGTACATTGAAATGTTGCTTTTCCTTTTTATATATGCCACTATATATATATATACTCGACTTGGAATGTTTTACCAAATCATTTCTGTGAAAGTTTATATATTTGTTGATGGATATATATACATGCTAAGTATTATGGGGATTGTGTTTAGGAGTTTATAAATGCAAGTGTAAATCCCCCAAAACATCCTGTTGGTGTACGTTTTTCAATTGTTTTCAATTTAATGTATTTTTATATAAATTATGTAACACTGTTAATTTTGAACTTTTATTTTATTTGCAGATTTTTTAATTTTTGGCTTTTTTTTTATAAAGTATATGAATTGTGTAATTGTTATGTTCTGTTGTTCTGCAATGCAGTTCTTGGTGCTTTAAGGAATGTAAAATACAGTGTGTATAAAAAATGTGTGTATAGGCAAATTGCTTATAGATCTGATTGAATTGGTCTGTAAACTTGAGTTCATTGATTGAAATTTAAACTTTTAAATCTCCTTTATGCCCAATTTTAAATGAAAGTTGTAAATAAATATCATTTGCCATTTTTCTTACATGTCATGAGTTTCAGGTTTACAAATAGTTTTAAAAAATGCAGGATTTGTTGGTATGTGAATGGCTCAGTGGTTTCGTGGCTTTTAAACTTAACAGTCTAGTTTACTGGACGTAAATTCCACTAAGCTTGGTTGTGAGTACATGAACCTATTACTCGGGTCACTTG
>QLNU02015003.1:90382306-90442004 GCA_006491805.2 Dysdera silvatica
CTTTCTTTCTTTCTTTCTTTATTTTTTTTGTAATTTATAGTCGTCTTAATTGGGTATAGAACAAGTTGTTTGGATTTTGTGTCGGTTTAAATTTTTATAACGTTTTGTCGTAAACAGTTATTCTCGCAGAAAAAAAAAATCTAACGTCTTTCAACAGCTGTGCCGATAGTTTATTTTTGCACTTGAAAAATGATCTAGAAGATTTATAGGTCAGGGGTCATTCTGTAGGATGTAGATAACCATGAAGCCTGACTTTGCTGGCGACTTACACACAAATTGCGTCATCACTATTACGTTTTTGGTTTTTGAAGGTCGTAAATATTTTTAACCTTTTATCTATTCCAGATTTATGGAATGTTAATTGAAAAATTAGACAGTCGCAATAGTGTGGTAAGTCTGCTGCCCGTAGCTGGTTAGAAAATACAGTGGTACCTTGGTTGGCGACGGTCATCCGTTCCAGGATCGCCATCATTAACCAAAACCGTCTTTATCCAAGGCGCGATTTGCCCTAACAAAGGAACCTTACGAGAATTGATTCTGCGATTTTTGAATTATTGGTCTTAATCGACAGGAATTTTGATTGTTAGTTCAACGATACCAATCGCTAACTCCTCCCACTCCTAGATTGGGAGATATATAGGTTTAAAGTTCGCATGTTAAGTCTGTGGGAAGGTTATTCACTGCTTAGCTCAAAATAATTTCATTTCTGTATTAGCCGTGCAGCTTGGCACCTAACCTCAGCTTACGAGCCATCGTTGGTGTGTAGTTCAGAACCGAACACTCGGTTTAAAATAAATTCAGTATTTAAAGAGAAAGCTTGAAATTAACGACATAATATGATTACAGTTATCTTTCACGCTTGTCATTATCTACCAAATATTATCTACTTGTGTTGAATTAAGAAATTAGTTTTATTATAATTTGTATAAAATATGAGCGACGTTAACCTGCATAACGTGTTGCAAATTGTAAATAATGAAATTTATGGTTATTTAAAACAAAACAAAATATTAGACACGCAATCTCCACATTCGAATCATGAGAAAAAGTTTGCAAAGTATATTGTAAATGCGATGAAAAATCACTACAGTGATATAATCACAAAGTGTAATAATCAAGCTTTTTTCAGGTGTTCTATTTTCTGTCACTTTTTTTTTATTTTAAATGTTTGTTATCTGTTGATGAGACAGATGTTTACGGATTTCACTTTTATTATGATGTTTAAATAAATAAAAAAATAAATAAATTATTTATTTCATTCTAACTTAATCCCATTTGATGATTAGCTGAAGGGGTTAATTGAAACTTTCTGACAGCAATTGTTTCATCAAATGTATGTGTTTCACTTAACAAAATTAATTATAAAAATTAACTCATAGACTTAACATGGGAATTTTAAACCTAATATGCAGGGTGATTATAAACTAATTGCCCTATTCTATAGACTCTTTATGAGTGATGTGGAAAAACATATCGCCACGAAATTTTGTAGGTAGTGTAATTTGCACATGGGAAACCAATTTAAATTTAGTTCAAATTTCGCCACCAGGGGGAAAATGGCATTTTGAAAGAAATGACTGTTGTTTCCAGTTAGTGTAGTATTCCGCACTTTACAGGGAGATTTAATTTTGCATACGAAACATATTTTTGTGTAAGTGAATCTAGATTTACATACCTGGCGCGCAAATTTCCCTCCTAGTATCAAAATTTGGACCGCATTTTTTGTCTACTAAATCGCACCCCCATGCCCTAATTAAGTTACTTACAAAATTTTGTGGCGATATCTCTTTTCCTCATCGCTCTAAAGCAGCGGTTCTTAAATTGTGGTCCGCGGACACCTGGGGGTCCGCGAGATACTCTCAGTGTTCCACAAAGATTAGGAAAAACACTAAGAAAAGAGCAGTTTTTCTTTAATGCGAAGAATAAATTATGATGGGACGAAATATATCTACATTAAATGGTGAAAATTAGCGATTAAACACTAGAAATAAATATGTATGATGCAAATTCCGGGCTTTGAACTTTAAGTTAATTCTTGGGGGTCCGCAAGGGCGAGTGATCTCTGAAGAGGGTCCGCGGTCTAGGAAAGCTTAAGAATCGCTGCTCTAAAGGGTCTAGAATAGGGTTACTTTTTCTTTAACAGCACTATATCTCCAAATCTAGCAGTGGGAGGAGTTAGCGATTTTGTACCGTGGAACTCACAATCAAAATTCCTATCGATTAAGACAAATAATTCAGAAATCCCAGAATCAATTCTCGTAAGGTTCCCGTGTAAGATGTAATTGAAAATCGGTTAATTTGTTCTGGTTCCTCCCCGCAATCATATAGTACATGTGAAAATGTAGATAAAACTTATTTTAGATTCCCGAAAAATATGCTAAATACCATTTATTGCATTTGCTACAAATATATATATTAATAAAATGAATTGCTCGTGAAAACAGATCGACCCTAGTCACCTACACTCATTAGCAGCCTATTAATACAACGATTATTATACAGGTGCGATTTGATTTTGCGTTTTAATGGCGAACGAACAGCGACACGTATCCGCTGATTTATTGTCCATATGAACCAACACATAAAATAAATACATAAGTATTCTTTCCCATCATAAAACGTATTTATAACCACAAATTTTCAAGTAAAACACAATATACGGAAAACGTAAACAGCTGGCTATGGTAAGTCAATCATGTCCAAGTTTTCGCGGCTACATGTCCTGTGTATTAGTTTAGTGCGATAGGAAAATTCAGTAGTTTTTTAGATCGGATAGAGCAGGGTTATCCAACATACGGCCCGCCGACAACTATTTGGAGTAAAAAAAAAAAAATTCCGAACCAAATATTTTTTTTTCTCAGAAATAAAGAAAAACTGCGGGAACGGCATGAATAACCCCTTTGTATATCGCAAGTAAACAAACGTATAACTGAAAGAAACTCTGAAGTGTTGGTTTTTTTTTAAACGGAACCCCTGGCCTGTAAAATTTTTTTAAGTGGTCCGCTGTTCAAAAAGGTTGGGCAACCCTGGGGTTGAGGTTCACATAAACAAGAGTCGTTAATCAAAGCCTGTGTTGTTAACCAAGTGGGTTTTTTCTTACAGCCACTCTTCGTTAGCCAAGCACGTCAATATTTCAGGCTATCTTTAACCAAGTTATCACTGTATTTATATAGAAAGTATTTTGTACGCAGCGTAGTAAATGTTGTGACTATTGATACAGTTGAACCTGGTGAAGTGACCATTTGTTATAATAGAGAACTGGTAGGAACTTAAGCATGCTTATACCAAAGACTGTCGTGTATAGTAACCATCTGTCTACTGTAACTATTGCAGTCCAATCCCAAAGGTGGTCACTTTAGCCAGGTTCTAATGTGTTCAATGAATTTAGTATCCTAATCTACGATAGTCCCTGTAGGCAACTGGCCCTGTGGTGGTGCAGAGTTAATCCGAGTTCGATTCCCAGCTGTGCCCAAAAAAAGAGCACGTACTGACTGCTTGCTGTAATCTGGAGGTTTGCTCCATAGGAACATGTCCTCGAGAGAATTTCTTCCCCTAGGAACATGTCCCCAAGAGAATTTGTTCCGTAGGAACATCTCCTTGAGAGAAAACTATCCGTAGGAACATGTCCTCTAAAGCAGCAGTTCTTTAACTTTCCTAGACCGCGGACCCCCAAGAATTAACATTAAGTTTAAAGCCCGGAATTTGCATCATACATATTTATTTCTAGTGTTTCATCACTGATTTTCACCATTTGAGGAAGGAATTTTTCGTTCCCTCGTAATTTATTTTTAGCATTAAAGAGTAAATGCTCGTGTCTTAGTACTTTTCCGAACCTTTGTGGGGCACTGGGAGGATCTCGCAGACCCCCTGGTAGTGTCCCGCGGACCACAGTTGAAGAACCACTGCTATAGAGGACAGTCCACTGCCCTGTTCATAATGGTAATGTATTCGTCTATCTTGACCGTAACCGGGACTCGACTCCCAATGGTACAATAGAATGCGTTCCGTGTCACCCTAGTGTGAGGTTCAGTTCTCCGTAGCACTAAAAATTCGGATTCCTCAGGAGACTGTAGGTCCCGGCAGCAACATGGTTTTCACAATTATTGGGGGTGGGTGTCCCAAGCACATATGTACATTACTATACGTGTAAAGTTGCGATTTATTTTAAATTGTATGGGCCCGTGCCCCCCCCCAAACAATAATTATAAGCCTATACATAAAAAGGTTAAACACTGGTAAAATAGCAATGAAAAAGATCACTCAAGCTTTCGGACGCATCAGCAGCAGTCCTTCATCAGGAGTAATGACGATGTTATGTTTCTGTCTCTTTTTTATACTTGAAATTTCTGGAAAACCCTTCATCAGAGTAGTCCCGCAGAATGGGAAAACCCAATGAGAACCAATGGGAGGCCTCCAATAGAATCATGGAAGAACCCCAATAGGGACCAATGAGAAACCCACACTGCGGGTTACCTAATTTGGGGATGTCTCATACATTTCAGAGTAAGAGTTGTTTATAAGTTTCTGGAAGTGGTTGTGATGTATTAATGGCTTTCCCGTGTAGTTTGTAAGTTTCCCAAGATTCTAAGAAGAGTCTACTATTCTTGTTTGTGATGTGACGGTGTAGTATTTTTGTTGAGTCCCAGTCGGGTTCGTGTCCGTGTTGTAAAGCGTGTTCTGCCAGGCGTAGATAAGTCTATAGATCCTGAGACATTGTTCTTTCGTCAGTAAAAACACTAAACTCGCCAATAACAAAAAAGCCTGGATTCATAGAGTATACGGCAATGCACAACCGTGCCAGATAGTGGTTATTAAAAGGCTCATCATTAAATGAGCAACCCGTTGATTTCATTTTAGTTTCTCAACGGCCATCTTTTTTTTTTTTTTCCGAGTAAACTGAGGGGGCCGTTTAAGACAGTGTCCGCAGTAAATGAATATACAGTCAATGAGGAGCCCTTAAAAATAACACACGTTTACTGTTGACCATTTCCACTAATTGGATCATCTCTGCGATTTTTAAAGCTATTTGTATATCGCGTATAGTACTTATTTTGTATAGTGAATGTGAAACTGATGTGCTGTTCTAGTCAGGTATTTGTCACTTAGTAAATAGTCTGCACACCTCTGTCACATTGGAATGCCATCCATTTTGATCATGACTTGTGGTGACACTTGTTCGTCCTTGCCATTCACATGTTGCGTCTGAAACTGATAACCAAATGAAAAACTTATTTTTGTGAGATGTTTCTAATAGAATGGAATCAATTATCCGTAGATTGGCAACTTTGTCTCTGTACCTGCTTAGTTTCTTGAGCATATTTCTTTTTAATAAAAATTGAAAAATAAATGGTTGCTTATTTTAGAGGTGTGTGAATTCTTCATCAAAGCAATTGATTACTAGCTTCGCTGTACATAAAGTAAACGAATGTACAACTTCATAGTAAAATTAAATCTGAAAGATGTGACGAAACATTTGAAAATTTACACTTTTGGCATATCTGTGGTCATAGGGAATAACCGGTTAAGTTGAAGAAGGATAAAATGGGTTTAGTGCGCTGTGATCATTTCCCAAGCCTTCCGCACATTGTGAAGAAGTCTGTAATTCAAGGCTCTAATACTTTCCGAGTTACAAAGATGTGGGGTTTTTGGGCATCTCGTAAAACAGTGCGTGTTTTTGGTTAAATCAACTTAACTATACTTCAGAGTGGTGTCGTCATGTACACTCTCTGAATACGGAATATCGTAGTCATAACTCCAATAGAAAAAAAAGGATGGGCACTCCAGCCTCCACCAACCCGATACGGCCCTGATTCATTCTTCGAACCATTGAATTTAGAAAATTATGTCAACTAATTTTTTTTTTCTAAACCTATATTTACAGAGAAAGTAAAAAGTGTTGCCCTGAAAAGTTGCCATTTTAAACTTAACCAGTTATTCCCTCTGACCACAGACATGTGGTTCATCTTTTTTTTTTTTATGTGAAGAGCATTGTTTCAAATACTTGAGTCTTACGAGCTACATTTATTTTTTTTAACTGAAATGCCTTATAATAGCTCACCTACAATTGATGTTTTACTGCGCTCAGTACATAAAGCTATCTAGAGCCTATACGTTACCAATAAACATTCATTATGACATGAGGCTTGTAACCTCAACTAATAATCTGTGAGTGATAAAAGCGTGGATCGATTCTCTCTTGGTGGTCGCTATGACAGACAATGTATTCACACACGAAGGAACGTATATTTGTAAAGGTGTATTGAGTGGCCAGTTTGATAGAACATCTTACTTTATCGAGTCAACTTGTCATCAAACCAGCAATTCATATGACAAATATCGTAATGGACGTTTATAATAGATATTAAATACTGTGATCAGTATATCTACAGATCTGGAAAAGTCAGGGAAATTTGAAATTCATTGTTATAATAAATAGCTTATTAAAATAATTTTCCTGAACTGTGCTTTTCGTGCCTCATTGCATAATGAAAACTTTCACTTGACTTCTTCCAAAAGGTACCATTTTGCACCAAAACTAATATAATTTATATAAAATTATTAAGCCCATATATTTCTCAGGAGAAAATGTTTGCCAAATATGTAACTAAAACTTGGAAAAAAAAAGTTTTTAGCTAAATTATCCAATCTGTAAGGAATTTTTCTAATACCAATCTCCTTTGCCTTATATACAGTCATACACATTTTAAATGAAATAGATTTTTTTTTCTAATGGCAAGGAATTTGACATACAAATGAGAAGAATAGTGGAATAGAAGATGAAGCAGCAGCAGCTTTGCGATTGTATAAACTCTTTCATACTAAACTCAAAAAGGACCAAATGAAAATGATACAGTAAATATATTTAATGTAAGAGATTTTAGTGTAAAAAAATGCATCTTTTAATAGAGTTTTTGCAAATTCGTGGTAATTGAGCTATTGGAGTTCGTATTAGTGGATTTTAAATAGTCTTAAAAGTTTTAATTACGCAAATATTAATGCAGCATATATTTACTGTAATTAGTGACTGAAAATTAAGATTTAGTCTGGAAAAGTCAGGGAAGTTTGCAACAAAATTTGGGTAAAAACCTTGTGTAATAGACATTTCGATATACGCCTAGTAGACCCAGAGTGGGGGGGGGGCAACCAGGCATTTGCCCTGAGCGGCAAAATTAATTACAAAAAATGGTCATTTTGGGATGGCATGATATCTATCTCCGACCCTGACGCCTAGAAACATTTCTTCCGGAACTCGTCTGCAATAAGTGTACGAAAATCTAACTGGCGACAAACATTGTTGTGCTGAATATATACATTTTTGTTGCTTTATACCTTACGCAGTTGACAATATCCAAACAAATGGCAGTGTAAGATCTGAAGTTGTCTACGTTGTTCAAAACTAATTAAAAAAAAAAAAAAACCAGAACCACGAATACTTGAGAAAATCATTCAGAAACGATAGAATGGGTCAACTATGCAGTAGATTGCTTGGGACTGGTGTGCAAACAAGTCTGTTGTCAGAACGGTTTTCAGACACCGCGAGGAAACCAGGTCCATCATACCTGGATGTAGCAACGGCAGACGGCCAACGACTAGTGCCATGGTTGAATTTTTTGTCACCTTGTCGTGAAATGCCGATCTTAAACTGAAGAGTTAAAACATTATGGCCAATCCCATCGTATGCAATCGGGCTCACTTGGGTGACCCTGAGTGCAGGTAGGAAGGGTATTTAATGGCTTCCAGTGATTCTGAGGCATAATTCTATTGATTACGTTTGTGTGTTTGATAGTTAAGGCTGCTGATATAAGAAAGTTTGGTAGAAGGCAGATTGTAATGAATCTCGATGCCTTAGAATTGGTATCTCCGAAACTTACCGTATGTTAGCAAGCTATAATTGTTATGACCTATGCAAAGTAAATGACGGCGAAACCAGTAGACGGCAAGGTTTTGGACATCAAAAATAGTCCCACTTGGTGGAGTAAAATCGATGACAGGTAGTGGCTCAACTGAGCCTATTACAATGCAGGTCCAAGTGTTTCGAAGCACACAGTTCAGCATACTGTTTCGTATGGGACTCCACAGCAGACGACCCTCTCATGGGCCTCTGTTAACTAGTCGCCATCGCCTTTTAAGCCTACAGTGAGTCCGGGAACATTGTAGCTGGACTATGAAACGGTGGAACTGAACAAGTTCTGTTAGCTGAAGTTGCAGACAGAACCTGGACGCCAACTTCTCGCGAATGGACAATACCTGGTCGGATGAGTCATGTTTTCTTCTTCACATCGACGCATGATCGTCGGAGTACGCGATCCTCCAGAAAATCAGTTCCTCAACACATGTACCACGGGTCATAAATAGACCGATAGTGGCGCTATTATGATCGCTGGTACCATTGGTAAATACATCCTGAAAACTGTTAACTACCTTCACATCATTGCGGGCTATCTGCACCCTTATATAGTGTTTGTCTTCTCTACCTGGAGTGGAGTCTTCCAGCAGGACAACGCTCCCTGTCACAAAGCCGGAATTGTCTTAAAATTGCCCATTCAGAGAGCATGCGGATGAATTTCAGTTGATGTCCTGGTCTCCAAACTCGCCGGATCTTAATCCCATAGAACACATTTGGGATATCACGAAACGGCAGCTCAAAGCTCGAAATCCACAACCCCCAGAATATCCGGGAATTGTGCGACCGCTGCATGCACATCTGATACCGTCTGTCTTTGGCCACCTACCAAACGCTTGTGGCATCTATGCCCAGGTAGGTTGCAGCTATTTTGCATGTCAAACGTGGAGTAACATACTATTAAGTAGGTGGTCATAATGTTGTAGCTCTTCAGTCAATACGTTTGTGCAAACTATGGTGTGGATGCTTAACTCTGGCTGTATTTCGATGAATGGTTATGGCTCATTGAAGAGAGTAGTAGGCGGAAGTCTATATTAACGTCAGTTTAACGGAAGGGTCCGTTTGAATGGGCCAGAAACTATCAGTCATAGACAGAGGCTCAATAGCCAAAGGTGCTTTAGTTTGACGAGTTGCCATTCCCAGATCTTGAGAACGGAGAGTCATCCAACTCGAAACTGTCTGAAACAAGAAATCAAATTCAAAGGCACCGTGAGAGTGTAATGGTGTTTCGAGTATTTTGCCATTGCTTATTTGGTTATACACGATGGGACTATTCAAGCACAACCAGGCCTGTAGCCAGGATGAAGGGTACAACTGGGGCTAGGCAAAGGGCATATGAGGCACAGGACACCTGGTGATTGTTCTGTATATATAAATAGCTCGATGAGGCAACTGGGGCCGCTCCACGGCTTGGCCACAGGCCTGTACACAACGCTACCAAGCAGTTTTGCAATGGAATTTTCTACCGTACGGAACCTGCCTTTTCATCCCCAAGGAAATGCGATTTTCTAGCAAAATCTCGCCAAACTACATACTATATGCTCCAGCACTGCTTAATTTCGGTAAAATCGGATCCTAAATTGGTTCAAATTCACCCAATCCCAACTTAGTCAAAGACTTGTGGCGTTTACCATAGTCATAGGGTTATGTGGGGCCCAATGGCATAGGAAAGGGAGGGAGAGACATACCCAATATTGCATATCAAAACACGTTATTTTCTCATAACATCGTAAAACCTTTTTTAAAAGGCGCTTGAGCAACCCCCACCCTCCGTGAGTTTTGAATTGCTACGATACTATTGCTACCCCCAATAATTTGAAATAAATTGCAATTTTACACATATTGTAATGTACAAATGCATATAATATATGCTTGTCCCTTCACCCCTCCGCCCATTGTTTTTGAAAACTCTTCGTCGATGACGTTTCCCAAAAAGGGGATGCAAAACGCAAAGCCTCGAGGCAATAAATCAGCTGAAGACGATTATTTCAGCGGCCTAAGCCAATATTTCGATACTTTATCAAATCAGTATCTAAATTAGGTCGCCTCATATAGTTCAATAAGTTTTCAATAAGACTTTAAAAGCTTACGACGGCAAATTTTTGACGAAAAGTTAGCCGCCGAGAAGTTTACAAAGGCGGGATTTTTTTTTTGGTGGCCAATTGAATTATTAATTTTGGTTTTTTATGTCCAGAGGCATAACTAAGCATTGGCAAAGAACTACTGTGGGCGCCGGTCTTGAGAGAGGTTCAAAAGGTGACAAATTCGAAATAACCGTCAGGAGCGTCAAATTAACAATTTTACAAAAGCGCTAAAGTCTCTTGTTCTACCTCTGGTTATGTCCTGTAAGATGAAGCGGCAAAACCGTAAATCCACCTGTGAAGAGTTGAGTACTAATTTTTTTTTTACAGTTTAACTATTTTAAAATATCGATAGGCTATTACGAAAAAGGTTTTTAGTAAATTAAACACATTTGGTTTAAATACTGGGTGTCCCCTTTTGTTTGATCAAGATAATGCGAGTAATGATAGTCACCTGACCGCCATCACCTGCAATGTGCTTCCTTACTGAAGTACACGTATACCGTTGTTTATTTGAAAATTTTTATTTGTCGTGCCTATAGTCACGTTTCATAAGATTAAGCTGCGTAATATATCACCCTACGCGCAAAATCGTAAATCCACCTCTACGTGTAGGCTATTCTAGAAAAAGAAGCCCCATGGAGTGGTCAATAGCTCTGAATACACTTTTTTTGTCTCCGAATTTTTGGAATAGAAATAGCTGCATCGATATTTCTATATTACGTGGTGGTTTTTTTTGTTTTTTGTAAACCACGATGTAAGCAAAATATTTTGTTAATGGGTAGAGATCTTCATTAGAAATTGAGGAAATGTATAGGTTTGATTCCCATCAGGCGCAGAAAAATCATTCTTTTCTTTGCGAGTATTTATTCATATAATTCATTATAATTCGAAATTTTTGTATTAATTCTAGAGAAAACAATTCCTATTTAATTTTACTAGAATGCTCTGCAGATAGTACAACAATAGTAGGCAGACCCAGCGCGCCCATATAGGCAAACTATGGCGGCACCACGACAGATTTATATATTTATTAATCTCTTTATTTATTTTAAAAAATTTAAGATGCTCTGAATACTGTAGGATGATTGAGATAAACTTGGCAATAAATAAATGGAATTGAATGGATTATTTTCGGTTGAATACCTTCACCAATATATTTACATATTTTTATACACGTCTCTTTTATCCATTTTTTCCCATACCCTCAAATTCTTGTTTTTCCGCATTAACAAATTTTCCTCTAAACAATTTGCATAAATCTGAATAACAGTTTCCCATTACCGCTACACCTTTCAGTGGCGCGGGCAATACTCCCACACTAGAGGCTTGGAGGACGCTCTTTTATTTTTGATATTTTGATATCTTTATTAAGGCGCTTGCTTTTTTTTTTTTTTTAGAATTACAATTTTCTCCTTGTTTTGCTTTTGATCATTTATTTGTGTGTTATGAGATAAGCTGAGATTATCATACTTCGTTATAACCGGAACGGACGGCATGTGCCGTATATTTTCACTTTTAGACATAAGCGTACACAGGAAGTTTATAAGGGGCTGTTATAGGGAATGATGGGGAGTGGTTACAGAGGTACAACTCGCATATTATTATGCTAAATATACAAAACTCCATTGCAATGGGGGTTATGGCTCCCATCAACACCTCCTGCTCTAGTGCTGTTAGATTGTTGCAAGATGTATTGGGATGTCGATTTTTTTACGGGGTGCGCACACGTCGTTCGTCTAGGGCGCCAAATTTGCTTGCGACGGCCCTAGTAGTAGGCCTCCAGAATCAAACTTTGGTAAACAGAACCATATACGAGGAACACATTTCCTGCATGCCATTGAATGGCCCGTGCAAGTATTACAATATATAGTTTTATCATTAAGAATTATGTTTTCATACATAAATGTAATGAAATTGTAGCGTCAGTTAAGGGAACAGTTAATGCAATAAAAAATGTGCATTTAATAAAAATATCACCAAACAATTTTAATATCAGTAAATAAATATATGTAATTTCAATTAATTTTTCAATCTGTTTGACTCTTAACTTTACAAAAGCTTTTACGGTAAAAATTAATATGAGCAATTTCTTTTGGACAAGATTTCCGTGTCTACATTCTTATTTAGCTAACCTAGTATTATCTTATTCCTGCAGGTCCTTTTCGAAGAATTGTAAAAAAAAAATGAAGACATAAATGTCTAACTCTGTGTTGAAATTACAAAATTAATAGCGATGCTGAGTTAGTTTTTAATACGCAAACACTCCGCGCCCCCCCCTATTTTATTTTTATGACATTGAACCTTACGAACTATTAATGCTGATCTTAGAATGAATCAGATAACGAAATGCCTAGTGATTTTTTCGTAGAATTTTGTTCGTATTTTTCGTTTCAAAATTCATTTAATAGATATTATTTATTATAAACAAGATTTGATATGTTTTAGATAAACTAGGAAGGATTCAGTTATGTACGTATACACTGATATCCAAATTTGATCGTGTGGTTAAATTATGCAACCCATATATCCATATGTGAGCTTCTGTTATCATGAAGCAATTGGTAACCGATATCAAGGTTAGCAGAAGTCTTGACCACCAAAGTGTTTAGACGTCATACCTTATCTTCTTACGTACATGGTATATAGAAGATGGATGATAAAAATAATGTATGGTCAATAGTTTACTGGAACTCGTTCTGATAATGCATTTTATTAACACCTTAATCTTTCTTTTTTATCGCTGAAGGTCATGAGCAAAATTTGTAGTATATAAGCTGCATCAACATCTGAATGGATTACTGTAAACTTCAGACTAACCATGACGAAATTACTACTTTTCTTAGCATTAGCGTTTGTAGCGCTCGTATGCCTTAGTGAATGTCGTCCGCAACAAGACGACAGTAGTCCAGCTCCGCAACAAGACGACAGCAGTCCTCCAGGACCGTCACTGGATGATGATCACGAAGGGCACGACCATGACCATGAAGGGCACGATCATGACGAAGAAGACCACGACCATGATCACGATGATAGTACGCAGAGGCCATGTCCCCCACCACCTCCATGTGATTGTAATGCCGTAGGTGAATCCAGTTCCACATCTGCATCCCCATCACCTGTAGCACAAAGACCACACCACCACGACAGTAGTGAAGAAGGTCACGACAGTAATGAACAAGATCATGACAGTAGTGAAAGCAACGAAGACGGCACAATTTCAAGTTCTCGACAGAGCTTTAAAGGTAAGGGAGGTAAAGGTGGTAAAGGAGGTAAAAAAGAAGGAGGGTGCAAAGGAAAAAAGGGAAAACGTCCCCACTGTCCACCACCACCACCATGCGATTGTCCAACAACCCAGGAATCTTAAGCAAAAACTGTAAAGTGCAACAACTTGGTGTATTCGTGCTTCAGAACTTTCGCTCATTCCAATTATGAACCAAAAATCGATAAACTAAACCACTCTACAGTTACCTGTTAATTGGCAACTCATGATGTGATCTAAAACTGGACCAAAGCTAGCTTATTATAAAAATTTGTTTTATTTTACCTTTTGCGTTATATTTATTTAAAAAATAAACGAAAATATATCATTAAGGGATGTTAAGTCTCATGTGTTTATGAAGTATTAGAGTGTAATGACGTTTATACTTTACCATCATTATTTTTACTTATTATATACATCTTAATGATGATAGTTATATACATATATTTTGATAGTTATTTGCATTTTGATTAAGTTAACTACATCTTCAGCATAATTATTTACATCTTGGTGGTAATTCTCATATGTGTGTGAGGTGTGGGGTATATCTTTATAATTTATAATTCTTTTTATATAATACCTCTTGATAGTAATTTTTATATAATGCACCTTTTGTGTGTTGACAATTTTTATATAATTTATTTTGATGACAATTCTTTTCAAAATAATTTGCATCGTAATTCTTCTATAGTAGACAATACCTTAATCATCATATACATATTCATATATAGCTAAGAATCACTGGAATGGCCCAGGCTGCCATTTGTTATTGACCTTGGCTAAGTTTAATGGACGATCCCTTGCTTCTGAAGCAAAACTTCAGGAATTGGAAGAACTTGAAACCTAGAAAACGTCCTCAAACTAGATGGATTGATGTGGAAGCGAATTGCTGAGGATAGACTTGTGTGGAAAGCATTTGGAGAGACCTTCATCCAGCAGTGGATAGATAATGGTTGAATATGATGATGATATATATATGTGTGTGTGTGTGTGTGTGTGTGTGTGTGTGTGTGTGTACAATACAACCTTCCTAAAGTAACCACCTTTGAGACAGGAATGCAATTGTCACCATAAACAGAAGGCCAATATACACGATAGACTTTTGTATAGGAATGACTAAGTCCTTACCAGTTCTCTTATAAAAGTGGGCACTTTATCCAGATGATCAATTAACCAAGGTAATTACTTTACCATGTTTCGCTGTATGTACAATCTTAATTATTTTTTAATCTACATAATTTAATTTTACATAAGCTTTTACGGTGAAAATTAATATGAGCAATTTCTTTTTGGACAAGGTTGTTGTGTCGACATTTTTATTTAGCTAACCTAGTATCAACTAATTCGTGCAAGTTGTCTTCAAACAATTGTAAAAAGCGAAGAACCAAAAGTCCAAACCTTCATTCAAATTACAAAAATTAATAACGATACTGAGTCAATTTTTACATACACATTCTCCATTCTCCATGACTCCATTTCCCCACACTGCCCCCTATTTTTAAATAACATAGGTTCTTAAAAACCATTTATATTGTTTTTAAAATCAGATAACAAAGTGTCTAGTGAATTTCTCATAAAATTCCGTTCACGTTTTCCGTTCTAAAATGTCTTGAATGAATGCTATTTATTACCAACAAGACTCGGTGTGTTTTAATTTGGAAGCATTCAGTAACCTACATAACAAATACACAAATTTCTTCGTGATTAAATTATGCAACCTATTCATCCATGCATGGACTTCTGTTATCATGAAGTGATCGATATCTGATGTCAAGGCTAGCAGAAGTCTTGACCAAGGCTTTTGTTAGCGTCATAAGTAATCCTACTTAGTTACATAGCAGATGCATATAAGAGATGGGTGACAAAATAAATAATTGATAAATAATGTGTGGTCAATATTTTCCTGGAACTGATAAAATATTATTAACACCTTAATCTATCTTATAATCATTAGTGATCGTAAGCAAAAACTTTAATATACAAGCTATACCAACATCTGAATAGATTACTGTAAGCCTCAAACTAGCTATGGCCAAATTATTATTTCTCCTAGCGTTAGCGTTTGTGGCGCTCATATGCCTGAGTGACTGTCGTCCGCAACAATACGACAGTAGTTCAGCTCCTCCGTCACAGAATCATGACGACATTAGCCAAGCTCCTCCGTCACAGGATCATGACCATGAAATGCACGACCATAGCCAAGACGGCAGTAATCCAGCTCCTCCGTCACAGGATCACCATGAAGGGCACGACCATGGCCACGACGACAATAATCCAGCTCCTCCATCACAGGATCGTGACCATGAAGGTCACGACCATGGCCACGACGACAATAATCCAGCTCCTCCATCACAGGATCGTGACCAAGACGAAAAAGGCCACGACGATGTGCCATCTATACCATGTCCCTCGCACCCTCCGTGCGACTGTAATGCCGTAGGCGAATCCAGTTCCACGTCTGCATCCCCATCACCTGTACCAGAAAGACCGCAGCACCACGACAATGGTGAAGATGATGATAGTGACAGTAATAAAAGCAACGAAGATGAAGACACAAGCGCGAGTTCTAGTCAAAACTCTAAAGGTGAGGGAGGTAAAGGTGGTAAAACAGGAGACGGGCGCAAGGGAAATGGAAAGCTTCCCAACTGCCCACAGCCACCACCATGCGATTGTCCAACAACCCACGCTTTTTAAGCAAAAACTGTAAAGTGCAAAGACTTAGTGTATTTGTGTTTCAGTTCAAGACTTTCACTCGTTCTAATTATGTATCAAAAATCGGTGAACTAAACAACTTTACACTTATCTGTTAATTAGCAATGCATCATGTGATCTATAAATGCGCCAAAGTTAGCTTATTGTAAAAATTAGCTTTATTTTACACATTACGTTACGTTTTTCTAAAAAGTAAACTAAAAAATATCTTTAAGAAATGTGTATTTATGAAGCATTAGAGAGTAATGATGCTTATATTTTACCATAGTCATTTTTTCTTATTATTTACATCTTGATGAATTATTATTTACATCTTGATGAATAATAATTACCACAACAACACACATATATATATACCTTGTTAGTTAGACTATTTGCATTTTGATTAAGTTAGTTACATTTTAAGGATAACTATTTAAATCTTAATGAGAATTTAAAAAAAAAAATATTTTTTTTTGTAATTTTCTTTCATATAATACATTTTTATGTGATAGTTCTTGTGTAATGCATCATTTGATGATAATTCTTATATAATTCATTTTGAAGACAATTCTTATATAATTCATTTTGACGACAATTCTTATATAAATCATTTTGACGACAATTCTTATATAATTCATATTGAAGACAATTCTTATATAATTCGTTTTGATGATAATCCTTATATGGTATACCTAGATCACTGTTTATTTTTTTCACATATAATTTTTTTCACATACAATTTTCCAAGTCTAATCGTAAATATGCTGAGTCCGTACGTAATATAACTTCGATTCTTTTCAATTAGCAGGAATTACTTTTTCTTCAAGATAGTTTGCCTTTGTACAAAAAGTCGAGAATGAAAGATTTGTTAGAAATAATTTTAAACCTACCAATTACCTATTTTCAAAATTTTTGTATCGAAAACACATCGAATATTTGTTTCTTAACAGGTTTATTAGTTAACGATCCATAACTAGCATATGTTGATTTGTGGATCACTTTGGAGCAATTAGAAAAACTCTCTCCCACCCCTAAAATGTAAAAAGTACATAGCGTTAAATATAGATATTAGAAAAGAAAATGTTTTGCAAATCTGGTTGCATATAACATCACAAATGCAATATGGCTTTATGATATTTGTAATTGGCTAACAACATGACAATTGCCGTACGAAATGTCATCGGTAATTGGATAACATGACAATTGCAATACAAGATGACCTTATCCATAATTAGATAACATCATCACAATTTCAGAAAATGATAATAGCGTATATCTATTTCGGAATATTCACCCCCGCCCCCATGCTTTTGTTATTTACACACACACACACAGATTTGCAAATTACTTCAATAGTAAATTTACCTATTAAATAAATTTAATTAATTTGCGTAATTTATAATTCTATTCCGTGAAAAAACGCTACCTGGTGCCTGTTTCTAGAACTTTAAAAAAAAATAAAATAAATTAATGGTTCGACTTAAAAAAGCGATTTTAACGTTAACTAACGAGTGGTGATATTTTCCAATGCGCGATTTCGTCCTTAATGCGCCGCCTACAGGAAAAATTGTGAACTTTTTAAATGTGATGTAATTAACGACTGTTGGTAATTTTTTAGTACTTTTCCATCAAAATAGGGGCATTTTGCTCTAATACACAGTTACACATACCTGGGGGGTGCGAAATTAGCGATTGTTAGTCATATTTTGCAATTATAGATTTCCGTCCAAAGAAATAACACGTCTGCCGTGGAAAGTTGGCATCTTTTGTTGACAAAAGCTAATTTGCGTATTTCAACAATTTTAGCTTCTCAAGAGGAAATCAGGGAAGAGGTTTCAAAATTATAAAAAACGAAACAAAGAACTTGATGTGCATGAAGTTCCACTTTTTCAATGAAACATTTTACTTTTCATTTTTATCATGCACATTCATTTGATGAACTTTTTTTTTTACCTGCTACAAAACTCATGTGAAAACCGATTTTCCTGCACAAAATGATAAAATTGTGTCGTTTACCTTCTACAAAACTGGTGCAAAAGTTTTTTTTTTTTTCAACAAGACCGTTGCAAATGCTTTTTTTCCTACAAAACCGATACCAAAAGCCATTCTTCCTGCTATGAAAGTGATGCAAAAGTTCATTTCTCCTGTTACGAACCTGATACAAATGGTATTGGTGAGAGTGTGATCATTTTGTACGTACATAAACATACGCAGTTGAGTCACATTATCAGGAATACTTGCATGCTGTTTCTAGGTGGGGGTGGTACATATATATATCTGTAACAATGCAGATGCTTTACTTATAAAAAAATCTTTTGCAGGAAATAAAAGAACGCGGTTTTACTGAAAACTACCGAAAATTCTTGACTTTTGTACTGAAAACTGCTGAAAATTCTTGACTTTTTTACTGATGACTACTGAAAAATCTTAACTTTTTTACTGATGACTTTTTTTAAGGCTGGCATCTCTGATCAAGTGCCATGCTGCTCCGGAACCCACAGTTTTCCGAGGAATCCGGACCTCTTAAGGGCTAGGGAACCCACCCCCACACAACGATGGGCATAGTTTATTTTAACGGAATGGTAGGCTAGAAATGTCTGCAATATCAGATTTTTATACCTTTAAAAATATACAATGAAACCCTAATGGAATCTGTATGTTATTCTTATTGTTCTACATATTTTCTTTCTAGTAAATAAAACGTAAGTATAAAGGTGTACAATTTACTAAAAAACAATATGTAATAGTTTACAAAGCTAAGTGCGTAAATCTTGTTAATTGCGATGAAGATTAATTTTACAATGGATAACAAAAATTACTTATTATATTTTTCAGAACAGCTTTAATTTTATATATATATATGAAAGTTTTTATCGTTTTGTTCAAAAATACTACGACTAAAGATACTGTGATATTAAATTTTTATAAAGCTGCATTGTTTCCATAAAATGTCTTCATAACTTGAATGCTTCCTATGTTTATAACATTATTGATTCATCTTAACTTCATCATTAACTTTGTGGTGTAACTATTATTAATTATTAATTGCTATAACCTATTGTGTGCTACTTAACTGTATTAGTACCACTTGTTCTTATTAATTACTGTAACTGTATTAATTACTACTTAACTGTGTGGTATTAACTTTAATTCATCATAGCAGTTCGCGTAACTAGTCATATTCATTCATAACTTAATTTATACACAATTATTTCATCCATAATTTAGCTGCTTGAGTTTTTCATAGCTTTATTCACTTATTCATAATTTGATTCATTTATTCATAATTTGATTCATTTAATCATAATTTGATTCGTTTATTCATAATTTGATTCATTTATTCGTAATTTGATTCATTTATTCGTAATTTGATTCGTTTATTCCTAATTTAATTCGTTTATTTATAATTTGATTCGTTTATTCGTAATTTGATCCATTTATTCATAATTTGTTAGTCATTCATTCAGAACGTCATTGATTGGTTTACACAAAATTAAACTTGTACATGTAGAAATTCCTTTGCTTTTCCGCTCAGAAAAGGAATAAGGGGAAAGTTTAGCTTTAGCGTTGGGGGAATCTTTTTAAAGAAATGACATTCTTAAAATTACTAAAAACTCTTAAAATGTGCATTTATTCTGGAAATTCATTATTTTAATGATTTTATTTATCAATTTTTTTGCATTAACGGGGGAAAAATATGAAATTGCGTCTCCATTTGCATATAATCCGGGCTCCATTTATAATTTTTGATTCATTCATTCAAAATTTGATCGATTGGTTCACAACTTTTTTTTATTGTTACATTAAACAAGCGTCCAAGACATACGAAACATTACTCATTATATTGCTCATTATATGCTATAAAAGCAATATAATCGCAGTTAAAATTTTATTTAACGGCTCATGGCCATTTCGAAATGAAATTACAGAGGATGTTAAAAGCGACCTGGAAATTTCCCTAGAAACTCACCATTGTCACTATTGGGGAATTTACTCCATCAATTCTCGCACGTGGAATCCATCAGTGTTATTTTGGCTCTGTAGGAGGATGGCATACTTTTGAAATGGCCATGGACCGTTAAATAAAATTTTAATTGCGATTGTGTTGTTTTTATAGTCTTATTACTTAGGCGCAGCGTGACGTCCGTTCTAGTACTATCGCCAACTTTAAAGACAATCATTTTTAAGACAGCGTTAATTTGATTTCAGTAAACTTCCTATATTAAGTGTTTAAGATAGAGACGTGTCTTCATTACAGCCGTAATGTTATATACCCGCTAAATATTCAAATTACAAGAAAGGAAATAAAACATTGCGCAAATTATTTTTCTATACTTTTTCTGCATATGAAAACTGTAATAATCTTGTATACGTAGCATATTTTAAAGAAACATGCGGATAAGCATACTAAAAGGTAGAAAGGTGCCATGTGAAGTAAAATCCTGCCACCTCAAAAATTATCAACTGTCTGTGAATGGGTTAAATGTCCAAGAAGAAATGCTTGAATTTGGTTTACCTCCGAAAGAAAAATTAGCCTTTTTACGTAAATATTTATGAATTATTCCATTACTACTGAATATTTTGTTTCCTTTCTTTTTTTTGGTAAGTACATCTTATAAGAAAAATTAATATCTCGAAGGTAAATTTGACACCTCCCAACTAAGTTTGACACCCTCCCCGAACAAATATTCCGGCCACACCTACTGGTTAAACAAGCTTCATAAAACAAGTCCGGCCGCGATATTCATTCCAATGTAAAGTTTACGATTAATGAAATACTTTACCGGATCACTAATGCTTACAATCTTATATTTGAAATAGGTGTTGTCCCACACGATCTTAAATTAGCCAAAGTTTTCCCCCTATCTTTAAAAAAAAAAGGCTCGAAATATGAGAGTGGTAATTGTCGTCTCAAAGCAATACTATCTGTACTCACCAAAATTTTCGAGGAGTTGCTTTATAACAGACCCTTAATTATTTTTTTTTTGAACACCATAAAATAATTAATGATAAATAGGTTTGTTTTTTTGTTTGTTTTTGAAAAAATAGATCTACTGAACATTTCTGATCTGTTGTCTGTCACTGATTTTATTTACTTAGTCTTTGATAACGAAGATTCTGTACTGGGCATGTTTTTCGATTTGTCCAGAACGTTCGGTACCATCAAGAATGACAGACTTCTTTACGAACTATAACTTGCTGGCATTCGGAGTCAACAAAACAAACTTTTTATGAACTATTTAATAAATAGATTCCAATATATATACACATTTATGGTCATTCTTTATGTTGCAAGACTATTCTTTTCGTAAGATATTATTACCCTTCACAGGGATAACACAATTGCCAAATAATGGTCAACACAGAAAAGCCTCCGGGGCGAGATTTTTGTGAGTTTTTCGTGGGGGAATTTATTATACAATAATTTTTGCCACCCACGTATATTTAGCTCAAACTAGAGCTTTTTCGTTTTTGGAGAAAAAGAGGCGCCGTCCTCATCCTGGATTCGAACCAGGGTCCCTTCGCTCACGGAATCGAATCCAGGATGAGGACGGTGTCTCTTTTTCTCCAAAAACAAAACAAAACAAAAATCGCTTTAGTTTAGAGCTACATATACGTGGGAGGCAAAAATTATTGTATACTACTCTTTTTGATGTTCCTCAGGGATCGATCCTTGGCCCCTATTATTTATTTTTTATATCAGGGGTCTTTTTTTATCAACCCAATCCATAATTGATTATCTTGCTGATAATACAAGTATTTTCTTTAAAAATAATACAATAGATTAGGGGTGGCCAACTTCAAACAGGCTGGCATCTGTTATCCAGTGTAACCGCAAGCGATCTATCACACTACCAGGGGGTGGGTCCCTATTTTTTGCATTTATAGACTTTATTTGTTTTAGTATTTAGTAGGTATATTATTATATAATGTTATTTTTTTGTATTTGGCTTCTTAGCTTATAGCCAAAATAATAAAAAATGATAGCAGCTACCACAAAATATGAAAAGTTAGTTGTAAATCTTTCATTTATTTTTCGACTTGGGTCATTAGTGGGATAGATGGGTCTGCATTTTATTCACCATCTGTTGTATGTCAGGAGAGTAGCTCAGGAGAGTAGGGTGAGGGCTAGCTGCAGGGAATCCTGAAGGTGTTTATCTATCATGGTGGAACGTCAATTACTCTTCGTCATTTATAAATATGAAAATGCAGATTTACACAAAGACTTTAAACCGAAATATGAGTGTAGAATTTCACTGTATCTTAGTAAATTGAGAAATTTTTCTCTAGGCACGAACTTTCAGAACGATTCTTCTGAGCGAACCTTTAGAAAAATCTCATTTTTTAGAATTAGTATCTCATTATGAAGATATTTTTGCTCAGTAAGAAATTTTCCTAATGCAAACTGTCGTTTTTTTAATGTCTAAATCGATTGAGAATAGATAGGACATGTACTCTACAATTGATTTAATTTTTTCGAATTTACCGAATTCTGTTTCGAACTGCTGAATAACAGAATTAATTTCCTCAATGTACTTCTGTGTTATAAATACGAAGTCATGAATTTTTTCATATGACCTTGCATATTAGGAAAGTCATCGAAGGTATTGATTGTGAGGTCAATCATAATTATATGAAATTTGCTTTTGTAGGAAAACAGTGCTTACCAAATGTTCAATGCATTTACCTTTACCTGGTAGAGCTGTGTTCATAGCACTAAGTTCACCTCTGAAATCAGCAAGGAAAGCAAGATCAAACAACCACTTTTCTTCTTCTTCTTCTAATCGAGTGTACTCATATTCCCTCTTTTTCAAAAGGATATAATTTCTCACAAAAATTTCGAAACCTTTGCAGAAATTTGTACCTACTCAGCCACCTTACATCGGTGAGTAAAAATATGTCCTGTTGCCTTTTGTCAAGAGTGAGGTTGAAATCCCACCTTTGAAGGGATTTTCCACGGACAGAGTTTGCAATTTTAAAAGCAATGTTCTGACATTTCTTGTATTCGATCTGTTGCTTGCCAAAAGATGTTGATGAATGATGCAGTTGTATACAAAAAAGTCAGGAAAATTGTCATGCTGTCTACAAAGGGCGGTAAATCCAATAATGTGACCTGTCATGGCTTTTGCTCCATCAGTAGTAATGGCAACATGTTTGTGCAGTGGTACATTGAGCTTTTTGATAAAGGAATGGAGGGGGAATTAAATATTTCCCTACATGTATTTTCTTCTTTTAAAGATACCATCCCAAGCAGTTCTTCTTTGGTGCTGTAATCTTGAAATACCAACCGAATAGAAAATAGTATTGCACCTTTGTCACTGATATCTGTAGATCGATCCAGTTTGAAGGAGGAAGCAACGCAATTCGACGCACCTTTTAACACCTGTTCACGTATATTTTTGGACAAGTTTTCCATCCTCCGTATGACCGTATTTCTTGAAAGTTAAAGATTGTTGATAGCAGCTGTGATCTCGTTTTTATTTTTAAATCCATTAAAAAGATAATCCACTATTTCAATAAAATATTTTTAAAAATTTTTTTTCACTGAAAGGTTTGCAATTTTTAATAATTAGATTTTTCACGTTGAAGGGTGGAATGATTACACTGTTAGAACGTGAGCTGAGTTTTAACAATAATTGTTGTTGTGCAGCTAATTTAGATTTCAGTTCTTTAGTTTAAGTTTACAAATTTCATTTTTGATTGGAAAATCATCGTCAAATTTATTACGATAAAGAATCTTATTAGGACGTTCCAGGTCGCCCTTTTTTTGTCAAGTACAATATGGCGTTATAAATTAAACAACATCTGTCTTCCGCCACAATAAAGAATTACTCCATTTAATATTCATTGTGGAAGTGGTGAGTTTTAGTCGTCTTATGAGTAGTAATTTTTTTTTCAACACTTTTTTAACAATACGACGAGCTACAAAGTTATCGACGTTTTCATACACCGAGATCACCGTTTTACTATTTCCTCCTACTGTGTGCGACGAACTAACTAAAAGGTCCCTATTTGGCAAGGAAAAAATCCCTCATTATCCCGTAACGGCGCGACGCATACCTTCCCTAGGACTAAGGATCAAAATATCCCTTTAAAAGGGATAAATTCCTTGCAGAGAAAATACGAGTAGAAGTCACGCCAGACGGGTAGGAGGCAAACATCCTATCGCCAATAAAATTTCCTGGCGTCAGTTGATGAACAAATGTTTGACGTCAGCAGATTAAGGAAATAAAAAAAATGTGACGCGATCTACCAACATCCATTCCGCGATCTACCTGTTGGCCACCCTGCTCTAGATGAACGTTTTTCATCTTGGACATGCAGTCATTCATTAAATTCTCAACGGTAACTATCTCACACTTAATGCCAGTAAAACTGAATTCCGTCTGTTCTCTAACTTATCGATATAGTATAAATCCTGAATATAGTGAAATCGTGATGATAATACTCCTTTATTACTTTCAAAAGAAACAAAACACTATTCTTGGGCATAACACTCAAATCAAATTTAAAATGGAATATCCACAGTGACCTCGTCTGCTCTGTTGTGAGTAGAAATATCGGCATACCTACTTTATAACTTTACTTATACCATACAGCTTAATATGCTTATTCAATTATACTATTCCTTCACTTTTTCTCATTTCTATTTTTGCCTTATTATCCGGATTTTCACAACTAAATTTAACGTACGTAGAATTCAATCTTTACAAAACGTATTTTTAGGTTTATTTAAACATAAAGTTTCTTCTATCATTACTAACCACGAAATTCACGTAATGTACGACATCCTACCAATATATGAATTACTTAACTATAAATTCTTACTAATAATGTTCCGACATATTAATGGTGCCATCACCGGGCCTCGCGGGCCTATTCAGTAATCGTGCCTGGGTGAAAGAGCAAACAGCAATAGAAGACATCATTGTGAAAGCAGAAGACTGAAATGGCGATGAACTGAGCATATCGCAAGAAAAACCGATTAATGATGTGCAGTTGAAATTCTCAACTAGATTCCAAAAGACCACTGAAGACCTAGGAGATGTCCTCAAACTAGACTGCGGATGAAATAAGCGCCATAGCTAGATGATCTTGCGCTCCTGGCAGAACCATCTAGATTGCGCCCCTAGCCACGGACATATCTTCCCCCTGTGAACTATTTCAGCCTATTTTATGCCCCTACTCATTTACGACCCCTGGCCTTCCACACCACCAACTACCTACAAATTTGGATGAAATAAGAAAGCAGGGGATGATACAGAAACAAATTTTTCAGAATTGGCTTGTGTGTAAAAGCATTTGGGAGGATTCTTAACAAGCAGCTGCCTAAAGCGATCATCACTTTTGAGTCTGAACTGCAATTGTCACCATAGGCAAATGGTCACTATATACGACAGACTTTGGTGTAGGCATGGATAAGTTCTTCCCAGTTCTCTTTTATACGCGTTGTCACTTCATTCAGATGTTCAATTTACCAAGGTGGTTAGTTTACCAAGTTCCGCTATATATATATGATCTTAATGTTTCAGTGTTCAAAACTTAATTTTACAAAAACTTTTAGGGTGAAAATTAATATGAGCAATTTCTTTTTGGACATGTTTTTTGTGTCGATATTTTTATTTGGTTGACCTAGCAACAACTTACTCGTGAAAGGTGTCTTCAAACAATTGTAAAAAGCGAAGACCCAAAAGCCCAACCCTGTATTGAAATTACAAAAATTAATAAACGATACTGAGTCAATTTATACATACATAGACACTCCATCACCCCCTCTACACATTTTTTTAAGTAACATAGAATTTTAAGAAACATTAAAATTGTTTTTTAAAACAGATAATGAAGTATCTGGTGACTTTCCCATAGAATTTCGTTCACATTTTCCTTTTAAAAACGTCTTGAATGGACGCTATTTATTGAAAATAAGACACATGATGTATTTTAGATTAGTTTGGAAGCATTCAGTTACATGCATAACAAATATCCCAATTTGATCGTCTAATTAAATTATGCAATCTATTTATCCGTGCACGGATTTCCGATATCATGAAGTGATCGATATCTAATGTCAAGGCTAGCAGATGTCTTGACCGCCAAATATTTTGTTGGCGTCATAAGTAATCCTACTTACGTACATAGAAGATCCATGTAAGAGATGGGTGATAAAAATAGTGCATGGTCAACGTTTTCCTGGAACTGATAATACATTTATTAACACTTTAATCTATCTTATTATCATTAAAGATCATAAGCAAAAACTGTAGTATATAAGCTATACCAACATTTGAATAGATTACTGTAAACTTCAAACAAGCTATGGCCAAATTTCTACTTTTTATAACGTTAGCGTTTGTAGCGCTCATATGCCTCAGTGACTGTCGTCCGCAACAATACGACAGTAGGGAAGTTACTCCGTCAGAGAGTCCTGACGACAGTACTGAAGCTCCTCCGTCACAGAGTCCTGAAGACAGTAGTGTAGCTCCTCCGTCACAGAATCTTGACGACGGTAGGGAAGCTCCTCCGTCACAGAGTCCTGACGACAGTACCTCCACTCCTCCGTTACAAGATCATGACCAAGATGAAGAAGGCGACGACCAAGATCACGACGATGGCCCACCTGCACCGTGTCCCTCGCCACCGCCATGTGACTGTAATGCCGCAGGCGAACCCACTCCCACGTCTGCATCCCCATCACCTGTATCAGAAAGACCGCATCGCCATGACAGTAGTGAAGAAGATGATAGTGACAGTAATGAAGAAGATGATAGTCACAGTAGTGAAAGCGATGAACATACAAGATCGGGTTCTGGCCGGAAATCTAAAGGTAAGAAAGGTAAAGGTGGCAAAAAAAAAGGAGGTCGCAAAGGAAAGGGAAAAGGAAAGAATCCCCACTGCCCACCACCACCACCATGCGATTGTCCAGCAACCCACGCTTCTTAAGCAAAAACTGTAAAGTGCAAAGACTTTGTGTATTCGCGTTTCAGTTCGGAACTTTCACTCGTTCCAATTGTGGATCTAAAATCGATGAACTAAACAACTTTACACTTATCTGTTAATTAGAAATGCATCATATTATCTATCACTGCGCGAAGGTTAGCTGATTGTAAAAATTCGCTTTATTTTATACATTAAGTTACTTTTTTTAAAATGTAAACGAAAAAATATCTTTGAGAAATGTTAAGACTCATGTATTTATGAAGCATTAGAGAGTTATGATGCTTATATTTTACCATCGTTATTTTTTCTTGTTATTTACATCTTGATGGACAATGGTTATATATAAACACCTTGTTAGTTATTTGCATTTTGAGTTAGTTACATCTGCAGAGTAACTATTTAAATCTGGGTGAGAATTCTTGTATGTCTGGGGTGGGGTGAGATATATTTATTTTTTTCTTCTTTGATAATTCTTTTTCATATAATACATCTTCATATGGTAATTGTTGCATAATATATCATTTGATAACAATCCTTATATAATTCATTTTGAAGACAATTCTTGTATAACCCATATTAATGACAATTGTTAAATAGTTCGCTTTGAGGACGATTCTTATTTAATTCATTTTGATGATAATTCTTATATGGTATAACTTGATCATAATTTACTTATTTCGCATATTATTTTCCAAAACTAATCGTAAATATGCTTATTCCGTAACATAACTTCGATTCTGTTCAATCAACAGGAATTACTTTGTCTTTAAAAAGTTTGCCTTTGTACAAAGATTCGAGAAAGATTTAGCTATTAAAAATAATTTAGAACCTATCAACTAATTATTTGCAAAATTTTTTTATTCAATTTGTTTTTTAACAGGTTTATTAGCTGATGATCCATAACTAGAATATGTTAATTGGTGAACCATTTTGAGCAATTAGACAAACTTTTCCCCCTCAAATGTAATAAGTACATATCGTTAAATATAGCTATTAGAAAAGAAACTATTTTTGCAAATCTAGTTATGGATAACATCACTAAATGCGGTATGGCTTGACGTTATCTGTAATTGGCTAACAACATGACAAGCAAGAAGAACTGATCAACGATGGACAACAGAAATTCTGAACTGGATTCCAAGAGACCACCGAAGACCTAGAAAACGTCCTCAAACTAGATGGGTGGATGAAATAAGAAAACAGGTTGGGGTGACGTGGAAACGAATGGCCCAGGATAGACTTGTGTGGAAAGCATTTGGAGAGACCTTCATCCAGCAGTGGATAGATAATGGTTGAATATGATATATATATATATAAGAGACTGTGCAAATTCGTTCGTTATAAACGATACATTCTTAAAATGGTAATATGGCAATAAGCTTTAGAGTTTTATAAATTGTTTTTGGTAGAAAGAATACGGTAAATCCAATAATGTGACCTGTCATGGCTTTTGCTCCATCAGTAGTAATGGCAACATGTTTGTGTAGTGGTACATTGAGCTTTTTGACAAAGAAATGGAAGGAGAATTAAATATTTCCCTACCTGTATTCCCTCCTTTTAAAGATACCATCCCAAGCAATGCTTCTTTGGTGCTGTAATCTTGAAAAACCATCCGAATAAAAACTACTATCTGACTGTCAGCTGTATCTCTTCAACAACTTCGTTTTTAATTTACTTACGATTTAATTTGCGAGTTTTGACTTACGCTAATTGTAGATGTGGAACAGAGTTTTATTGCAATCTTTCGTTGAGCCTATTGCTTAAGTTTTTCTAGCTCCGATGACCATAGTTTACAGGCCTTTAGCCAGGAGGAAGGGGCAACTGGGGCAAAGGAAAGGGCATATGGGGCACAGGGAATTTTTCTATATAAATAGCTCGATGGAGGCGACTGGGGCACAGGTATGGGACAGCTGGGACCACGCCCCTTACTGATCCCAGATTCCTACAGGCCTGATTTTCTAGGAAAGCTACATAAATCCTAATAATTCACGTACCTTTAGGTTGCCGGCTGTAGATGTGGATCCATATCTGGTTCGAGGAGTCATGGCACGGAAGTCATTTAATCACCTCCAACATTCAACCTACATTCTACATTATACATATATTCATATATTATTATTATTATTACACATATTCATACATTCTACTACCTATCATCTACTACCATTCAACCTTTGGTTTCTACATTTTAATTCTATCTGTCGCACAATTGAATTAATATAGTACACCTGACCGTAGTCACAATAAGTGAAACAACTTTACTGTTTTTCTTGTAGTACGGAGGGAGAAAATTTGTGCGATCAGTTAGTTCGGCCCTCTAGCAGAAAAAAATATATTCAATTGACAGATGTCAATAAGATGGAATAAATTTTATGATACGCTAACAATAAGCATTCGTTTACATAATTTTCATGACATTTAATTAGGATTTAAATTTAGAAGGGGCCACCTTCCCCTTTTGGACTCCCTACCGCTGTGATAAAATATAATTCACTACTCACGAAAATCAGTAGCATTTTAACACAATTCAATTTCTTTGTAAAATTCTGGCACGATAAATTAAATTACGGTTTTAATTAAATAGTAAATTTTGTAAATTTTAAAAGTAAAAAAAATTAAACAGTAATAATAAAATCCACAGTTTCTTAATTTAATAAATAAATATCACTCAATCTCTCTGTCTCTCAGTTTGTTCCTTTTTTGTCTAAATCTCTTGAACTACCTTCCAATAGAAGGGTGTTGTTGATTTGGATAATTAGTAATAAAATAGGAAATAATATTTGATTTAAATTAACAAATAAATATTAATATAAACATTTTAAAAACATTTAATCCGTCAACTATTTTTATAAGCTATATATTCTACTGTTTGTGTCTTATTTACTCACCCAAAATTCACTAAAAAAAATTCACAAAATAACTCACTTAAAAATTCAAGAAATAATTCACGAAAAACTTCACTTAAAAATTTATAAAATGGTTCTCTTATTGCTTCTCGAAAATAACACACGCACAAACACGCATACCAACAATAATATTCCCTTTATTGTCAACAAGAAGAACTAAAATTGGATATTTACAGAGTTTGGTAATTCGAAATTTAATTCAGTTTTGAATTATATACACCTTAGATTTTTGAATCCTGTGGCATTTTCTCCATGAAATTTCGATACACATAACAACAAACGCGATGGCTATGCCGAAGGCCAATATGTAGAAGGCTCCTTGCATATCACTGATCATGACATCTCTTCGACCACCACGAAGTTTGTTGGGCAAAAAATTGCACTCCTGGATTTGCATCGAGTAAACTTTTGCCCAATTCTGCATCAGACCACTACGCCAAAGGTGGCGAATTCTGAAAAATAAATAAAGTTTTTATCAACGCCCACCATTGTGCCTTTTAGTCCAAAACAAATATGAGAAATGAATATATTCATTAAAAAAATACAGGTGTTAAAAAAATTTAACATAGGCCACTGGTATACCCATTATATAGGGCCTATATGTAACAGAGTCTTACGTGTATGGGTAATATGCCATTCTGGACTTTGATTTCTTTTCCTTTTTTTGTTTCAAAAGGACAATTCAGTCATCTGCACGTTTTTCAAGGCTCAAGAACATTTAGGTTCATGTTGAGTCAGGACCTACACTTTCTATGAAGGATCCAAACTTCTGTCGCTCAAGAAATCAAGCCCCAAACTACGGATCGGTAGAAAATGGCAAACGTTCGATACTCTTTAGATTTAAATCTGGCTTTTCTACATGATAAGTGAACGCGTAAATCACAGTGGAACAGGGGAGAGAGAGAGGGAGAGAGAAAGAGAGAGAGAGATAGGAGGCACACGATTGCAATCCATACTCAGAAGACTAATGTCAATAATTCATATAGCCTATATTCTTTGTTATTATCAAATTCAAAGAAATAGGTGATTATAGCCAAGAGTTTTGAATTCATTTGACGTGGTTTGGATCTCAGAAAGATTAGTCCTTAAAAAATACTGTATCTTGAAGTTCTGATTAAGCTGCAGTATGTATTTAGTTTCATCCTGCAGGCTGCAGACTTAAAACAATGGTAATGCAAACAAACGTTTATTTTCCTTCCATCCTTTTTTTTAACCTTACCTCTGGTAGCATGACCAAATTGACATCTAACAGTTTTATAACGTCAGCTAAAGACGAAATACCGCCGGTCGTTTTTCTATGGGGATACCATACAGGCGAGTGATATCATCCCAAAATACTTATACAATATACATACGACCAAGCTTACTTTAGCATTGAATCCAAACTCAGCGATATTAAAGGCCGTGGTCACTGAATCACTAAGACGCTTTCTTCCAAATTTGTAAATATATTCAACAGAGTTTGATAAAGCACAGTTATATTCAACGAATTTTCTTAATTAAAACAGCGTAAATTGTACTTGCAGCTTGTCGATGTCTTTTATGTAGGGACTTCCTCTTCTAGTGGCGATCGCCAAATACATTTCTGAAAACTGTTCTGGAACTACGGCTAATTCACATATTCCATTTTTCCGATACATGTCATCGATGATATTGTAAAGGACGTAGACATCATCGATGAGTGCGGCTTGCCCTTCTTTAATATTGGTCATGACAGTCGTTAAGTTCGTGAGGACAATTGCACCGTTGTTCGTCTCAAATCGAGTTCTCAGTAAATTCAAGGCCTCCACTGGTGATTCCTACAGCGAAATCGGTATATGAATACATCACCGTGATCAGTAGCGTAGCTAAGGGGGGCAAGTGGGGTGGTCGCCCCGGGGGCGGCAATTAGCCTTTAAAAACAAAATTTATTTGTTTTGTTTTATTACCCTATTGCGGAGGCGGAAGTGACAGTCACTTACACCGGGCGGCAAAATATCTAGCTACGCTATTGATCATGATTAATCATCATCAGTATCTTTATGTATGAGTCCAATTTTTATCTATACATGATAGTCTTGATCGATTCTTTTCCACGTTATTTCAATTTTCGCCCGTTTTATAGATATTTCTTGTTCTTTTATAATTGCATTATTAGGATAAAGCCATGGTATTTAAAATGTTACGGAAGAACGACATTCATGGTTAATGTTTTCTACAATTTCAAAATATTAAACTGCAATGTTTTTCGTAAGTCATTTTAAGAAAAGGGCCTAATACTACTTTTAACTGAAATGGTATGAAAATTTTCCTGCGGTATAAAAAAATGCACTTTGAAAAATGCGTGTCGTTACGGAAGGACAGAAAAAACATGAAATGATGTCCTTCCGTAACGGAGTTTTCAATGTTTTTTTCAATTTCGGTACAGTTAATTAAATAATACAACGCATTATTTTGCAAAAAATATGAAAGATTAAAATGATATAATTTATTAGTTTTAATATGATATATAAAACATCATGCTTTTTCAAATTTTAAACATGTCCCAAACTACCATGGCTTTACCCATCAATATTGCTTAAAGATTTACCTTGTTCGAAGTCTTGGTCTTCATCGGTCTCATTGATGCATATCATCATCATATTTAACATTTATTTATCTGTCACAGATGATGATTTCTAATTTCCTCCATAAGCATATGTGTTCCGAATATACATCTTCATGTTATTTCAACTCATTTTCTGAACGCATCTATCTCTATCGTGTAAATGCCTTTTCTCAATCTTTGCTGATCCGCTGGTATCCCGTCAGTTTTTCGGTCATCCATCGATCATTAACCTTTCTTACGACGCAATACCACACACACATTTTTATTTAAAGTATTTAATTTTATTAATATCATCAACTCTTGTTTGTTCTTCCATTCACATACTTTTTTTCCTTACCTTTCCTTACTTATTTACATAGGTATGCATGGTATTCTCACACATATAAACCATTATGCCCTATCATGTCCAGAAGTAACCAAACATGCATGTGCATGTGTGGTTCCCTCTGAATATTACTTACATAAATCTCTTGGTGGACACTGTTGCCTTCCATCACATAGACGATGAGCGAACTATCCTTTGACAATTCTTCTATAGAAGAAACCGCCCAACTTGCTTCTGGAAAAGTTAGGAAACTAATCAAATGTCCACTGTAGGTAGCCACGGTCACCAAGACGAACAACCACCAGAAACTCACCAAGATCCTAGCGCTTATGGCATCGGGTAAATACACGCCTCCTATAAAATAAAATAAGCAGCGGAACGTAATATTCAACAAGTCATAATGCAGTCATACAATAGAATTCAAATTATCCGGTAAATAACTAAGATTGGACTACGTCTGGATAATCTAAAAGTCGGATGTTTAGACGTAACAATATTAAAAAGAACAAGGAGATCGTCAGCTCCGATATGACAAAGTCAATTCATCTCCTACATAGAGGATTTAGATCTGAATAGTTGGATTATCTGGGTAATCGAAAACTGAATAATTAGAAATGTACTGCCTTACAGCACTGAGATTTACTGTATCATGGCACTACAATTTGACTATACTATAACATTTTAATTTTTCTGCATCAGCTTCTTAATTGTTGTAATTGTAGTGTTGTACCTCATAATATTTTTCTGTATTGCCAACACTGTAATTTTACTATATTATAATTTTACTTAATTTACTGTAATTTTGCTATATTATGATTTTACTGTGAATTTTCTTGTGATTTTACTGTAATTTTACTATATTATGATTTTACTGTTTACCACATTTATGATTTTGTAATTTTACTACGTACTTGTAGTTTTACTGTTTTGCTGTTTATTAATTTTACTATATTATGATTTACAGTAATTTTACTGCATTATGATTTACAGTAATTTTACTACATTACTTGATTTTACTGTAATTTACTATTGTAGTTTTGCTGTAATTTTACTACATTGCGTTTTCATAATTTTGCATATTATGATTGTAATTTTACTACATTACCAATTTTACTGTAATTTTACTATATTATGCTTTTACTGTAATTTTACTATATTATGCTTTTACTGTAATTTTACTATATTATGATTTCACTGTAATTTTACTATATTATGATTTCACTGTAATTTTACTATATTATGATTTCACTGTATTACGGCTCTGTAATTTTTCTATATTTGACACTGTTATTTCACTGTTATAGTACTCTAAGTTGTAATCTGCAATGCCATCTCCATTCTATGAGAGATCCAACATGGAAATTGACCGCTGTGCGGGGAAGAATGTATCTTTGAAAATGAAAAATACAGCTATGAATAGAAAGAAGCATAGATGATCAAAGGTATGGTGAAGGTGTATGTAATTATAGCTTCAAGCGAGAAGCACATTGACGTAATTAGTCTTGAAGTCTGATAGGGGGACCATAATACTCCCCACATGATATTCATTTGTAATTTTTACTTTTTTTGAAGAGGCCAATTCCCTGTAACCCCCTGATTACGCCAATGAGTAATTAACAGCTAAGAAGGATAACAATCACAGCCGTAGCCAGGCTGGGGCTATAGGGGGATGGTCACCCTCTAGAAATGTAGTCAGCCACCCCACTGGAAAATATTTTTTCTCAAAAATCAAATATTATGGAATTTTATTGAGAAATTTTGTCTTCTGCGAAATTGTACATGACAATGGAAATTGTTCTTTGATGTTAGAAATGTATTCAAAATAGCTCTCTACTGTAGATCTTGTGTATGTAATTTTTTTTACATAGGTTTGAGTCTTCATATACTTTATAATAAGGATTGGGGAAATTATAGAGAGGTATACTAAAATTTATTTCTTAATGCAAAATTTACGTTAAGAAATTTATTTATTAACGTTAAATATATTAGTCTACTTATATATTTAGTGTTATTAAATATATTAATAAAATATATCAAAACATTTACGAATTTTAAGCCCCCCTATAACAAGAGTCTAGCTACGAACCTGATAATAATATCTTACATAAACATAACAATCAGGAAAGATGGTTGCCAAAAAACATACTTTCATCTTACGGAAGAAATTAATCTGTCGTCTAGTAGAAAGAAAAAGAAAAGATACCAAGCTGGACATCTGACGTCAACTAACAGTACAAAGAATTCTCAATTAGTTGCCATCCATGATACAAGCACCAATTTATCTTTTCTCGATTTGCAAGGAGTACAAAAAATTAGCTGGAATCAAGGGCGTCGACAAGGGAGGTAATGGGGCCCTAACCCCCCCCCCGATGAAGTCCTATAGATCATTTTAAAAAGTTTTTAGCCACAAATCTTGTGAAACTAAGCCAGTAGATCAATCTCATCGCCTCAGCTAAATCCTCTACGCCCCTGATTGGAGTGCAATAGAAACTTATTGACTTACCTTGTTGAAGAGTAGCTCCATAAACGTACCACAAGCAATTTCTTAGTCTAAATAGTCCCCTTTTACGCGATATCGTCTGACTATAATATGGGCTATAATAATTGATAAAATACAACATAACACTCGTTGCTAGTACTACTCCAATTATGCAAACCCACACCTAAAAGTAGTAAGAAATGATTCTAAATACAATTATGTTGTTAGAAGTATTTGAATACAAAAGTATAAAAAAGTACAATGGTGTTAATCCCAATACAATTCAATAGCTTCTTCATGATAATAATTTCATAAAGATAATTTAAAACAGATTCATAATAATTTTGTGCTGATGTGATAGTTCCATCATAATTATTAATAATGCTATTATAACTTCGACCATCACCTTTTATTAATTCATAGATTCTTTCTCGTAATAATTTAATTTAAAATCGAACTCTGTTATAACGATAACTCGGTTGTGCATAAATAATTCTGAAATTCTCCACTGCCCCGCCAAAAGCAGACTGGGTTCTCTCAGGGGCGCATACCTTAATTTATTGGGCGCGAATCCAATCCACCCATGAGGCGCCCCGACCCAGTCCGCCCCTGGCCTTCGCCTCGCAGGAATAGTATTATTTTGCCTAAATTATAACATCACAAAATTTCGACAAAATTCAGATATAACTCAGATTATATACATCATCCCTTATATATTCTAATAGGACGGTTTATATTTACTGCACGTGTCTCGGAATTTTTCTTCTGTTTTTCACTCTTTTCTTATTGAAAAGATTCCCCCCCCCCCCCACAGCATTTATTCGTTAACAATAGGTGACCTTCATTTTTCCCTAGTAAAACACTTTGAATCCCCGTGTAACGTTTTCACTTATTTCTTCTGTTTACCCCTCGCACTAAACAAGCTCGTCCCTCTATTTTTGAATAAAAGGGAAATGAACTGATCCATTCTTTTTAACAACAAAACGCCTACGATGAACAACTATGCATAATATTCTGTCCTAACTTTGTGCACATTGCATTATATTTTGTCCTAACTTTGTGCACATTTCATTATATTTTGTCCTAACTTTGTGCACATTGCATTATATTTTATCCCCTCTTTTGTTACATTATATTTTGTCCCTAACTTTGTACATTGCATTCTGTCCTAACTTTGTGCACATTGCATTATATTTTGTCCTAACTTTGTGCACATTTCATTATATTTTGTCCTAACTTTGTGCACATTGCATTATATTTTATCCCAACTTTGTGCACATTGCATTATATTTTACAATCGTTCTTAACTTTTAAAATGACTATAAAACGAAATGATTTTGCATTGGAAACCAAAGCTGCGGTAATGAATAATGATAGTTCAGTTTTACATTGTTATATTTGAACATTTTATATTTCTTGTTGCATTAATTTGTACTTTTTCCTGAAGCAGAGTAGATCTTAAAATAAAAATACATACTATATGCACAAATAATGCAAGTTACGGAATTGAATACAACGTACATACTAGTATTCAAAAATTAGTTAGCGATTACAAGGTCGTGCGGCTCCAGCATTGAAATTTCGCTTGACTGACTGTGATCTGGTTCGACTGCAGTTCTATCACGATCAGTGGCGCAGAAAGGGCTCAGGAGACCCAAGCCCCCCGTTGGATATCAAAACATTATTTTCTTATAGGTCGCATCACAATAAAATCTTCTTTAAAAGCATTTGAGCCCCCCACCTCCATGAATTTTAAATAGTTACACTACTGATAATTCACTTACCTCTAGTTTAAAAGGACGTAAGAAGATGAATGCTCGTGATGATTCTTTCGGTTTGCGAACCAGAATGCCCGAAGCAGTGGTCATCACTGGTTGCGAGAAATCCAGCACCCGGCTTCGCCCCATTGTTATGCCCAGAAACGGTACCAAGTCAACATTCTGTAAACGAGTGCTCAACACAATTAAAAATGAAGGAAATTGCACAATACTTAAAATAGAAAGCGATAAGTTAGGTAAGAATTTTCTGTGGCGTCATAGGCGTAACTTGGGGGGGGGAGTGGATTAAATATAGCGTAAACTGGGGGGGGGGACAAAAACTCAAAAGCGTATGGGAAAAAGTACGGTTGTGCCTCTTTTCTAAAAAAACTGTGAGGAAAATGCTCCTGCCATATTAAGCATATATGTGTCATCATCATCCACGTACCGGTAATGAATTATATAACCTAAATAATCTGTTGAACTATGCTTTATGTAACAATGAACTCTAAGAGATTGTATAAATCATTGCCTCTCAAATTTTGAAGGGCGCTTCTCCTTTAACTCCATGAACTTCTTTACTCCTAAACTGGACAGTACTGCATTTACTCCTGATTCCAACTGCGTTCCAAAACTTATGCCGAACTCCACCTTATTCAATGAAAAGTTATTCAAAATGGTGATCAGCATAATGAAACAAAGGTAACTGTTTACTGATTAACTCGCTTAGACACACACACACATAAAAACATTTAGTTTATAGACAATTATATTTTGTTGTTAATGCAATGAATGGGCTTAGCTGGGTTGATACCAATTTAATATAAAATAGGGTTTTTATAGAGTTAACGGGTATTGATTTCTTTAGTTGCACAGAAGCACAGCTGGGAGACAAAACAAGCATGACTTGCGCCTTTATGCAGTATGTGCTCATACGAACTTGACTGTGCAGCCACGTTTAGGGCTGATGTGTAAATAATTATAGTTAGTGCGACAACTCATATACACAAGGGCGCTGGAATCGCGGCTATTATGACATATAAAAAAAGACTCTCAGATAGCTGTTTTATGCCGTCCATTCGCTATCAGGGCTACGTGGAGATCCGGTAGTAATAAACATACCTAGAAGACACACTGTACATCACTATGAACAAATGACAGTTTTTTGTGTTTTTTTAAAAAAAGGCCTATTATGGATTAAATTCAATATTAATACAGTCTACCGCTGAGAAAATGAGTTCTAACGAAACTGTCAGTCAAAGCTGATCGATTTTTTGTGGGGGAGGAGGGAATTGGCGAGGTTACGTGATAAATAACTGGTTTTCTGGCGATTGTTTGCCAAATATAATAGCAATAGTAGGTTTGTACAAATTTTATAAACAAGGGTCCCATATTGCTGCTCGTACCTTGTTTTAATTAGTCGACCGTTTCAAGTTAAACTCTTATAACAGCTTCTGTGAAATCAACCCGTCAGCGTTAGGTAGTAACAACGTCGTGAAATATGTTTTTAGCTGTTGGGTGGAATGTATCAATGTCTTTCAAATATACCTGAGAAACAAATAACAAAACTCATGTACAGTTCGTTTACGAAAAGTAGTCCGATGGTACCGTTAGAATTAAGGGGAGCTGACGTCACAAAGGGCATAGCCGATTCCAGCAGAGGGGAGGACGTCATTTCAGAACTGTTTTTTAGCGAACATTTTTCTGCACCGATAACCAATTCTGAAATGACGTCCTCCCCTCTGCTGTAATCGGCTAGGCCGTTTGTGACGTCAGCTCCCGTTATTTCTAACGGTACCATCGGACTACTTTTCGTGAACGAACAGTAAACACAGTGTTGCCATTTGTCCCTATTATTGGTTGTCTTAGCAGTAGTAATATCGTCTGAGGGGCAAATACTTTGGAAGCCGGGATATGGAGGGAAGAAAATTAAAAAGAAGTTAAGAAATAATGATGGGCTGTTTAATGAAGCCTTCCAAGTATTACTGAAGTTAGGAGTATATTTATGGTCATTGACAAATTTTCTTAACTTTAAATAAATATAGAAAGTCAAACTCCAAAGACGATCTAGATTGATTAATAATAAAAGGTTCCATATAAGCTTAAAAATATGAGAGAATGAGAGAGAGGGATTGTTCTTCTAGTGATGAACTGCAATGGCGGTTTTTGAAACAGCCGTTTGTGCACGCTTGCACGCATGTACACACATACGCATGCATTAATATATTTGTTTGTTTGTTTTTTGGTTTTACGGCTCAAAGACTACAGTGGTCATGCTGCGCCGGCATTAATATATTTTTCGTTATAAATATCATTTACTTACCCTTTTTAACAGCATGCCTACAGCGCCAGACCATTCATTTTCAGATAACATGACACCCCATTCATTGTCTTCCGGACATATTATTTCGTATCTGCAATATATGTACGCTACGTGACTGAAAATGCAACACCAAGAAGGAGTGTGCAGAAAGTGATGAAAATCGACAAACAGAAAGAGACAGCAAAGAACGGTAAATTATGTTTATTTCAACATTATACACTGAGCGACAACACTGTCTAATCAATAGGTTGTAGCCACAGCGGGCGGCAATATAGGCAGCAACACATCTAGGTACAGACTCAATGAGCATGTGGATAGTGTCCTGAGGGATGGTTACCCATTTCCTGTGTCAACTATTTGCCAGAGTTCGTCTTCTGAACGCGGCAGTGGCAACGCACGCAAGCGACGTCCAATCACGTTTCAGACGTGTCCTATTAGTGAGAGATCAGGAGAGACGACTAGTGGCCAGAGAAGCACCTGGGTACCTTGCAAAACAAGTTAGCTGATGCGGACCATGAGAGAGCACTGAGTACACACACACACACCCCGAAAGAAGGGTAGTGTCACCGGCCGCAGCACGACATCCAGGTATCGTTGAGCCGTTATAGTGGTTTCAATATGGACCAGAGGTGACATCGTGCTCTATGCGCCCAAAAACATGATGCCACGTTATCGCCCGGTGTGCCGTTCCAAAGATGCGGCTGGATTGGGCCTGTCACGTCATCGGCGCCAGACTCGTACACGGCAACCATCGTTGCTCAAACAGAAGCGTAATTTGTCTGAGAACACGAACCTGTACCATTCCGACATTCACGTGGCTCCTGGCGTGGTATCCTGACACCATTGCAAACGGGGGCGTCTGTGTTGTTGGACCAATGGCAGCTTTCTTAACGGGTGCCATGGGTGCAAGCCGTCGGCGACCAATCGGTGGCTAATGGTCCTGGTTGATATGGGAGCGTCAAGGGTGTCCTGCACATGCTACAAAATGGCGACGAATGTGGTCTGCGGAGCCGCCAACGCGTGTCCGCCACGATTTTACGTATGGACTAACCTGCCCTTCTGAATCCGATCACCACTCCCCTCGTAAAATAGCCTAGCTGCTAGAACTGCCTCTGTTGGCGGCGGCTTGGCATTCTCTGCGACTTACTACGTTTTCTCTAAGACAAAAAAGAATTTCAAAGTGATTTTCCTGGCAAACAGAGCGACACTACTACTATTGCTGATTCTGAAGATTCCTTTCCTTATATCGTACTCAACGTGCGCGGGACAGCTGCGCATTTCGCATCGTTTACGTAACTCGGTGAACTGCGTCTACCATGCAATTTGCATAATTTTCTGCCTACTCCTTCTTGGCATTGCATTTTCACTGTCACGTTGTTCATAATAAAACAATATAAACATGCACATATAAGCATTGAAGCCAGAATCATCTGCCATTGGTGGTACAGGTAAATGCAAAAAAATATCAAATTTAAATAATAAAAATAAACATATTCTCTTACTGGAAAACTAGTCACATAACTCAGCTCATTTAAAAAAAAAATACTATAAATTTTAAGCTACACTTAAAAAAATTCAGGATCTTCTATATAAAGCTTATGGCCAAATTATATGTCACATTACAACGGTAAAGAATAAAATCATTTAAAAATATGGGAATAAGCTAAGCGAGAGATTGGTCTTTTAATGAAATTGGTGAAGACTTTGAGATAAGTAAAGGACTCCCGATAACAAAGAAATGATGTAAAGCACACATACGATATTTCTGAATAGTTATTACCTGATTAAAATTTTTTTAGACATCTGGTTTAACGAAAAATCCACTTGAACATACTCGAGTAGTATGAGTATTACTTTAGAGTCAATCCAACTGGAGCAGGTAGGCTGGGGTTAATGCTAAAGCGACACTCATACTACTCGCATGAAATTGCATTTTGAAATACACTACTTTAAAATTGTGTCCCATAAATTACCCCATGTTAAAAGGTCTAATAAATGCATACATTAGATATAAATATGCTTTATAACCATTTCTGTAATATTAGACTAAAGGGAAGAGGGTTGTACTTAGAAAGTTTTATGTGATAATAATAGAATTTTCTTTATTTTGGTAAAAAACTACATTTATATAAAGCTAGCATACCTAAAATGCAAATTTTGTGTGAGGTACTTAAATAGCATGTTCAATGTTCCTGTCTGTTCTTCACCCTCAAATTGGAGAGTATACGGTGGAATCTGTAAAATTAATTAAAATTAACACCATTAACTTATTAATTAGTTCAAATTCTTCCTTCCATTAATTCTATATTCTATATTATTATAACTAATATAGAGTTATAAAATTGTGGGTATAGAATATAGAATTATAAAATTATAGAATATAGAATTATAAAATCGCAGAATATGGAATTATAAAATTGTAGAATATGGAATTATAAAATTGCAGAGTATGGAATTATAAACTTGTAGAATATGGAATTATTAATATATTACTATAAATATTTATTCCATACTCTAATGAGCATGAGCTTTTAACACCAGTGATGGAAACCATTGATATTTTTAAGCTATCCTTGAAACTTTCCCCCATTGGGCTAACACGAAATCTAAAAATTTTGCTAATAGAACACACATTGCTTTACATTCTACAATTTTCGTTATTTGCTTACAACCTTACTAGCGTGTGCAAAAGCCAGGAGAATAAAGGTCTATTTTGAACTTTGCGGACACGTCGTGAGTGCTATGGGTGTCATACCGCCATACTGTAAACGTCATTATTTTTTTTCTCAACGAGACCTTCAAAAGAAGGTATTACTCGTTCGTATTTGCCATTTGAAATTTTGGAGTTGGCCCCCGTGGGGCGCCCCCTGGTGCTGAGGGTGAGTCGCGACACAGAACAAAAATTATTTCCTTTTCAACAAGCAACTTTCCCGAAACGACGTTTATCTGCCTGAACCCACTAAAAAATTAACAGTGGGGGGACTGACTTTTGAATCACCCCGTATAATGCAACATATTACATCAGTTCTAATTTATATTCTGCACACATTTGTTGTATACTATAACTGTTACGCGCATTTTTAAATCAGCTAAGGATAGCACTTAACTACTTGACAATGCTATGGCCCAGGGGCGGGAACAGGAAAGGAGGCAAATGCCCAGGGTTACGGCAGCGCAAATCTTTAATAACATAACACATAATTTGCCACTAAACATAATTGTTTGGGGGCCCGATTTCCTAAACCCCGTCCCTGCGATGAACTTCCTCATAACACAAGGCTCTATTTTGTGTAAACATCAACCAAGCACTAGAAAAATACATACATTATAAAACAATATTCAACGACGGCGATAATGTAAAAGCTTTTAACTTCCTTGCGTTTTATTCTTCATTTACTAATGATAACAGAACATGTCTAAATAGTACAACGAATAAATAATGAAAAGCATTCTAATTATCGCAATTATCAACGTCAGTTTTTCAATTTTATCAAACTAACGTTTTTCTCACCTTTTGATGACGACAACAAAACATTTTGAGCGTTATAGATACTAGCTCATCAAAATCCTATTAACACCCTATCGGAAATTCATAAATAAAAGTTTTAAAAAATTTCCAATTCAGTTCATGGTCTCAATCTAAATTAAAACTACCAACGTCAACTTAGATTTCACCCTGTCTTTGGTCGCAGTTTTCTGAAATGAGGCCATGAATCGTCACCAAATTAATGTTAACTTCATCTTCAAATTTGCAAATATGCAGAAAAATTATCAAAGTCTGTAATAAACAATCTATGCAATACCCATCTGGAGGGGAGCCATGTAACAAGTTATAACTTTCTTCTCTCCTTCATTTTTAACCTAATCACCAGTTAACATCCTGAATCTCAAAATCCAAAATATCAATATAACATCAAAAATATCACATGGCAAAATGTATCACTGTAATTGTAATTAGGTTGAATCAAATAAATCTGTCTGTCTGTCCACCTATTTATTTATTTATTTGTGAAATCAAGAATTTTGTTTTAGTTTCTCAGACACCTCATTCCAAAGTTAAGGGCCAATTGTGTTTATATTTTATAGCAAATAGCTAGATCTAGCACCTCGAGGTTTAAGCTTTCTAAAACATGTTATGTAACTATTCTCGGGATAATCCAACCTTACAATATCAACAAATAAATCATATCCCGCCCTTCAAAACATAATCATAAATATTCTGTAAATTATCTTATTTTTTAAAAAAGCCAATATCATAATAGTTCTTACAATTTGCATCGGAATTTTAAAATCCGTAGACGTCTTCCCTATAACATCCTAATTTTATTAATATTACGTTTTGTTGATAATTCCCAAACAGTGACACAATAAATCAAATGAGAATCAATCATAGTATATAATACTTTCCAATTTTAACCCTTGTTGTAAAATATTCGAATGGTCTTTTAATGATGCACCTATAACCTTGCCGGTTTTACAGCAAAAATTACACACCTGATCATCCCACATCAAGTACTCTGAGTAATTACGCCCAAGAAATTACATCTATTAAGCAATTGCACAATGTTATCATTAATAGTTATATTATCGTTTATTATTTATTTGTTCATTGTTTATTTTATCTTCCTTACCAATTCATTTGCCGAGAATCATAGCTTTAGTTTTATTTATGTTGAAGTTTAAAGCAATTAAAACGAAACCATTCGTAGGAACCGTTCATTTTATAATTTATTTTTGTAACATGAAATCATCTAGATTATCGTCTGAAAAAATTACGTTTGTATCATCAGAATACGAGTGATTAAATTCAGAAAGCTGGGAAAATACACAAGTAAGTGCAAAAAGCTAAGAAAATACATAATTCAATGCAAAAAAACTGAGGAAACACATGAATGAATGTAAAATGCTGAGAAAACACACGAATGAATGTAAAGTGTTGAGAAAAACACATGAATGAGTGCATTGGCGACTGGTGGGTTATTCAAATGGGGAGGGGGTTCACCAGTGGCAGAGCTAGTACCTTTGTTCCCCGGGCAAACCAAGATTCCGGCACGGTGCCAGCCCCTTCACTGGCCTCCCTACCAACATTTCAGGGCATGTGCCCAGCTTGCCCCCCCCCCCTCTAGTTACTGTCCTAGGTTCACAATATATAAATTTCGATATAAAATTTTTACAGGCCAACGAAACGTACAGACTAAATTATATTGTGTTTTCTTGGCGTAAAATATAGCTAGTAACCAGAGTGTTGTAAAAACCCCTAGGAAACTACAAACCCACCCTTATTTCTATGAACACCTCCCACACTATAATGAGTTTTTAGGTTTCAACAATCTGGGTTTCCAATTTCCGTAATCGCCAAGCAGTGTTGTACCGCCCGGAGTTGGCGACAATTTGGCTTGTTTTGGTGGAAGGGGATTCGCGGAAGCGTATCCTAAAATTGAACGAACTTGTAATGCAACTTAAAAAATGCACTGTCAAGCTGTTGAAGAATACCAAGCAAACAGAATTCTAATGTGGAGTTTAAATGTGACTGCGAGTATTCATGCTAATTTAGTTTTGGAGTTATATGTGACAAATCAGCCACACTGTACTTCACCCAACTGAAATCACCACTTCGTTTTGCAAACAGGAGACAGTAAAAACAAAACAGCCTGTTAGTTAATTCACATCCACAAATCCATAAATTTTTCTCATATAATTCGTGTTTTTGAATTCTCGTTTGAAATCCGTTGCTTTTGATTCTCTCATCTGGATAAGGTCAAGCCTAGTGTTTACCTAAGCAGTTTTATTTCTATTTTTCTTTCCAGCTGTAACGTTGAGAAATGTAATTGTTTCAATTCCGAGACACCTATTTTGCTAAATGCCATTTGAACTATTAACACATAATCATATTAGATAATAAATTGTTTTTTTATATATGAGATATTATTACCATTCACAGGGTTAACACAATTGCCAAATGGTGAGCACACGGAGCCACCGGGGCGTATTTTTTTGTAGATTGCTCGCAAAAGAAAGTGTGATTTCACGGTGCCTGGTGCCGTTGTATACGGCCCATATGTTTTAAAATAATGCTTTTACACACAATAATAATAATAATGATAAAACCAACCATAATAATTTATTAAAAAAAATTAAACCTAATGTACCAAGTAGTAAAAAGAAACTCAATAAAGTCAATTGCGTTCTATTTCCCGCACACTGAAAATGGGAGGATGATAGTGCCGTAAGTGGTGGGTATTCTACACTCACACCCTTGAATTCCTGCAGTGCTAAACTGCTTTTCACGGTCAGTTTTTCCCTTCGTACGTGCTACTTGCATCCCGGTTAACAAAGTCACCAACCAAATAAAGTAATAATTGACTTACACGTAATAAATTTCGTATTTTATACTATTACAGTTTCGTATTACGTGTTTGATATTTTAATTTACTTAACTTGCTATATCCTACTTTTTTTTCGTAATTCCCCTTCGGGGGTTCATGTGACATGTGCACCAATGGACGAGCGGCCGCTAAATGAATGTAAAGTGCAGAGAAAACAAATGATTAAATGCAAAGGCTGTAAAAAAAACTTGATTGATTATAATGTGCTGAGAAAACACATGACTAAACGAAAAAAAAATATCTGGAAAACACTTAATTAAATTCAAAAAATTAGAAAATACGTTATGTGACTGTGAAGTGCTGAGAAAATATATGATTAAGTACGAAAACATACAAATGGCATTGCTATCTTCAGGGTTTGATTTTCAAAGAGAAGTTTTGTTTCCGATTGCAGATAGCTCAGTCGATTCGGAGAACCTGATTCCCAGAGAGCTATCAGCTTAAAGATTTCCGTCTTACTACTCAGTGGAATGTTCCGTAATAATTCATAAGATAGAGAAGTTGCGATAACGCCCATATTTTGCAAAGATTCCTGTTTAGAGAATGTTAAAATTAATCTACATGTTTGAATAAAATGCAAAAAATTTTAGTAATAACACTTTTAATGTGCAGATGTCTTAAGAAGTTTGCATAATTTATTACAATTTCAGTTAATACGTAATGCATACGCAAAGAAACATTAAATGTATTACAACGTCCACTTGATGTAAGAGAATAACCAAAACAATGATAAAAAAATGGCGAAACATTTTACAATATAAAGTGTAATTCACAAAAAACAAAGCGTGGGATAATTCAGAGAATAAATGATAGAGTAAGTCAGAGAATAAAAAAGGTAGAATAAATCGGAGAACAAAGGGTAGAATAAATCAGGAAACGAAAGGAAAAATAAATAACTAAAAAAACAAAAAACAGAACGTAGAATAGATCGTAGGATAAAATGTATAATAGATCAAAAAACGAAGGATGGAATAAAGTAGAAAACAAAGCATAAAATAATTATGAAAACAATGCATAAAATAATTATGAAAACAAAGCATAAAATAATTATGAAAACAATGCATAAAATAATTATGAAAACAATGCATAAAATAATTATGAAAACAATGCATAAATAATTATGAAAACAAAGCATAAAATAATTATGAAAACAATGCATAAAATAATTATGAAAACAAAGCATAAAATAATTATGAAAGCAATGCATAAGATAATTATGAAAACAATGCATAAAATAATTATGAAAACAATGTATAAGGTTATTCGGAAAGCATTGTATAGAATAAATCAGAAAACAAAGTTCAGAGTAATTCTAAAAACATGGTATAGAACAAATTCAAAAACAAAAGTGACAATAAATCGGAAAATAAAAGTACACAATATATCAGAAAACAAAAGTTCACAATAAATGAGAAAACAAAGTGAAAAAATAATTAAAAAAAAGTGGTGGCTGGGATAGGATGCACAGTCGAGGGATTGACGTGAACACGTTCCCATCCAACGTTATCTCTGGCAGCTGGGTTCAATGGGACTTAGAAATGGACTCAAACATTTATTTCTACGCAGAATCCGTGATTGACCTCGCCGCAGACATTCGCATTTTTGCGTGACCTGTGCCTTCTTATTCACTCACTGTCTCTCTCTCTTTCTCAGCCCAGGGAGCCCGCTACACCTCCCACCACATCCCAAATTTCTTGAAACACACCTCTAAAACTCAAAAGTTCATATATCAGCTGAAGATTCGAATTACAAGAAAGAAAAAATATTGCGCAAATTATTTTTCCATACTTTTTCTGCATATGTAAATTGCAGTAATCTTTTACATGTAGCAATATTTCAAAGAAAGTAAGGATACCAAAAGGAAAAAATGCAGCTTATGAAGTAAAATCCTGCCACCTCAAAAATTATCAACTGTCTGTGAATAGACTAAATGTCCAAGAAGAAATGCTTGAATTTTGTTTTCCTCCGAATAAAAAACATGAACTTTTTTTGTGTAAATATGGAAGAATTATTTCATAACTACCGAATATTTTATTTCGTTTCTTTTCTGGTAAGTACATTTTATAAAAAAAATTAAAATTTTGAAGGTAAATTTGACACCCCTGAAATGAAGTTTGACACCCCACTAAGCAAATATCCTGGCGCACACCCTGTCTCAGCCACTGACAATGGTATAGCTGCTGGAACTCTCGATCCGATGTTATGCATCTTCTATAATTAATGTTGGCGTTTGGCGAATTTTGGCCGATATTGTAAAATTTTCGTATTTTATTTTATTATTATTATTTTATTTACTTATTCAATTTTATTTACTTATTCAATTTTATTTACTTATTCAATTTTATTTACTTACTCAATTTTATTTTTTTTATTTTACATTTTTTCAGTCTCAAAGACTGATTCAACGTTTTGTAATGCATATGGAATGCATAGATCTAATCGAGATCAATCGTTTGAGACCAAAATTAGCATCGTAGCTGCTATATGATTGGAAATTTCCGTGGACGCCCATATTAACCGTTGAAAGTCGAGCCCCGCCCCTCACGTACTGCTCATGTGCGACGGTGATCCGATGTTTTGGAAGGATTCCTATAGCGGCGCTACGAGCGGCGCTTTAGCTTGTCCCGTTTTCACAGTTTTGCGTGCCCTGCGCCGCCCGACGCCTATCGATAGTGAAATATCCCTGGATAGCTGAATTTAATCCGGAAATTAAAAATACCTTTCGAAGGAGAAAGTCTGGTGTGTAAAAATCCCCAAACGACTATTGATCAATTTTTTTCTTAGGTAAATAAATTTTAATATTTAACGCTTTGTTGTAAATTTACTTGTTATATTCAATAAATGCTTACGTTCGTTATCTTAAACTTGTCTTACATGCTCAAAAATACACGAAATTCGAAATGAAGTATGTAAATGTAATATTTTATCTATTTCAGAATGGCCCCTTCTTTTACGGTCACCCCTCTTTTACGGACAAGTTTTTCTATCCGACGAGTGAACGTTAATGTGAGGGGTTTCAGTGTATTTCTAAACACAAATATCTTAAAATGACAAATTTCTCCTTTCAAGGAAGCACTCTGATATTTCATTTGTTCATCTCATTAATTTAAAACCTAATACCTGTGCACTAACAATGTAAGTGTAAGTAAGTTCGAAAGACTTCTTACCCGAACAAACTTAGAAATTTTTTGATGAGGGGATGAAAAATTCGAAGAATCATCCGACTGGCAAAAGTGCGAAGTATCAGATTCTTGATTGGGAAAGTTTTCGACGGCTTCCACTACACTACATACAGCTGCAACCAGAAAAACTTCTTCCCGCGTCAAATACGGAATCTACAATACATATAATCAAAACTACGAAAAGTAAATGTGTCATAATTTCTCTCAACGTTTATCAAATTTAAAATAACAAATTTAATATAGTTTATAATTGTAATTTAAATAAATAAAATAGCGATACACCACGCAAAATGTACATAAACGAAATGGAGGGGGGGAAAACGACGTAATTGTATAATTTACTAAGTCGTTGGCAATTTTTTAGGAAGAAATAGGTCTGCAGTCTTCAAAACAAATGATGAATTAAGGAAAAAGAGAGAAAATACATTAGTATGCAGGGCCAGATTATGGCAAGAGCTCGCGGGGCCCGGGCCTCTCGAAAGAAGGGGGCCCCAAAAAATGTATTTGACAATTTTATTTAACGTGATAAAATAGTAAATTAATACAAAAAAACGTTTTTTCTTCAGATTTACAATCCGAAACAAATTCAGAGAAATCATAGCTGGTATCTAATTACAACTATTATAACTATTATAACCACAGCTTTGAGAATTGGATAATAAAAGAGCAGAGTTTTCAAAAACACAAAATTGGCGGGCCAATACCACACATTATTCGCTACTCTTAACAAAACTTTTACAACTTCAGCTCTGCAAGTTCATTCTTGGACATCCGACATTGACCTAAAAGTGGGATCAAAAAGTGAATTCTTACCTACATTTTTAACTCTGAATGAGGGTGTGTACATTTTCAGATGTTTATCCAATATGTACGTCAGGGAGAAGCCCCAAATGTAAGTTGGGTCGGGGCCCCGATATTCGTAGTCGGCCCCTGCTCGTATGACCTCTTTACAAACAGAGCCATTTCTCGACACCAAAGGGATGTAATATAAAATTATACAAAAACGAAACGCCCTCCCGAAAAACAATTTCACAATGATCTTTCTTCCCGGGGGGGTGGGAAGTTTCTTAAGCGTCCGTATGATTTATTACTTTCCTTTAGTGCCGAGAGATGGCGCTAGCTCTACATGGGTCGAGTGATTTTAAGTCATTTTGCTCTATTCGCAAATATTTTTCGTTCACGTATTTATTCTGGAGATGGTAGACCTATTCCTGCCGATACAGTTCAGTTGTCAGCAACTTAACCACGTAACATGCAGTCCCGTGTCTGAAACGAGCGCCTAGTAGCAGGGTCGCCCCAAGGGCGGGGCGGTCGCCGCCGCAACATATTGGGTTTCACAATCGGGTAACATTAATTTACCGGGAGAAAATTATTTTAAAAAAAGTGGCTAACTGTTATACCAATTCTTTTCGTAACTCCAATACCGTGGAATTAACAATCGAATAGAACACTTGAACATGAAGGGTCTGTTTATAGAACATGACAAGTTGCTTATTGGTCAGCCAACTGCGTCCTTGGAAACAGTACTCCCCCACCTCTGCGCTCCGCCTCCATCCCTCCGGTAGCGAAGCGTGGGTCGCTGTCATTGCCAACGAGCTGATGATTTATTGAAAGTCGGTTGTCGCGCCCTCTCCTCTTCCCTACCCGTCGCCCGTTCTGGCGCGAGCCCTGACCAATGACGTGGGTAAAGACTCGTCCGAGATGAAATTAGTTTCTGCAAAATTCTACTGATTTCAAGAAAGCAGTAGGGTTCATTATTTCCAGATTGTTCTCTATAAGCTATTTAAAGCTTCCCCGTATGGATTGGAAGAGAGAGAGCCAGAGATTAAGATACTTTCCTATCACAGTACTGCAGAAAATAAAATCCAACGACCAAAAGGATCTGTTTACAAACTTGTGGATAGCATCACGCACACTATTAACTGTGCCTATCACAGTCGCAAGTACCGATTGAAGTTTTAGCAAACTTCACTCTAAAACTTACTTCAGATCGACCAGGACCGAGTAGAGACAGTGCTCTGGCAGTTTTAGCAATTGCAAACGAGGAAGCCAAAAAGTTGGACTTTAAACAAATTTTAAAATCTTTTGCAAGTGCCAAAGCCAGAAAGATTCCTTTAGATGTTTAACATATTGCATTTGGCTGTGAAGTCAAATAACCTTACATATTATTAGTTTTTTTCCATACCTTAATTCTTCGTTCAGCACTATATTAATATACCATATTTTTTGAAATGCATTGATTTTCTTTAAAACTACAAATCATATTGAGATTTTTTTTTTTTTTACTTCTACCCCAACTCTTTAACTCCCTAATTTTACTTAGGGCTATTTTCTGTTCAATGGCTATATGACTACTAAAAGTAAGCATTTGAAAGTGCCTATTGGAAAGTGAAAAATTTTCAATGTTGAGTCGATAATTAAAAGCTTAGTTGGAAGATTTGGGAGAGGGGGAGGGAGACATACGTGTGGGGGGTGCCGTAAGTAACCTCGCGCCGGGTGCCTACAACCCTCTGGGCGGCCCTGCCTCGTAGCATAGGCGGTCGCAGCCTCTTAGATTAGGCTAAAATAATTTTGGCGCCCCTTACATTGTGACTTGGCTCCCATACACCTAATGTTAATTTTTCGTGGGGGGTGGGTGTCGGGACCTACACTTGCGTACGCCAATGAGTGGAACTCAAAATTGTGGTGAATTACCACTGTTGATGTCAAAAATGTCGAATTATTTAATCCTTCCACATTCCACACACTTTATGTATTTAGAGTTTTTTTCTTCAACTGTTTATACCGAAAAAAGAACACCGCACCCATGGCTCTGGTGGCAATGGACAGCACATCTTTTTCTTGGTTTTAACTGGAAGGTTACTGGTTTGACTGCAACCAGGGGCCGTGTTCCCTTTTTTTGTTGAAAAATTTGGTTCAGTGGATCTCAAAATTATGATGATGTCAAAACAGTGGCATAACGGCAAATTTTGGGGCCCTCTTTTACGAAAATTAATTTTTATGTACATACATGAAAATAGATAATTATAAAAAAATATTACTTCTACATTTATTTGCACCTAACCAACAATATATTTTCGGGTTTTCAGAGGGAAGGAGACGAGGAAAGGCAAAAGCATATTTTACTGAAAAATATGTTTAGTTCTTCCACTGGTGATATTGTTTTTAGGAAGAACTGTCACAAGTGTTATTCTGTTGTCACTGGCACTTTTGTCTTTACTATTTATTTTTGTTGGTTACTGTAAAAATCTTTTTTTTTTTCCTTACAGTTTTTTTCAGCAAACTCCTCTACTAAAGAATCTATTATACAATAATTTCTGCCACCCACGTATAGATTATAGCTAAAACTAGAGCTTTATTCGTTTTTGGAGAAAAGAGACGCTTTCCCCATCCCAGATTCGAACTAGGTCCCTCCACGAAATGCCAAGGTCTTGGACCGCTAGACGAATGAGGACCTCATTCGTCTAGCGGTCCAGAAGAAGTAGCGCGTAGGGGCGACGCTTTTCTTGTATGCACAGGTGCTATGCAGGATAAGTAGAACGTAAGAGGCGACACTTCTCCTGCATGTATAGCTGTATGCAGGGGAAATAGCGTGTAGGGACGACTTGAGGTATATTTCAGGAGAAAGTGGGGAACCGCTTTCACAGACGAAAAACAAATGATATGATTATATATACAAAAAAATCCCTTCAGTGACTCTAGTTAACACCTAAATATGTGATTATTAAGCCAACTTCTTCTGGAGATATAAATATTTACTTTCAGAGAGATTTTCGTGGTCACCCTATATCATGCACTATAATTCGCCGTGTATATGAGCCATGTGGTCTCTAATTACGAAACTGTAAAATACTCCAAAATAGGAAGACAAAGGAAATTGAAACAGATGCAGGGTAATTAAAAGTTAATACGCAATGACCTGTTAGAGAAACACATTTACCATATCTACAGGTTTTTTAAGTTTTACGGATCAAAGGACAGACGTATAATATATGCCATAAATTTCATAATTAGAGACAACACAGCTCATATACACGGCGAATTATAGTACATGATACAGTGTGACCCACGAAAATCTTCGTGCTTGCCCCCCCCCCCTTTAGGTGTAATATCATTTATGGACAGCTCCAAAGACGGATTAGCGTCACATGGCTCCTGGTGCGAGACTAAAGTTTGGAGCCTCCTCCATACAAAATAATAATTATTTTCAAAATCCTTTCTTTCGTGGCACTGTTTCTAATTTGTTTGTTTATTTCTATGGGTCTCTTCAATAGTCTACTAAATCTTATTACAAAAAATTCTGAATGTTATTACGAGATGGAAAGCCATGATAACAATTAAAGTTTCCTTACAATATATATTCGATCGAAAAAAAATCCATATAAATTATGGATTTTTTTTTCGATCTGAGCAAAGCGTTTGACTTAATCAACAGAAATATCTCAAGAACAAAATTACTTAATTACGGTATAAGAGGCCCAATGTATAAATTGACTGATGACTACTTAACAAATAGACAACAAATAGTTAAACTCGGACCGTTATTTTTCTAATTTTAATTGCAATAAAATGACCTAATAAATCTTGATGGGGGACTCCTGTTATTTGCTGACGATATCATCTAGTTAACAAATGGAAATAACATAGATCAAAGAATTAATAACACAAATACAAAGTTAACATCCTGTGAACAATGGTTTAATGACAACAACTTAATAATAAATACAAATAAAACAAAATATATAATCTTCCATACTAAAAATAAAAAATTTACTAATCAACCTAACAAAATAAAATTCAACGGTAACATCCTAGAGAGAGTTAACTCAATTAAATTTCTTGGATTAACAATCAAAGATAAATTAAATTGGAACCTACAACTATTTGATATTGAGAAAAAAATTAGATCTAATGGAATTCTAACAAAACTTAATTCATTACTAATATTAAATACAAAAATTTTGTACTACGCATTAATATTTAGTCATATAAATTACGGAAATACAGTATGGGGAAATTTATCCCAAACAAATTTAACTAAACTCAATAAACTACTTGATAAAACATATCAAAAATTATGTCTCAAAACAGGTAAACATAAAGATAAGTTGATTTACGAAAACAAAATATTAAACATAACTAATATATATATTTTAAAAGTAGCATTATATATTTACGAAAGATTATACGAAAATAAGCACCTAATTTTGATTAAAATAAGTGAAAATAAACATAATTATAATATAAGAAACAAGAAATAAAACAAAAATAAGAATCAACATACGTAAAAATAATATTAATTATTATGGAATAGACATATGGAACAATATCCCGCCAACAATTAAAGAAATTAAACCAAAAAGTAAATTTAAAACCAAATTAAAAGAATATATTTTGGAGCGTCAATTAAACAAAGTGCCATGGTTGCAAGTGTTTTAAATAGTCTTATTTTTAACTTGTATCCAATGTATTTCATTTTTATAGATGTTATGCATAAATAAATTCTGATTGATTCATTCATTCATTCATTCATTCATTGAACTAATATGTAATTAACCACAAGTACTTTTTCTAATGAGCCAAAAATTAAATTGTTTTAATATAAAAATTAAAGCCTTACGTGCAGAGGCATAGCAAGGGGACGGTTTTGAGGGGTTGTAACCCTATTGCAATGAAATTTTGTATATTTAACATAGGAATATATGAGTTGTAGCTCTGTAACCCTCCCCTATAAACTTTCTACTTACGCCACTGCTTACACGAGTTTCAACGAGCTGGAACGTCCTCTGTACGATAAAAAGTTCATTCATTTTGATGTGGGTTATACTTCCAAATTTCCTTATTTACAGCGTCATAGTGTGGTTACGTTGGAAAAGGGCTTTCTCTCTTCCTTACACACTAAATTAAACACGCTATAGTAAAAGATAATTTGTACAAAGATGGGGATAATGAATTTATTAAAAAATAAATGAGGTTTAAAACACTAAATTTTCAAAACATAAATATAAAGATAAATTTTTATAGAATGATTTTGCCTTTCGTGATCGTTAGGCCATTTTGACGCCTTCTTGGCTTGGCACCCAGTAACATGGCACCGGTTGCATCGCCATTAATCCGTTGCTACTTTAAGGGATTCATCAATGTACAATTGTGTCAGTTTGTATGCGTGTCTATTTTGTACAATCAATTACAAAATATTGACGTGTTTTCCTTATAAATTCTGAAAACGCTTAACTCACCTCGGAATAATGAAACAGTGCAGCGTTTTTCATGGTGCTACGAGCCATGTCGGAAAGCAAGGAACTAAACTCGGGTTGGAGCTTCCTTTTGAGTAAAAACATTAAGAGATCAACGTCATAATGTACTGTCTGCGGAGTCTCGATTTCCGGGTTTTCAAATTCCCAACCATCGTTCACAATCAAGTACGACACAGTGGGATCTAGTGTCTTCTGACTGTACATCTAAAATAGCATTGTTTATATCAAAATAATATCGTTTTATATCAAGGATGATATCATTTTATAAAATTTAATAAGTAGGTTACAATGAATCAGTTGCATAAAACTAGATAGCATCTGCTACGAGCGCCAACTTCAAGAAAATATTAGTGACAGTCAGGGCAGGTCCCGAGAAAAAATATTGAGAGTATGCGGTGCTGTTTTAATTAAAGAGTATTGAAATTGCGGAGTTACTGGATTTGGTGACGTCCCCCTACCGAATTGACTGCCATTTGACTGGTCATCTATCGTCTATCCAAGTCCAAGATGGCAGTTGTCACTTTCATCAGTTTTCATTCCTCTACTGATCGGACGCAGGATATTATTATTTTGAAGCTTCTAGGGTTCAGGGGTTTTTCCTCATTTGTTTCCATTCAAGTTTATAAATATCTAAAAAAAAAAAAGGGCTGAACTTTGTTGAAAGTTGTCCAAAAACCAGCAAATACGAAAACTTTTTTGAGACCTTGAGAGTGTGCTGCGCGTACTCGGTATTTCTCAAAATTTCGTAAGAGTACGCTGCGCACACAGCGCGTACCTTTTGAGCGCCCTTTGTACCTTATTTTCCAGCCCTGGAGACGGTAGTGAGGAAGGGAGGTCCTCTGAATGGAAGAATTCGTATGTACGAGTCAAGAGGGTTAACCAGAGAGCAAAAGAAAACAAACAGTCACAATATATTTTAGAAATCTTAACTGCATTCTGAATTTCTTTATGTAACGCCTATCAATGTTGGAAGGGCCCACGGCCCTCCAAAAATTAAAGAGACGTAGTGCCCACAAAACTTAGAATCAACGCGTTTGGTACAAAAATATATTTGTTCACGGTCGTTCTGACAGCTAACGAATATATTTTTATTTCAACGAAAAGAACAAAAAATACTTTTTTTTTTCGTTTTCCAACTGTAATGTATGCATTTACATATCCATGTAGTGTATGTATTTACATATACCAGGGCCGCATTTCCCATTAGGACGACCAGGCCTGTATCTAGAGCGCCAAATTTTTGAGGGCGCAAATTTCTAAATAATTAAAAAAAAATTTAAAATTTTATTTAAAAACTTAAAAAGCCAAGAACGAAATAAAGGATATATATATACAGCACATATTATTTCATGAACTAAATATTTTTTTTACTATTTTAATATGTTTAACGCTAGCGTACGAAATCTAAAAATTATTTAAAACGTCTTTCCCATTTAAATTTTTTGTACCGTACTTGCATCATCGAATAAGTAGTATTTAACTGTAATAAATCGATTCATTAATTAAGCTTCATTTAGTTAAGTTTTATTTTTAATTTAGGGACGGAAAAATGGAAAAGCAGGAAACAGGAGGGGATGGAATTGTTAGGGGCGCCGACAGTAAATGTGACTATATATATATAATCTATTATGGAAATTTGAATATGCGGTATATGCAGGGCCGCAGTTAGGAGCTCAACGCCCCTAGTATATTATATGTTGTTATTTCTGTATCTAACTGGAAGGAGACCCACACGCTGAACGTATGTGACGATGTGTGGAACCGGCCAGGCCAGTAACCTAGTGTCCTACCCCGCCTTCAAGTGGTGCAGGCTGAGCTTTCTATTTATGTGGCAAATTAATATTTGCTACACGGATAGAAAGGCGGAAGGGGAGGGCTAATTCACCAACCCGTCTAGCCAGCGTGGTGAAATTATGGCTAATTCCTCCATTATGTTGACACACCAGAAACCATGGCCCCTAGTCTCCAGGTGCTGGAGTGCTCCTGATCAAGGCAGCGGTCAGTGTGGCATGAAAGCAGGGGGTGCTAAGAATCACTGGAATGGCCCAGGCTGCCGTTTGTTATTGACCTTGGCTACGTTTAATGGACGATCCCTTGCTTCTGAAGCAAAACTTCAGGAATTGGAAGAAGAACTTGACAAGATCAAATGGGACATTGTAGGACTCAGTGAAGTTAGAAGAAAAGGTGAAGAGTTGGTGGAACTTAAAAGTGGACATTTGTTTTATTATAGAGGAACGGAAACTGGAAGAACAAGTGGTGTTGGCTTCTTAATCAACAAAAGAATTAAAGACTACCTTCTTGAAGTCGAAAGCACGTCAGATCGAGCAGCGAGGCTCGTTGTTCAACTAACCCAGCGATACCAACTTCAAATAGTACAGGTATATGCACCAACATCAAGCCATACCGACGAAGAGGTTGAAGAATTTTATGAAGAAATCAAAGAGTTACACACCAAAGGGAAACAACATATCAAGCTCATCATGGGGGATTTCAATGCAAGAATTGGACAACAGGAACAAGGAGAGACATCGGTTGGTAAATACGGATATGGGGAAAGGAATGAACGTGGCGATCAACTCATCGAATTTGCAGAAGCTGAAAATCTTAGCATCATGAATTCATTTTTTAAGAAGAAACCGCAAAGAAAATGGACATGGAAACACCCAAATGGGGGAACTAGTGAAATTGACTATATCCTGGCAAACAAGAAATCAATTATTGAAGATTGCAGTGTACTGAACAGATTTAATACTGGAAGTGATCATCGAATGGTGAGATGTAAAGTGCACTTAAATACTAAATTAGAACGACAGAAGCTCATTAGGAAACAAGTAAGTAAGAGGGTGGATTTAAAGAAATTAAAAGAAAATACCGAGGCATTCAAGTTGGAATTAAAAAATCGCTTTTCTGCACTGGAAGGACTTATTGATGAAAGTGATATCTCAGAAGCAAATGAAAACATTGTTAAGACAATAGTTGAAACTGCTGGGGAAATTGGTGGTGTAACCTGTAAAAAGCACAATAGCAAATTATCTGAGAAGACGAAACAGCTCATGAAAAGGCGAAGAGATATGAAGGTGGACAATCAAAATACCAGTTCCAGGATTGAGTACATAGAACTTTGTAAAACTCTGCGCAAAAGCATGAAAGAAGACATAAGAAAATTCAACTGTGAGCTAGTAAGGAAAGCCATTGAAAATAACAAGAGCCTTAGGGTTGTTAAAGGAAGTTTATCTGTTGGGAAGAAACACATCATTGCATTAAAAGGAGAGGATGGCACCGTAACAAGAAATAGGGAAGAAATACTTAGAAGAGTTGAAGAATTCTACAAAAATCTATACGAAAGTAACAGTGGATTAAACGAAGACATTGAAATAGTCGAAGGAACAGCTCCTAAAATCTTAAAAGAAGAAGTTTCATTTGCAATAAAAAGTATGAAGAAAGGAAGAGCCCCTGGTGATGATGGTATTACATTAGATATCCTAAAAGAAGCTGGAGAATATGTAGAAGACATACTTGCAAAATTCTTTACCAAATGTCTTAACAGCGGTAACATACCAAACCAATGGGATTCTGCAACAGTAATTCTTTTGCATAAAAAAGGTGATAAAGAGGATTTGAAAAATTACCGACCAATTAGCTTGTTACCTGCTATTTATAAAATCTTCACAAAAGTGCTAACACATCGCCTGCAGAAAAAATTAGATGCAGCTCAACCAAGAGAACAAGCTGGATTTCGAAGTGGATTCAGTACAGTGGACCATATTCAAGTATTAAGAGAATTAATTGAAAGAACACATGAATATGAACTTCCATTGTGTGTGGCATTTATTGACTATGAGAAGGCCTTTGACTCTATTAAAACATCAGCAGTCATCAACTCTTTAAGATCAACAGACATTGAGGATGTGTACATTGACATGGTGAAACGTGTGTATAAAAATGCAAGTGCAAAATTTCGGTTACATAAAGATACCAAAACTATCAAAATTGGTAAAGGTGTGAGGCAGGGAGATACCATTTCTCCAAAACTTTTTACTTCAGCTTTACAGATGATTTTTCAGCAGATAAATTGGAATAACAAGGGAATAAAAATAAATGGTGAATATTTAAATCATTTGCGGTTTGCTGATGACATTGTTATTTTTTCAACGAACCCATTAGAACTCCAAGACATGGTACAGGAGCTCTCAACTAGAAGTAAAGAAGTTGGACTCAAGATGAACCTACAAAAAACTAAGATCATGTTCAATAATTTCGTAGAGGAAACAAAAATACAAGTTGACAACATTGAGCTAGAAATTGCTGATTCATATATTTACCTTGGCCAGCTGATTTCAATGGATGGCAACATTATGAAAGAACTCAACAGACGTATTAAACTTGGCTGGAGTGCATTTGGAAGAAACAGTTTTATCCTGAAGGGGAAATTGCCTTTGTGTCTAAAAAGAAAGGTCTTCAACCAGTGTGTATTGCCAGTCCTCTCTTATGGATCAGAGACATGGAGTCTAACAGTTGGAGCAATACGAAAGTTACAGACAACGCAAAGGAGCATGGAGAGGTGCATGCTTGGAATAACTAGGAGAGATCGAAAAAGAAACACTTGGGTGAGAGAGTA
>QLNU02015003.1:90442104-90454401 GCA_006491805.2 Dysdera silvatica
TGGCTTGAAAAAGATTGGAATCACTGCCATAAACAGTGTCGTTATAAACCGATTTCACTGTAATAAGTTTTGTTTTAAGGAAATGTCCATTGTAACTTGGTTTTTTAAATTGCCCTCTTAAAAGTCGTCATGACTGTGAGATGTTTTCTGGAGTGTCCCTCGATTGGAAGGGGCGGGGGACTATCGCTTCTACCAGTCCTGATAGGTTCTTAAATATCCCTAATTGTGTATGCCCAGTGGCGTAGCAGTTCGAAAATAATGGGGGTGTTCAAGCATCTTTAAAGAAGATGAGGAGTTAGAGAAAATGTGTTTTGATACTTAATGTGGGGGGGGGAGGGTCCTCGAGACCCTCTTCCTACGCCACTGTGCGTGCCAACTTTAAAATTGAAAACTGAAATTATTTATTTCGTTTATGATCTTACGATTGAATCAACAGCATTAAGTCCTTCACGTTAAACTGAAATTCGAATAAATATTAAGTATTCGCAAGCATATGTTCTGCTCGGATGTCACGCTAAGCTGAAGGTTGCGTCTCAAGTCATAAATAGTCATTAAGCTGAACAACCGACTAAACTGCAGTGATATTTAAGCGTAGTCTCGTCCCCAGGAATATTTTTAGGTTACTATATATATGCTACCACTAGAACCTACAGTGTTCGAGGAATCCGAACCTCTGCTACCAAAGGAATTAAACCCAGGACTAGATGTTCTAAGCTGCCATTAGGAGTCCAATCCGGGTTTATGGTACGATAGACGATAGCGTTACAACTAACCCACCGTAGGATGTAAGCTATTATTACCCTTCACAGGGATAACACAATTACCAAATAATGGTCAACACACAAAGCCACCGGGGCGAGTTTTTTGTGAGTTTTCGTGGGGGAATTTATTGAAAAATGATTTTCAGCGCTAACGTATAAGTAGCCCAAGTTAGACCTTCCTCCTTCTCCCGCGTTCGTCTAGCAGTCAAGATACTCCGGGCTCAACGGAGGGACCCTGGTTCGAATCCAGAATGGGGACGGCGTCTCTTTTTCTCCTAAAACAAAAAAGCTCTAGTTTGAGCTATTTATACGTGGGTGCTGAAAATTATTGTATAATAAATTCCCCCACGAAAACTCACAAAAATCTCGCCCCGGTGGCTTTTCGGTGTTGACCATTATTTGGCAATTGTGTTATCCCTGTGAAGGGTAATAATATTCCCTTATAAACGGAGTTCCTTATAAGAGGAGTTCCCTTATAAACTATTAAATTTACATCCTTATAAACAGAGAAAAATGTTCATGTCCTCGTTCGTCTAGCGGTCAAGACACTCCGGGCTCAAAGGAGAGTCCTAGTTCGGATCCAGGATGGGGGACGGTGTCTCCTTTTCTCCTAAAATAAAAAAGCTCTAACTTGAACTACTTATGCATAGGTATCGAAAATTATTGTATAACTCATCGTAGGGAAATGGACCTAATTTTATTTTCCCGAGAATTCCGAATCTCTTTAGGTCTAGGGAACCATTTCCTGGACCACAGTAAGCAGGGTTTTTTTTTTTTTGGAACGTTGGGAGTCGAACCCAAATAAGCGACTCGTTATACTATTGCATCATCGCAGGGCTTAAGAGAATTAGTTAATTAGTTTTAATGTATCGAATTTAAATTTGTCACGGGGGTCCAAAATCGCCCCCCAATCCCCCTAAAGCTCACCAAGGCTCGTCTCTTTAATTCGGTTTGAATGTCGTGGACCTTACTTGTGGAAGAGCTCTGCTTTTAGTGAACTGATGTCCTCTGTGGGAAATCATCGTAGCTCGAGAACGTATTATTAGGAAAATCAAATAGGGATTCTAATTAGGTTGCCTTGCGCTCCTGGTGGGATCAAAGCCATAATGAGGGTTTTTGCCAGGCCTTTTAGGGGTGCGGACAGAGGTGTGGTCATTGGTGATGCTTATAGGTTTATAATGATGGTTCTGGGGCAGCTATTGTGGATGGATTATGCCTTTGCTTTATGCGGTTGACGCCCTATCTCCAGCACGGGTATGTAGCCCGGTCGAGTTGATTTTTTTCTTCTTTTTTACAGAAAAAAAAAAAAGATCGATTGTATATGCAACTTCAGTGTGAGTAGTTCCCCATTACAATATAATCACAATATATTATATCACGTATTAGCATTTATTACATAAAAGGAGGGAATATAGTGGTTATGACTTCATGGCTTTGGTGTCAACGATTCTGAATCGTATTTTTATTTCTTGTTTGTGGTAATGGTATCTTAAGGAGGAGTTGAAATGTATTTTTTTAAAATAAATTTTTCCATAAAAGGACCACCAATATTCATTACCGAGGCGTCAAATTTCGAACGACCTCCTTTGCCAAAAAAAAAATTCACTCGCCAAACTTGAATGTAAGTTGCCAAAAAATTTAAGTTGATTACAAATTTGACAAAAGAGTAAGGCTCAGTAACTTCCTATTACAATAGCAAAGCTATATTTTTCGTTTCTTACAACTTTTGTAAAAAAATTTGTCTTACAAACTCATTTCGCTTTCTCTCTCTCTCTCTTTATTATAAAAACTTTTTGCTGAAAACGTTGGCGAATAAAGTACTTTTCAAGTAGCCTAAAGAAGTAGAGTCGTGTAAAAATAAGGGTTGACATAATTCTAAATAGCGATTACTATTATCATTTATTTGAAATTTATGTGTCGTTAGTAATTTTCCACATTAGTTAGAAGTTAATAGTTAGCTTTTACTTCTTTATTGCCATCGTTGACTTGGTAATCTTAAAATTTGCATTTTGTTTATAATAGTAAACATTTTTATAAAAGTATTCATGATGGGGGATTAACAGTGGCGTAGGCAGAAAGTTCATAAGGGGGTTATAGGCTTAATGGGAGGGGTTACAGAGCTACAACTCATATATTCCTATGTTAAATATACAAAATTTCATTGCAATGGGGGTTACAACCCCCCAAATCCGCCCCTAGCCACGCCTCTGGGAATTAGTAAAGGTAGTTAATCCTCTGACTGCAATTTTTTTTTCTTTTTATCAAAAGCGCTTCAAAAACTGCATATTTCTTTTTATTCAATATTTTAAATCTACATGTAATTGAGAGTTAAAATATGTAGCACATTTTTGTAACCAAAGATGATGAGAGATGAAAGATGGAAAAATTTCATACCCGCGAAAATCGAGGGATTGAGCAAATTTTGTTACTTTCATGTTGCCCGTGGAAATCGCGGGATAAGCAGTCAGAGGGTTAATAGGTTGAAGTAGGTTATTCAGTAGGCTGTTATTTAGTAAATTGAAGTAGTATAAATAGAACCTAAAATACAGAGTCCCATATATATGGCCCTTACGCGTCCTGCTTTTTTTTCTACCGACTCGTACTCAGAGGTTTGGCTCCCTGGAAGATAGAAGTGCGAATTTCTTGGGAATCTGTAGGATTTGCGCAGCATAACCTTACCTGTCCTTGAACCATAAAACATAAATAAATAATGAGAGAGAGAGAGAGAGAAGTCGAATTTTTTCAATGTGTATGATAAGACGTTTAATAACAATAACAGAAATAAAGTAAATAATTACCTATCACAAACATTTTGAAATAAAGCATTATTTCAATCTAAGTGCCGTTTGAATTAAACTAACAATTATTCTTAAAAATTTAATTAATAAATCGAAGTTATGCATCCTGTATTTTCTATACATTTTTTATGTTCTTGTTTTGAAAGCGTATTGTCGTAATCTATACCGATACATTAGTAGCTCGAGATGAAATGTTTGAAACGGAAGCTCTCTACAAAGCACGCTCAAACACGCACAAATAAGACACGCATTCGAAGGTCTGTTTTTGGAAAATTTTGTTGTCACTTTTCCATTTACCATTAAATTCGATGAGCCGAAGAATGAATAACAAACTATGTGTGGAAATAATTCTGCACGTCACTTTGGTGATTAGGCACTGCAGATTTTACGTGACAAACACAAGAAACGTGCCATTAATATGTATTGCACATTAGTTACATGCATTCACACATCATCTGCGAACATCATTGATTTTATGTCCTACAAGTGGGTATGCGCTGAAGACAATTTTTTTTTTTATTCCGCACGCATACACGGAACGCCGGTGGGAACAAAACACGTGCAAAGAAAGAGGAATTGAAATACACCGAATGGGTAAAAAAGTTATAACCATTTGGCAAAGAAATACCTTATACTACCTTTACAGTGAATGAATAATATTACACTCAAATCTCGCTAATCTGGCATATGGGATTGTGCGAATGCCGGATGACTGGAACTGAACGGATAATGGATACAATGACATTTAGATAACAAAATTTTAGGTTTTGGTATGTACACACTACACAATCAAATTTGAAATAATGCATTTCAATTGTGGATAACTTTCGAAACCAATTTTTTTTTTTTTATGCGTAAATTTTCAAAGGATCAACTCGGAGTGAATGGAGGGAGGGGGCTAAATCCGATAGGAAAACTTAATCTGTCAAAAAAATTCATACCTAGTAAAGAGTTCAAGCAATTGGGGAAAGCAAAATTAACGTCTAGGGAACTACACCCCCCCTCGACGTCGAGATCAGTGCTGTAGTCGTAAAATAAAAGGCGTGGGAACGCTCCGTCTGACCTCATGATAATTGGGAGGGGCAGCGGGGAACACTGCTTCAGATTTCCAAGCGACGGTGAAGAAGCCACCTATATTTGTTTTAAAAAATCTTATTTTACCATTTTACACTTATTTTTAGAATTTTTTAAACAATTCCTAAATTTCTTTTGTTTATTCCTTAATTATTGAAATATTTTTGGTTGGTTGATAGAAGTTTATTTCTGGCCGTTAAAATACCAGTTTAAATATGTTGTTTTGGGTGAAGAGATAACAATTTTATTCATGTTAGTTGATACTGCGATCTTATGGTCAATTTTTTTAACGACCAGAATGTTTTAGGACACTTTTTTCCTAACATTAATTAATGCAAAAACAGTCTAATTTTTTGTACGTGAGAAGAATCACTCCAATTAAAAGTAAATGTGGGAACGCCGTTCCCACTCGTTCCCGCCCCACTACACTTCTGGTCGAGACTGGTTCCAGCCCTGACAAGGGCGGATTTACCATTTTGCCGCCCCAAAGCCACTTTATTGCCACCCTTTCCTACCCGTCTGCGCCTCCCAATCAGTGGTAGGAACATAAAAATTGTTACATTCAATATACGCTAAAATATGTTGCATTGGCAATAACTTTGTTGAAAAACAAACTCATAAATTGAAACATAAACATTAAACAATATTAACTTATATTGAAGTATTATCTCTTCTTGGTATATAATAAATCAAATTCAATTTTATTGAAATAAATTTTAATTTTAGCAAAAAATAAAAGCCCATCGAACACTTATATTTAAATGGAAAGCATGACGTCTAGCTTTCTTCTCGGCAAAACATCTGATTATATCATCGTATGGTATTGATTTTGTTATATCAGACTCAATACACAAAATTTTTTCGAGCTAGTCTATAGCCTATTGGGAAATACGGCACTGACTGCAGGTTTTCCATAGAAAATTTAAAATTTTCTTTGTTGGATTTTTTTTTTGTAACTCCAGATTATCGAACATATTGACAGAATAGTTAAATGCTGGAGTATAGAAATACTGCGTATTGGGATGCAATGTATTTGGTAAGATTCTGGAAACACTTGAAGATATGCCTTCACAAAAACTTTTAGAGGGTATTTAAAATTGTAAATAATTTTCTGCTCTAGAACTGTGTATGTTTTTAAGTTTTGATTTTTAAGAACTTGACGTTTCGGTTCATCTTTGCCATTCTTCTTTGGAAAACTGTTCGGTTAGTGGTGGTAGCAGACAGTTTGCTACCGTCACCGACTGAACAATCGGTTTTGGCCGATTTTGAAGAACAGAACGACCTGAAGATTCAGATCGTATGCGGGTCGTAATCTCTCATATTTCATAAACTCTGATTTAGGTTAAACAATTTTTAATAGTTTTCGTCTTTAAAAATTTCTAGATCTTGATTGAGTGGTACTACAAGGCGTTCCCATTGTTCCAACCCTTTTCAACATCTTCATTTAATCAGTAATGCGTTTCGTGGTAGTAATTGGCTTCTTCTCCGGAACTTTCGTTGCAGCGATGGCTACGAAACGAATCTTATTTGGTATGTGCATCTTCTGTTTTTTAATTTTCAATCTTTTCATTTATTATCAACTGTCTACGGGTTCATTTGCGTTTTAATGCATTTTAGGTGTGGTTAGCGATCAAGATATTCACCGCAACAAAATTGTGAATACAATCGAAACCGTCATAAAATATTTTAAAGAAACAACGAATGGAGATGTTCACTTTATAATCCATGTTTTTAATGAACTTCAATCCTTACATCGACAGATCGGTAATATCATCATCTTTCAAATTAATCATTCTCGCTATAAAAATTACATATCAATTTCCTGGGTTCACTCAGGTTTATTCTAGGGTTTCCTAGGTTTACCCAGGTTTACTCTAGGTTTTCCTAGGTTTACCCAGGTTTACTTTAGGTTTTCCTAGATTTACTCAGGTTTACTTTTATCTTTTCTGTATTTCATCATCTTGCATCGTTAGCGTACTATTGTTCATGCATTGTATATTTGTATGTATCATATCGGTTTGTATATTAGTCAGATAAAAATTTATTACGTACTAATATATACATATTATCAGGGTGCAATTACAGTGGCAATTGAATTTTTGCAGTTAGCGAGTAGGAAATTTAGGCTATTGTTCAAAATATCGAAAAATTTTGTATTAGTGTTACTATATGCTTGGAGAATATACGCCGTAGATTTTTTTTTTGAGGCCGGCGAGTATGGTACACCGAGATTTAGAGAGCTCTCTGCATTATACTGACACTGTTCTATAAGAAAAAAAAAAATTTTTTAGCGAAAATACATATAATAATTTTTTTCCTGTCTATGCTCATTAGCAAGGCTCACTGGCGTACGCAGGGTGTTTGATGGAGGTTATAACGTCACATTGCGATGAAATATTTTATATATAGGCTATGTACATATAAATACATGGAGTGGTAGCTCTGTAACTGCTCCTTCCTCCATTACAGAGGGTGTTTATACATTTTTAGAACGATTTTGATAGAGGATAAAATGTTTTTCTTTGGAAAAAATCTGGCAACAGCTTCTTACTTAAAGACACTTGTCTTCTTCTTCTTCTTCTTATGCTTCTGGTTATGGTCTTTTAATCTTCCCTTCCACAATTTTCTATCCAATGCCTCTTCTCTACTCCATCCATACTCTTCCAGATCTTCGGTCACTTTATCCTTCCATCTCAGCCGTGGTCTTCCCCTCTTCCTCTTACCCATTACCACCAGTCTATCCAATACCTTTCCCACATATTCCTCATTTCTCCGCTCCATATGCCCAAGCCATCTTAACCTATGTTCTTGTATTTTTCTTCCTATGGGTCCAACCTTGACCGTACCTCTAATTAGGTTATTCCTTATTTTATCCCTCCTTGTAACACCATTCATCCACCTCAACATTTTCATCTCAGCCACTTCCATCTTCCTTTCATGCGCTCTTGTAATTGGCTAAGTTTCCGCCCCGTATAACGTTGCAAGTCTCACCACCGGCCACCCTTCCCAATGAAACCCTTGCACAATTCCCCTCCCCACTCCCCACATCTCACCACAGTTTTGTACAATTTTCATTTCATCCTTCCGCTTACTTTCCTATCACAGAGCACTTCACTCATCTTTCTTCAATTTAACCACCTACACTGGATTCTGTGTTGTATCTCTGTGGTCATAACTCCATCTCAGCCTACAAATGATCCAAGATACTTAAATTTTTGGGCTGAAGGTAATCCTTCATCTTGTAGACCTATGCTACTTACGCTTTCTCCATTTAGTGCCACATATTCTGTCTTTGTTTTGCTTATTCTCAAACCTCTAACACTTTCCCCCATTCCTCGGTTTTCCTTTCTACTTTTTCACAGGATGTTTCGCATAGTACAATGTCATCTGCAATCAGCATATTCCACGGTGCGTTACCCTTTACGTCTTTCACTATAACATTGATTATCAGAACAAATGACTGAGGACTGAGACTGAGACTAACTAAGGACTGAGAGCTGAACCCTGGTGCAGTCCAACCTTTACCGGGAACCCTTCTGTCAAACCTACACTACTCCTGACTCGAGTCTACTTCTGACCCGAATCTCTACTCCTTCGTACATTTCCTTTACAAGTCTTACATACTTTTCCGGTGCTCCCTTTTCTCGCATAAATCTTCATATCTCTTGTCTAGATACTCTATCATATGCTTTTTCCAAATCTATGAACACCATATGTAACTCTGCTTTCATATTTTTCACATTTTCATGTGGTTCTGGCATGACATTTTTACGACCGGATGCCCTTCCTAATATAAACCTCCCTCATTTATTCGGGTTTGGGACCGGCATTATTGAGGCTGGCTTGCCCACTTCGGTGGCTGAGTTACTTACAGACATCTATGTCAACAATCAACAAAATAATAAATCAAGATTTTCGGCTTAAAAAAGATAAAGAAACATAATTTTCACTGGTTATTGCCGAGGCATGTGGTTTAGCAGAGAACATTTTGTAGAACCCTGTATAAAAAAATATTTAGCAGGAGATAAATGGAAATACGTTGTTACCCTTGATGAAGCATGGGTTTACATAAATGAGTGTAACAAAAAAAAAGGTCCATTTACTATCACAAGCGCGGAGAAAAAAATTTCCAAACTTGGTTCCGAGAATACAAAGGAAGTTTTAGTGAGTGGGTTTATGCAGGTTTCTCCTGAAATTGCAAATTAAAATTAAAAAGAGCATAAAAAATGTAACAATCAACTCACCATACAATCAGACGAATGTTTTACGCCTGATATTCATAGAAGAAATTCCAGTTCTTTATCCCAACGTCTTTCAAAGAGTGAAATTGCACCAAGATAAAGCCACCAGCCATACTTCGAAATCTACGACTGCTTTCCTTGAAAACATGAAAACTGATGCATTAATTACATACATATGTACTTTTTCAACATATTCCTGCGAAGTCTCCTAACGTTGCACCTACGGACTATTGTGCTTGGAGCCTGCTGGAAAAAGCTCTTTCGAAGCGCAAACCCACTACGGTTGATGGTCTCTGGATAGTGCAAGAGAAGCGGAAGGCAATACCCCCTGCAAATTTTACGAAAAGCCCTGCTATCATGGAAAACATAATGCAGACGTATAGTAAAAAAAAAGGAGGGGCTTTCAAATCGAACATTTAAAAACTTAATATTTACGTTTTGAACATTAATGAGACGGCCCTGAATTTGTTCTAAAATTCTGTAAACACCCGTTGTATAAGCTTACTCACCCTCATTAACTTTCTGCGTATGCATGTGCTAAGACTGTGTACGAGTTTTGGAGATATATATATATATGCATTTAAAAAATATTATTAAGCGTAAAATATTTTTGATATAAAAAAAATTTCACATGGGAAACCTCCTCTTTTTTTATCAAAAACAGCCACCCTCTTTTTTCAAATCCTGTGCATGGTTCTGCTCATCACGCATGCAAAATTTAACAGCGCTAGGATGTTTTTTCTTATTCTTTTCGGAGTGCTATTTCTGTTAATAAAATATGCACGTGTTGAATGTACGCATGCACCAAGGTTGCCGTGTTTCTCTGTAATTCCCAAGGGGTGTACATAAAAATGCAGCAACACTTGTGCACGATATATGATTTATTTTAATTAATAGAAATACATTTGAAATTTTTTTGTTTAGATACGTGTAGCATACCAGGTGAAATTCGAGTATTGGTGTCCGCAACGCCTTGTAACCAGATGTTACGCCTTTCAAGGCAAAGTGCTAAACTTGAGATGCTACACTTTGCCGTTAATATTAATGATTGTAGTTTGCCCCCAGTTTCCGTCCATCGATCTTTTGTGGATAGTGCGCCATCATCAGGTGTTGTCAAAGCCATTTTTGATGTAGTCCTGAACAGGAGCCAAGATTCTGATATCCTCATATTCCACGATACACAATATGGTAAACATTATTTTATGATTAATACGTTTTTATATGATCTGCAGTAATTGTTGTTACAAATCTTTATGCGACATTTTGGTTATTTAAGAAGATTTTTAATTTGCTTTTATATGATGTTATGTCGATTCTATTGTATCTATCCTAAATACAAGATTGTTGCTGCAGAAACTGGGCCACATTAGCAAAATCTCCAAACCTATCAAGATACTGGTGTACGCAGAGGGGGGTTGATGGAGGTCAGTAATTCCCCCCCATTGCGATGAAATTTTTCATATATATACACGGATATATGGAGTTGTAGCTCTGTAAGCCTCCCCCCTTTGTGAGCCAGCGATACCCCCCTCCCCCACCAATAAACTTTTTTACGTATCGAGTTGTTGAGAGTATCAGACATGGATAGCAATCCTAAAATATTTTAAGTATATCAGCAATTTGTCACTACGTGCATATACTTATCTACTATAAAATGTTTGAAATATTTCGCAGCATCTCTGATAATTTCGTTGGGAAGTAAACATGATGACATCCTCAACATGTAGGTGTCTATGCTTAGAATCAGTGTAATTGTTGGAATCTATTTTTTATTGATGATTCTATCACGCCTTTGATTGCAAACAAAAGTTAACGAGAGTTATCAGTGACTAGTCATCTATAAAATTACGCATGTGTGCACATAACTCTGTAAATAACGAATGTCAGAGTTTAGTTATATTAGTTGAAGGTAGGTGCATAGAAATTCAAAAATTATGAAGCGATTCAAGAAGTTCTCAAAAAGATTATGCAATTCGGCATTAAAGGGAAGGCCGTACCTTCTAATCCAATGGGAGGGCTTGAGGCCGATGGGGCCCCTTTTTCTGACGTCACTAGTTGAAAGGTTGCGTTTTCGTCGGCTTTAGGCAAGTTTGACGTGAGGCGCCGGTACAGATCTGTTTCGGCATTTTTTAAATAATCCAGACACTTTCTAAGATGCTCATTTAAACAGGACATCAATATTTTTTATAACTTAAAAGGGTACAATTTGTTTGAATTCGTATAAATTGTATGCATCAATTTATATATTTTGAGTGTTATACAATCTGAACTTTACTTAATGGGATAATTTCTAGGCATTTTTCAACCTTTAAGAAATTTGGAGATAGCTTATTTTACATAAACTGTATCATATACATAACAAACTATTGCCCTGATTTTGAAACTTAGTTCAACTCGTAACTTTTTTGCTGCATATTTTAAAATATGGTTAAACTTCTATAATTTGAAATTTCCAAGAGAGAGTTTTTATTTCGAGTTATTTACTTTTTGAGTTATAAATTTTTCAGTGCTCTTAAATTTTATGTAATTTATAAATAGAAAGAATAAAGACAGTGAATGCCTTACTTCAAGAATTAGGAGCTAGTGGATTTAGCCATTCTTATTTTCAAGTAAACGGAAGAACTGTACCAGAGCTGACCAAAAAAGCTGAAGTTCTGAAGGAAGATACCATGCGACTGGATGCTATAGTCCTGGCAGATTTTGCAGTATTTAAGCGAATTCTTGATGAGGTAAAGTCCGTTGTAATTTCAACTTACTGTGGAATTAAATAAGAACCTTCACATGTACAAACAAGGACGTCATTATATAAAAATTAATACACTTTAAAACAGGGGCGGTCTAGGTCCTCTCAAAGGGTGCATACCTTGGACTATCAGAGGACGCAAGTCCTTTAGCTCATGAGAGTGCAAGTTCTATCTTCCATGAGGGCTCACCTGCCCAGTCCGCCCCTGTTTTTAAATCTGCAAAGAATATCGTGTAAATTAAAGTGTAGTGAATGAATTTAAATTATTTTATGTATAGACCGCATAAATCTGCAGATAAATATAAGCGCCAACGTATTCTTTTCAAAATTTATTGTTGGGGGAGGGCGGCACACACAACACACACATACATATATATATATATATATATCAATTATTGTAGTCAGAAAAAGCAAACCAATAACAGGGATTTTGTGCGGTCCTTGATGAAGAACAAAATTCTTGGTATTGTTTAATCTTTTACTCCTCTTCACCTTTTACTACTACAATGTCAATTTTTATTCTGAGATGTTTCTACTATTTTAATTTACTTGGTTTTATTACCTAGTGTTATATTACTTTTCTACTTTAACTTTGTCTAAATTAATATACAATTAAGTGTAGTATATTTATGTATATTACATTAGAAGGTACTACATGTCACAATCATACTACAATTTTG
>QLNU02015003.1:90454501-90471722 GCA_006491805.2 Dysdera silvatica
GGGGCGGAATTTCCATGCGCGTTGGCTTTCAAAGTGAATTTACCGAATAAACGGTCAAGAACATTTATTCAACGCCTTTTCAAAAACAAGACTTCTTCAATTCGTTACAAATTTTCTATGAAAGGCGTTAACAAATGAAAACGGCACGAGATTGGATAATCTTTAAACGTTAATAACTACGGAAATATGGATTTCTCAGCATTTTCACATTAACATTTCTTGCTTAGAATTTTGTAAGGAATCGCGCTATATTCTAAACATCTTGCTATCATTCCGGGCGTTAACAGGGACCCTGTATAGTGTACAATACAATTCAATTCAGTACAATATGTTTTCATAAGAGTGTTATCTTTGTTACGTGTATTTTTCCCAATAATATATTATATTTAGTTTCCTAACTTATATTAATACAAAAACTTTCTTTAATTTTCATACTTCATATCTTTTGAGATTAATTTATTCTTATATTGATAGTGATTTCTTTAACTTTTATTTGCTTAACTTTGCACGAAAATGATTCTTGTGGTAGGTCAGAGGAAAATGCATTAGTTTAGCTAATCACCGACCTATTCCACTCTATTCTGATATATGAAGAGTCAAATCAGATATAGAATACAGAGATTATACTAAAATTATATTAAGATAAAATGTATCGAATGATAGGGGTTAACTTCGAAAATTCTATGTGAACGTAGAATGTAGGTATATGTCATTACACAACAAGGCCACGCAAAGGGGGGTTTTGTCGGATAAAACCCCCGTTTAAACAAAAAAAATATATTGGCTATAAAATAAAACTCCTTATAAGGCGAAAGAATTCTTTTATCAAAGCACCCCCTTTTTTTATCAGAAGCTCCCTTTTTAAAATCCTTCAGCACAATAACATAGAATTATAAAAGCAGAGTATGTAGTATGCAATGCAAATAATAAACACTTCCATTTTATTTTAAGTAGAGAAATAATACCTGTACCTATTTACACTAATATGTTCTTAAACTATCTACTAATGGTGGAACTTCGAATTCCCAAGTTAAACCCACAAACAGCATTCAATATTTATGAAGAATCCTTACACACAAAAAAATGGTCCCATCTTTTGTTTCAAAGATTTGACTAGATTATTTCCTCTTCTATGCAGATCGAATAGTTAGCTCTATTTTTCTGGAAATATACTTTAAGCTGCAGTAATAATTGAATAAACCCTAAACTTAATTCTATGACCATCTTATGCTTTCTCTGGAAAGTAAGTTTAGCCTTTTTTGTTGAAATATACAAGATATTTTATTCATTGCCAAACTTCAAGGAACGTTCAGTAAGGTATTAGAAAAATAATAAGCTCAATATTTTTAAATTTTTAAAAAACGTCGTTTAAGAAATATGATCATAAAATTCAATTTTCTTATTTTTCCGCATGGGGAGTAGCGCGTAGGGGCAACACTTTTCTTGTGTGCACAGAAGCTATGCCGGGGAAGTAGCAGGTGAGGGGCGACACTTCTCCTGCATGCATAGCTGTACACAAGCTTGTAGGGGCGACTTAAGGTATATTTTCAGGAGGAAGTGGGGAAACCCCTTTCACAAACGAAAAACAAATGATATGGTTATATGTGCAAAAATATTCCATCAGTGAATCTAGGTATCCCCTAAATATGAGCTTATTAAGTCAACTGCTTCTGGAGATATAAATATTTACTTTCAGGGAGATTTTCGTGGGTCACCCTATATCATGTACTATAATTCGCGGTGTATAAGAGCTGTGTGGTCTCTAATAATAAAACTTATTGCATAAAACTATTATACGTTCTGTCCTTTGATCCGTAAAACTTAAAAACCTGTAGATCTGGTAGTACTCTCTCTCTAATAGCAATAAATAATAGATTAATAATAAAAAATAAATGTGGTACAGTACCCTGCATCTGTTTCCATTTCCTTTCTCTTTCTATTTTCAAGTATTTTTACGGTTTTGGTAATTAGAAACCATATAGCTCATATACGGCAAGTTATGGTGCATGTTATGGAGTGACCCATATCTCCTGAAAACGTATATCTCAAGCAGTTGACAACTCATATTTAAAATAACCAAGTCACCTGACGGGTTGATACTAATACATGTAATCCTTATCATCTATTTTTGTCTGTGAAAAGGTTTTCTCTCCCTGAAATATACCTAATCACCCTACCTCTACTTCCTGCTTACAGCTATGCACATGCAGGAGAAGTGTCACCCCTCTTACGATGCTACTTCCCATGCGTGGCAACTGTGCATACAAGAAAAAAATGGCCCTAGGCGCTACTTCTCCTGCAGAAAAATACAAAAATTGAATTTTATAATTCATCATATTTCTTAAACGATTTTTTTTACACCAGTGGATAGGCTGTGAAATTTTGTACATTTACGAAATTACGCTATCATGATTTGTTCAGAAGTTATAGCCGAAAAACAAAAATATGGTCGATTTTCGAGGGGCGGGTCCACCCCCTAAAAATAATTTTTAACCGATAAAAAAAATACGTATCCAATGTTTTTACACCTTCTACAAGTCCACCAAATTTCATTAAAATAGGAGGGGAACACATGGGTTGCTTTTCTTGCAAGAGCTACTTCCCTTGCGGAAAAAAACAACAAAAAACGAAAATTTTATTTTATAACTCATTATATTTTTATACAATTGTTTTACACAGGTGGATAGGCTGCAAAATTTTGTACATTTACGAAATTACACTATCATGATTTGTTCAGAAATTATAGCCAAAAAACAAATCTATGGCCGATTTTCGAGGGGCAAAATCACCCCCTAAACCTATTTTGTAGCCGATAAAAAAATACGTATCCAATAATTTGGCTTCCTCTACGAATACACAAAATTTCATTAAAATTGGAGGGGACACATGGGTTAGTTTCCTTATTAATGTGAACGATTCTATTAACATACCAAAAATTAATTTATTTTATGATTATGTTCAGAGATTATATAATTTCTTTAGCCAGAGCATTAAAATATGGGAACTTTTGGAAAATATAGAAAATGTTAAGCAACAAACTCAAACTGTGAAGAGATTATGTCCAACTCGAGGTCATCAAGGCATGATGCTCTTTTTGCTCTTCACTTTAGATACGCGAATATTATGAAAGTTTTAATTTACCCCATAATAACGTAAAAAAAACACAGAAGAAAGAAACGAAGCTATTGGCATAAAAAAATATATGCAAACATATGAATTTCTCTTACACACCAAATTACCACAGTGATTCAAGCAAAAATATTAGAAACAACAAATTTAGTATCTAAGGTTCTTCAATCACCAGACGAAAACCTAATTAAAGCAACCGAAATGTTAGGTGAAGTTGTAAAAAATTTAAAAGATTATTGGAATGGTTTCTGTAAAGCAAAAGAAACCGCCAAAACCGTAGCTTCCTGTTAGGGCGTCGAATGCCAGTTTTCGAAAAAAAGACAAATTCGTACTAAAAGATGTTTTGGTGAATTAAGTAAAGACTCGCGTCTTAATGATCCGGAGCAATCTTTTAAAATTAACGTACTTTATACAAACGTAGATATTATTGTCTCTCAAATCTATAACCCGTTCACTAGCATGAAAGGCACTTTACTTAAATTTGAGTGCTTGTATCCTTTAAATTTTGTTAAAAAAATGACGATGAATTGCAGAGTTCTGCAAAATATCTTGCTAAAGAACTCTCTGCTGACATTTCCTCCGAATTTCCCCAAAAATTACTTTTAATGAGAAATGTTCTTAAAACAGATATATTAAAAATGCAAAACGGATTTATTAAAGACTTAGCTGAGCTTTTGATTATTAAAAATACATTCTATACTCAGTATTCCAGATGTTTCAACTGCACTGAAAATTTTTTAACTCTTTCCGTAACATTGGCGAGTGTAGAGCGATCGTTTTCGAAACTCAAATTAATAAAAAACTATATTCAAAGTTCAATGACACGAGAACGGCTATCCGCGCTAAGTGTCATAAGCATTGAAGTTAATCAGGCTCGGAAAATGGACATAGATTCTTTAGTAAAGGAGTTTGCTGAAAAAATATAAAGACAAAAAACGATTTTTACGGTAACCAACAAAAATAAATAGTAAGGACAAAAGTGCCAGTGCCAATAGAATAATGCTTGTGACAGCTCTTTCTAAAAATAATATCAGCAGTGGACGAACTAAACATATTTTTCAATAAAATATGCGTTTGCCTTTCCTCATCTCCCTCCCTCTGAAAATCCAACAATATATTGTTGGTTTGGTGCAAATAAATACGGAGGTAATATTTTTTTTTATCATTATCTATTTTCATATATGTACATAAAAATTAATTTTCATACAAGGGGGCCCCAAAAAGTGCCTTTACGCCACTGTTTGGACATCATCAAAATTTTGAGTTCCACTGAACTAAATTTTTCAACAAGAGAGCACTACCCCAGGTTGGAGTCAACCCAGCAACCTTCCAGTTAAAACCAAGAAAAAGATGTGCTGTCCATTGCCAGCGAAGCCATGGGTGCTACGTTCTTCTTTCCGTATAAATAGTTGAAGAAGAAATTTCTAAATATAGAGACTGTATGGAATGGAGATGGATTAAATAATTCGACTTATTTTTGACATCACCAGTGGTAATTCACCACAATTTTGAGTTCCACTCATTTGCCTACGCAAGCGCGGGTCCCGACACCGCCGCTCCAAGGGAAAAATTAACATCAGGTGTATGGGAGCGAAGTCATGATATAACTGGCGCCAAAATTACTTTAGCCCCGCTTAATCTGAGCGGCTGCGACCGCCTATGGTCAGGATGTTGAACACGTTATTTATTTTGCGAAGTGTTGTATATGTATAAAAATACGGAATTTTCAATTTTTTACGTGTCCTCAATCAAAAAAATTTCTAAAATATTTCTCTGTAACTAATCAGTCAAATAAAAAAGGTTTCACGCTTCTACGTGGAATATTTGCTGAGATATGATATATTTAAAATTTTGCATTTGAGCACCAAATAAATAGGGACCTTCTACAAACAGAAAAGCGAAGATAGCATTTTAATTAAATTGTAAGTGCATGTTCAGTTCAAATTTAGTTCCCGCGCAAGTTTACTTTTTCTTCCCAAAAATAATCCTTATAGCTGGCCATTGTTTCACCCGGTGTTTCTCAACGTGGGGCTCACGCCCCACAAGGGGGAAATTTTATTGTTACGGGGAATTCGAAAATTTGTAATATATAATAGATACAGATACTATAAATATAAGTGGTATTTGTGTTTTATTTTTATTTATTTCAGATTTAGAAACATCGTTTTCCAGAAAAATTTGGATATATATAATATATATTATTAATATAATAAATGGTATTAATATAATAAATGGTATTAATATAATATATATAATTAATATAATAAATGGTATTAATATAATATATATAATTAATATAATAAATGGTATTAATATAATATATATAATTAATATAATAAATGGTATTAATATAATAAGGTATTAATATAATATATATAATTAATATAATATAATTTCATATTTAATATATTTCTTTATTCTATTAAAAAGATTTTATTAGGCAAATGTGGCGGCGGGGGCAGAGGGATTACAGAGCTTTGGGTTACTATAAAAGGGGGTTGCGGATTACTTGGCTACTATAAAAGTGGGTCGCGGCTTTAAAATGGTTGGGAACCACTTATGTAACCTAAAAAATTACCATAACGGTGATAAAAGTTTATAAGTGGTGAAATTTAACTTCTAATAATTCCGTAAATATTCTATTTAGAAATAAGAATTTTCCTTTATTTAAATAACTCGATATAGAAACGTACGTTTCTAACTGGCATTTTTTTGGTAGGCCACTCGAATAAAAAATTAAATTTCGTGTTTTTTTGCATATATACTCCCGTAATAATTTTGCATTATACTCCCGTAAAATAAATAAAATATTCAAAATCCTTATATACTTCTAAAAGTTTTTCTATGACATGTTTTCTATGACTAATGATTAAAAGATAATTGCAGTCAAATCTATTTTGAATCACTCTACATGTTACTTGCATGTTAATTGTTTTAAACATTTTTTTCACATTACATTACACTGCTTGGTACACTATATCATGGGCCCCAACTCTATGTAACCCAAATCCCTTCGCCCCCAAAACCTATTTGCGGGGTCCGGGCCCCAAAATTCATGAGTAATAAATAAATGCAGAGCATGATGAGGATAAGAAACATCACTTACATAATATATTAATTGCTATTGCAAATATTTATCCTGTTGTTGCAAAGATGTGTTTGAATTTAATTTAGGAGCAAACAGCTCTTGGCTTTATTAAAAATTATTACAAATATAGGATTGTAATGTTATAATAACTACCAAGCAATTAAAGTTAATAAAAATATTTTTGTTATTGTCTGTATTTAAATTTTAAAGAAAAAGAGCTCTCACCGGCTTGAAATTGAAAACTAAACCCAAACATTGGATAAGCTTGACGATGGCCTAAGCTCTCAGCATTTTTTTCCAAATTGATGCCTCTGGTACATATTAATCAAGTTTAATCTCTCTACAAGACTGCATTGTAATCAGTGGTGCATCGTCGGGTGACGCGAGTGAAGCGGTACTTCACCTAAAGAAATTGGGCGGTTGAACAGTTTTTTTAATTTAATCTCCAAATTATTTTTATTTTTTTGTCAAATTTAAAATTTGATTAGAAAAATAAAATTTAGAATTTTATTTTGAGCCCACTATTTTTTTTTGAATTTAATTCCTTTAATATAATTGGAATTACATTCAGGAACAGAAGGCTACGTTTTTAAGTCAGCGCTTTAAACGCGTTAAACGCACCAACGAAATATTGCCCGCTGAGAAAAAGGGCCGAATGAAGCGACGATAGAAATTCAGAGCTTCGCTTCAAAACGGAAATGCTTTGCGAACATGGTTACCATGGCGATGGAATATTTACGGCGAAAGCAAGTACTGTCAGAGAAGAGAAATTTTTATCGCATCATCATGTCAGCTAGTATTGCCAGATCAGAGGTTTTGCATGGGGAAAAAGGTAAAAATTACCAAAACAGAGGTATGGCTTGATCAGAAATAAAAATTGAGATTTTTGATTACCACAGAGGTTTCTAGAGGTAAAAAATTTTCTGCGGGGATGTGTTACTGGTCAAAGAAAAAAAATTAAATCAAAGAATTGAATCAAACTTTGATTCAAACTACAAACAGTTTAGTGTTATATCTGTTAAAATTATTTAATTACCCTGAAGTATTTCGAGGCACGTTGAGTGGTAACAGTAGAAGCGTGTAATTTCGTTGTGTTTTTGTTTCTTACGTGGACAAAGGACCTTAAAATCTTTAAAAAATCGATTTTTTATTTATTAGTTTAAAAAATAATATCGATTTTTGGCAGTGTTTTAAAACAAACCGCATCAAAATTCTTCAATTACTTCTTGCACTATTGTATAAAATAAAAATAACTATTACATGTTACCTTGTTACCAAGTTCCAACTTGAACGCTCTTTTTCTCAAAATCACTTTTTCTATATTGCGCAGAGATTATCTTCAGATCTATGCGCACTAGAGTTCTGAAATTTTTAATATGCTTTTATATCATAAATACCTATATTTTAAAACCAACTGACAAAGTAAAAATATATTTTCAATAATTTAAAAAAATATGATATTTAAAATATGTCGATTTTTTATATAATTGCTATATATTATTTTTTATACATTTTAATGACTTATTTCTTCCATATTTTCTGGTTTTAGGTTAAAGCTGGTACCTTTCTTGGTAATTTGTGTGTGTGTATGTGTGAATGAAATGTTTATGTGTGATAATGGGAACCGTATCATTAACAGTGTGAACAGAAGATATATACACATTAATAAGCCTGTGAAATGAGTAAATTCCGCCTTACTTCCCCACCCCTTTCCTTGCAATTATATGCTACACTGTACCGCACCATGATCGTTTTAACACACTAGAAGAATAGCGAGGAGCTTGCTAGGAAGGATGAGACGTCCTTTCCACTTTCCTCACGTGACTAATGAATTACGTTTAACATCACGTGATGTGGAGCCGCTCGAAGAGCAATCGTCGAACTGGGGACACTGCTGTGTCCATCTTTTATATAGTTTAAACTTCAGATATGCGCACTATGCTACAAGTTCTCAAACCGCCTAGGAAATCAATATTTCCGTTACTTGATTCGTTAGGTTAAACCTAATAGGTTCCTTTACAATATGACGTTTCCCTTAAATGACCAGGTATGTATTTTATTAGAAACCCCATTTTCCAAGCGGAATAACGATGATAAAAAATATTTTTTAAGTAAGGAAAAGCCCATGCCTGTGTTAAATGTAAGTAAAGTTGCAAAAAAAGGACAAAGTATATAATCGGCATTTTAAGATTTCGTGATATTCGGAGTTTGAATGGCTGTGTGGGAGTTATTATTTAAATAAACTTTTTTGTATGCCATGTTTAATCATTGGTGTTAAATCAAATGTGTGGAATAAGAGTGGTTTCAATGATTTTGGTAACGTTACCCGTGCTCTTCACAAACATAAAGGTTTTTTTACCATGTGGATTGTACATTATGTTTTTCAAACTTAAAAAAAAATTTAAGTGGTATTGAGGATGCTTTAAAAGAATACTTTAGGCAATATATATTAAACGCTTCAACGAAAATATGCAGCTTAATGGACGTTTCATTCAATTGCCCGCCCATTCGTGCTGTTCTTTACTTGGGGAAGCAAGAATTAGCATTTCGTGGTCATCACAAAGATGTAACCTCCACTAATCATGGTAATTTTAAAGAATTGTTAGAAACCTTTATTTCGATAAGCCCTGTGGACATTCATGAGCACTTTTGAAAAATCACACCCATGTTTGCCGGCAATTCTAAGACTATTCAGAATGAAATAATTGACTGCATTTGGCAATATATCAATGAACATATCGAAAAAGAAATAAAGGATTGCATTTTTTTCTATACAAGTAGACGATTCCACAGATATTGTCCAAAAATCTCAATGTAGTATCATAATTAGGTATGTTATTGCTGGTGGAAAGTTAGTGGAAAGATTTTGGGGATTTTATGACGTCAGTTCCAATCGGACTGCCGAAGCATTGTTTAACCTTGTATCAAGATGCCTCGAAAAATTTAACTATAAATCAAAACTTATAGGAGAATGTTTTGATGGGGCAAGCGTAATGTCAGGGCACTTAAATGGTCTTCAGTCCAAAATTAAAGAAGTAGCGCCACAAGCAGTTTTTATTCACTGTTTGGCACATCGTCTGAATTTAGTGCTACAACAAAGCTGCAACAGCATTTCACAGTGTCGCATATTTTTTGCAACTAAAAGCGACATACCTGCATTTTTTCATCATTCTGCCAAACGAACTCACGTGGTCGATACAGTCGTCGGAAGACGAATTCCTACTTCTGTTATTACGCGATGGACATCAAACTCGAGAATTACACAATAATTTCTGCCACCCACGTATTAATTACAGCTCAAACTAGAGCTTATGTAATTTTGGAGAAAAAGAGACGCTTTCCCCATCCTGGATTCGAACCAGGGTCCCTCCGTTTAGCCCGGAGTGTCTTGGACCGCTAGACGAATGAGGACAGGAAACAACGCTCTCTTTCTCCGTATGTAAAGGTGTTAAGGTATTATTACCCTCCGCAGGGATAACACAATTGCCAAATATGGTCAACACAAGAAAGCCTCCGGGGCGAGATTTTTGTGAGTTTTCGTGGGGGAATTTATTACTGTAATCAGAAAAGTATTCTCAGTAACAGAGATTATGCTCGGTGCAGTAGTGTCGATTACGATGCAGCTCGCTGCCAATGGATCTTTGAGAAATAGCGACGTGTGTAATGGAACGACGCATTATGGTATATTACCTGGAAGTCTAGTGGATGAGTGTAAGTATGGAAAATACCTAGTAGACGCTGCTTAGCCGACTATATTGTGCCAAATTTGATGTTTGATGGATGAGGCGTAAGAGATGAAGTTGTTTTTCATGATTTGAGCTGTATCCCTTGGTTTTAGTTAGGGAACTATGAACACACATACTTACCTCGATATTTTAAACAATTCCATGCTGCCAATATTGTAACAACTGTTTGGTGAAGGCCCATTCTTGTTTCAACATGATCGTGCATCTGTCCATAAAGCGCAGACTGCAGAGCTCTGGTTTGATGACATGAATGTTGAGAAATTAGACTGGCCTGAAGCGTTAATCCCATAAAGCACTCTTAGAATGAATTAAAACGAAAACTGCAAGCTTGACTGCGCTGCCCCATATCGGTGGCGGAAATGGCCACTGCTCTTTTGGGGGAATGATGGGCAATTCTCCCTGAAGTATTTTAAAGTTTGAGAGATAGCCTTCTTAGCAAAGGCGCAGTTATAACCGCAGTGAAATATGGACCCATGCCATGCTAATTTCTTATACCTTCGCAAAGGAAGCAGATGTCCGAATATACTTTTGATCATATAGCGTGCATTAAGCACCCTGTCTTCTCCAGTAAAACTGCTATTCGTGAAGAACGGACGAAAGGAGATGATAATTTATATATCGAAGCTAATATGTACCTATATCTACAATCATGTGGATTCGATCGCTATAAAAATACAGCCATTGACTCACTTGTTGTATACATGAGTCAAGAACTGGTAGAATCTACAAGGAGGGTGTGAAACATCCGCCCAGAAGAGAGTACGCTGAGCTATCGGAAGGAAATAACCATACCTTTAAAATACTCAAGGGAATGTTGTATGTACTTACGAACTTTGAAAAGAGTGGAACTGCACAGATAATTAAAAGCAAGAGTATGCATTCAGGACACTGCTATACATTTGAAGTCTAGTTATTGAACTTATGGGTAGAGTTTGCAAATGTGGTTAGTTGGCGATTTCACGACACAATCCTTCCATCTTGTACCACATGTTTGTGAGAAGGTTCGCTACAAGTGGATGTGAAAGTAGACATATTGTATGATTCGGTGACGATATGATGCAAGTCTAAATGTAGAGGTAAGGTAGATTGCGGATATTATAACCACCATTCTTGCCTATTCGTTTAACTGTAAGCATGATTCTTCAACCTCTATAAAAGGCGTTAGCGGCCCTGGGAGAAGCAAATTTTAGCTGCCCTCAAAACTGTTTTAACATAACACGAGGATAAAAAAGGAAGACCGGAGTTTAGAATTATAAAATAAAGTTTTTCGCCGGTCCAAATGCGAAAGGTAAACAGGAGATAATGAAGTTAAAATGAAAATAGGCATTTTAAAACAAAATTAGCCAGCACTTGGCACTTCTTGCTTCACGTTGATGTTGTTAATAAATGAAAGGGTTTTATTTATGTATATTGCCACATTATAACCATAAATAAAAACCAGTAGGATATAGTTATTAATTCCTGTTTCTCAGAACTCTGCGATATTCTTTTCTGTCGGAAACCGGGAGTCTCTGCAGGGGCTATATGGACATCATAATGGACGTGATAACGTGCATCATCATCTACTGATGCTAACTCATTTGACTAATAACATATGTATTTATTTTGACCACCATTTAGAAGCTGCATGAGCATTATGGGAAGTATGACGTCACACAAAAATGTCAATTGACCGAATACTTTGTCGAAAGTATATAAAAGCCGCTAAAAACTGATTTTTTGGTGCTTGCACTATATTGTTTTAACGGCACTGGGCGGCCGTTCAGCTCGCCCCCCACCAAACACGGTCTCTACCCATGATATACCTTAATTTTACTGCAACTCTTATCCTTGTTCACAATTGCAATGGTACGAAGAGCACGAGTATAGCGCAATGATATCTTATAGTTTAGAGTGTCTAATTTTGTTTATGTTCAGATATCGACAATAGATGTGTATGTGATGATCAAGTAACAAACAGTATCAAATCAAGTACGCGATCATGAATATATAAAGCTAACTCCAAATACAATGGGGCATACAATCGCATTTTAGCAACAACACTGCTAGTCACTTTAGTTATTATTGATGGTATAGTCCTTTCGTGGAAAATTGGCTGGTAGAACCGTTAGAATTCAAGGGAGCTGACGTCTCAGACGGCTTGTTTCATTGCAGTAGAGAGAAGAGCGTCTTTCATCGAAAAACCGGTTATCAAAGACGCCCTTCCCTCTACTGAAATGAAACAAGCCGTCTGTGACGTCGGCTCCCTTAAATTCTAACGGTTCTATCCGCCAATTTTCAGCGAACGAACTATAGAAGGAAGTGTAGGAGGTATAGGAATTTTGAGAGGTGCAATGCAAATAAGTCCTTACAACTACACCGACACCCAGTGTGGTAGCGTAGGGGGCCACCGGGGCGAAAGCTCTGGGCGCAAAATTTCAATATTGAACTGGTGAAAATGGAGTGCTAAGGGGTTTTAGAAGGCACAATACATAACTTGCCCCGGGAGCTGGCAACCCACGTTACGCCATTTCCGACGCGATTACAATTTTTACATTTCATCTAAAATCTTCCCAATAGTGTAATGTCTTAACCAGGTTTTCACACAATACCACTATGATGGAGTGAGTTTCTCCATGTCCTCCACATAATCAGTTATTTCGTTGCTATTAAACTTATATGGAACATTAGGTGACGGTGCATCACACTTACTATTTGACCGCCCACGGCTATTATTATAGTATTTGCAGTAAGTGTGAAAGAAACAAGAATGCTTATCCCATAGGATAATATTCAGTATTATATATATATATATATCATCATTTCATCAGTTCAGCCATTGTAAATCCACTGCAAGATGAAAGCCTCCTCTTCATGTTTCCAACTAAGTCGATCCTAGGCTTTTTGTTGCCAATTTGGCCTAACATATTTAATGATTTCTTCAATCCATCTTGTCCTTTGTCTCTTCCTTGCGCTTGTAGTATCTAGTGGAATCAATTCTAGGGCCTTTTTGGGCCACCTGTTGTCCGTTCCTCTAGATATGTGACCTGCCCACTTCCATTTCAAAGTTTTTAATTTCTCAATAATACCACAAATTCCGTTTGTTCTCTGATCCAACTACAGGCCTTTCGATATCGTCGCGCAATGCCAAATATCTGTCGATCCATGGTCCTCTGTACTACTCGTAGTTTTTGAATGCCCTTAACGTTCAATGTCCATGCCGCACTCACATGAATTAAAATAGGTAGGTTACTTTTCTCTGCAAAGAAATCGGGAGTCTGTTTTTAAAAATTACCTGAAGCTGATGGAATGGTTGCAAACCAAACTTGACATGACAATCTCTTGATTTGTATTGTTTTTCATTGTAATTTGTTGGCCAAGGTATATATAATTATCAGCTTTCTGTATTTCTTCTCCCGAAGTATAGATTTTGTTAGTTATCAATATATTTTTTTATATATAACATGTAATCACATATCTTAAAAAATTAAAATTACAGAACGATGAAATTTTAGATGAGATTTAATTTCTTGGGGGAAAGTGATATAAACAATTTAAACCAAACATATTTATTATTTAATTGATGTTCAATTTCTGTTAGAATAAAGCTAAAAAATTAAATTAGTTTCTTGAAAAAATTTCTATTTAAAATTCTAATTTTATATTGTGGTTTGTGTGTGTTCATTTCAATTTTTTTCTCATTTTAGATTTCAATTAATTGTTTTCATCAGTTCTTGGTTCCACTTATCTTTCCTGAGGGCTACTTTTTGTCGTATTCAATCAAAAATTTTAGTTATTCACCGCTTATTTCTTAAGCCTTGTCTTGCAATATGCTCACCTAGAAGCGGAAAATGGAAAAAAAACCGTTAAAATCAACTCATCATATTATCAGGAGAATGCTTTATATCCAATATTTACAGAAGAAATTCCATTTCTTTATCCCAACGATTTTCAGAGTGTGAAACTGCACCAAGACAAAGCCATAACTCATAAAATTTGACACTGGTCGGAATATACGAAATACAAATGAAGAAGGTAAAAGATATTTACCATCTGCAAAAATATTCGCAACGTTTCGAGAACTACTGTTCCCTTCATCAAGCGAAAGTGAGCAGTCATACCTCGAAAACTACCACTGCATTCCTTGAAAAAATGGAAACTGATGCAAGTGTTGCATATAAACCTGTTCAAAATATTGCTGCAAAGCCCACTGATGTTTCTCCAATGTACTCTTGTACCTTTGTTTTGCTGAAAAGAGCTGTCTCTAAGCGCAAACCCACTACCGTTGTTGGACTTTGGAAAGTTGTGGAACAGGAATGGCAAGCAGTACCTCTGGAAATATTGCGAAAAGCCCGTCTATCGTTGAAAGTACGATGCACACTTACAGCTCAGAAACAAGGTTATCAGATGGAATATTTAAAAAAATAATCTTTACATTTTAAACATTAAGAAAATGGCTTCGAAATCATTCTAAAAATGTGCAAACACCCTCTGTAGGCGACAGCCTCGGGCCTGGCGATTTCGTGGGATTGCCACAAATTTTTAAATGCTAATAAATAGTTACGTATTTGAAATTTTTTAATATATATGTACAACTATTTGCGAATATTTAATTGCATAATTTTTCTAAACTTCAAGCTTACAAACAAGAGAATATAACATGCCAAATTGTTATCATATTAAAAAGCAGTAGAGAGTAATTTTGGCTGTAAACCTTTTAACTACTGTCGAATATCTTTATTAGAAATTAAGCACAGAATCTTTTCAAAATGACATCACAAGTTGAAAAGTATTAATTTCACTGAAAAGGAAAATAAAGCTTGACCGCGCCACTCAGTGTAGTCGCTTTCAAATATTTGGGGTCCACGATTCTAAATAAGTTTCCATCCTTCGACATCAAAGTCAGTTTTATAATTAAACTTATACCCTTTTCTCATAAACAAAACATAAGCATAGATGATTTTATGTCGAGATGTGTAAATTCCATATAATAATAGAGGGATGATAAATGTGAAATAACAAAATATAATAAATATAAAATAACAAAATAAAATAAATGTAAAATAACAAAATAAAATAAATGTAAAATAACAAAATAAAATAAATGTAAAATAAAAATAAAATAAATGTAAAATAACAAAAATGTAAAATAAAAAATATAAAATAACAGAACATGTAAAACAACAAAATGTAAAATAACAAAAGCATGTAAAATAACAAAAAAAAAAATGTAAAATAACAAAAAAAAATGTAAAATAACAAAAATGTAAAATAATAAAAGAAAATAAATGTAAAATAACAAAAAGAAAATAAATGCAAAATAACAAAGAAAATAAATGTAAAATAACAAAAGAAATAAATGTAAAATAGCAAAAGAAAAAAAACAATCAGAAATGACAAGAAGAAATAAATCGAAAATGACGAAAAGATAAATCGAAATCATACAGATAATAATCAAAATGAGTGAAATCTTATAAAACATCCACGACGACGTAGTTCGAAAACCTCTTCCATGTTAAGGTATGGTAAATATAAAGACATGTAACACTATCTAAGGAGGCCAGTTTCTTGATTTAAAAAATAGAGATATCTCGTTCATCAGAGAATGACTTTCGCTAACCTTATGCCAGGAAACCCAACCAAGCAATCAATTTTTAAACTAAATCGATAAAACTGTTTTCGTAAAAATCTATCATATTTTCTTCAAAATGGTTCGATATAATTAGAAAATTGAAAATGTTTAAATTGTATCACTTTCGTTCCAAGCATGCAACGAATGTTTTCATACAACAAAATAAGCTAAATTTGGAGATTACAAATTGCGAAAACCTGTAGGTCAAATGAGAATATGAAAATAGTAAAAAAATAATATAATATAAACTTCAAGATAAAAAAAATCGCCAAAAGCGAAAAAATCTTAAAAATCTTCTGTAAGGTTCAGACATTGACTTTGAGACGATATTTACCCAATTACATATTCGAAAAGTCTTCCAGAACTGCGGAAAAAGTTTCCCGTAACGAAAAATAACATTTTTACGAAGGGTTCTTGCACTACTACAATCTGGAGCATGTTCTTTCTCCTAACCATGTTCTGTCAGAAGATTAAACACCTCATCATTCTTCGTAGAATGCTGATTTTCCATTTGTCATTTAAAAGTTTTTTCCTATATCGCCTGTTTATACTTGTTGACATTCCTCACACGGTATCTGGTATATATTGTGTCGGTTAATTCCTTTTACGGAGCTCGTCTCACTCACTCTAATGAATCATTTACTTTCGCTACACTTTCCCCCCTACTTCCCTCACCTTTTCATCGGGACGAGTAAAATAATCTACTGGTTACTTATGTCAATAACTTGGGTTGGCACATATGTAAGAACAAAGACTAATCCTTCAATTACACACAAATAAAATGTCGTTGCCTCCATATTCAAGGATTTGGGGAAATTTAATTTAAAATTTCCAAAGGGAAAACGTGAACACATAAATTAAAAAATGCATGAGTGGATGGAAAGAAATTTGAATCCCTTCTTTCATTATTAATGTACATACGTAATTTTAAAATTTTTTTCTCTTACTGAATACTTTCTCAGCATTTCGTTTGTTAATTTTTGCCTGAATTAATATGATTTTGGTTTAACTTTTGTTTTTATTTTCTAGTGTAGTAATTGACTGGACTTTGGAGTTCTAGATTTATTAAAATGAAAAAAATATATGTAGCGTATATAAGAACTGAACTATTTATTAAATTTAATATGCAAGATTTGTTTACGATTAAAGAGAAGAACATAAAGAACATGATTTTAAACAAATTATTCTATCAAACTCGGAACGTTCTTCACTAAGTATTGGACAATAAAATTAAAAAAACATTTTGATTTGATTAAGGCATTTTGAAATGAAATCCACCATGTGTAATTTTTTATGTGTTTTTTCTTTTATTTTAGCAGTTTATACAAAATATGTCGTGTATAATTGATTAAACGTAATTGAATTTTTCTCAACTATTTAGAGAAGGAACACCTCTTCTCTCTCTAGTTTTTTTACTTAATTTACTTAATAGCTTAAATAATTAATTTTCCTTTCCTTTCAATTTAAGAAATTCGATTCGAAAGATATCTCTAGAGAATGTCATGTTGAAACCATATTTCAAGATTCTACTTCAATTACATCGATATTTGGTTTAAACGGAGAGAAAATTATAATTCTACTCCTGTATTTGGGCACCCAGGCACAGAGTCATGGAGAAACTTGGTGAAACGCCAGGGGCGCAGAGTC
>QLNU02015003.1:90471822-90487938 GCA_006491805.2 Dysdera silvatica
GCAAGGACCTATGCTGTGGGGGGCCCGGCCATTTATAAATGGGCAAGTTGGGCACTTGCCCAGAGCCCAAAATTTTTGGGACGCAAAGGGCTGCGGATTGATTGATTGATTGATTGATTGATTGATTGATTGATTTATTTATTTATTTATTTATTTATTTATTTACCGTAGAATTCTGTCGATCAGCTTTCCCCGAGAAGGAGCCCTCCACCTTTTATCTAAATCTGAAATTCTGAAAAACTGTTTGAAACCTTAGAGAACAGAATAGTACTATTCTATTCTCTAAGTTTGAAACAACCCCGCCACCCAAGGCGGATCTAGGCAGGGGGCGTGCACCCTCTGAGATTAATAAGTTTACATTAAAAATGATTATTTTCAAGTAAAAAATACTTAAAACTAAACTTACAAATTAAACTTTTAAGCTATGCGCCCTCGCTGAAATTTTGTTCTGGATCCACCATTGCCCCCTCCATCAATATATATTACAAAAAAACAACAACAAAAAAAACTCGTCGTCAAATAAACTAAATTTGTTTATAAAAATATCATTATTATATCTTATAATAATGCACATAAGGTAGGCTAACCATAAATGTCGCTCCTTCCCTATCGTCTGCGATTTTTCGTCGCATTTGAGGGGGCGGAAGGACAGAGTTTTATTTATTTCTGCTAGTACAGATGGGGGGGGGCAAATGAGCGTAACTAATTTCGAAGTTTAGAGAGCTAACGTTGGCTGTCGGCGCCCCTGATTACATCGCAAATTGCAAGTCTTCGGGCTCGGACGGGCTCGGGCCCGTCGGGGCCGTTTTTGAGCACAAACTCATCTCTACCGTGAGCCCATATGCCTATGCTACTTCTCCCCATTTTCCTTTGATGTCACATTGCGGTAAGTTGTTTTAATAATTTCGTGTTAATTTTACTTTTTGTCCGCAATAAGAAAACACATTTCCATCTATGCAGAATTGTGTCAAAAATATGTTGAGCTAGGTCAGTGATGTCAAACTATTGACGCGTATGTCAATAGCGACAAATTGCTATTTTATTCAAGACACGCCTGGGGATTCACATATACCGGAGCTTTTGACACCCTGAGAAGATTCGTCACAGCCTTGCTGACGATATTTTCATGAGCTCCTTTATTTATGCTTCGTTTTTGACTTTAAATGGCATCAAAGTAGATAAAAGAAATCGATTGGTTAATGAAATGAGTATTGCTTGAGGAGAGTTCAAGTATTACATAAGCAATATTTTGGCCATTTTATACCCCTCTCCCTCCTAAGCAAAAATTAACATGGGCTAACATAGGAAAATAAGCACAACAGCAATGCCCTCTCTCCCCAAAGGTGCTTACGTAATACTTGAATTCCCATGCATGTGTATGCGTAATTTTAAAATGTACCGCCAATGTTTTAAGCATTTTTTTTTTGGTCATTTACATTGTGTACAATCAATAATGAGGTCGAACTATCCAATAATTGGACTATCAACACATATATATATATATCATCATCATCATATTCAACCATTATCTATCCACTGCTGGATGAAGGTCTCTCCAAATGCTTTCCACACAAGTCTATCCTGGGCCATTCGTTTCCACGTCACCCCAACCTGTTTTCTTATTTCATCCACCCATCTAGTTTGAGGACGTTTTCTAGGTCTTCGGTGGTCTCTTGGAATCCAGTTCAGAATTTCTGTTGTCCATCGTTGATCAGTTCTTCTTGCAATATGCCCAGCCCATCGCCATTTCAGCCCTTTTACTTTAACAATGATGTCCTCTACTCTAGTTTGCTCTCTCACCCAAGTGTTTCTTTTTCGATCTCCTATATACTATCACACACACACACACATATATATATATATATAATATTGGACTATCCACCTAAGCAGGCAGCAGTGGAAAAATAATTGTGTTTGAAAACATGATCCACATGAGTGGCAATGAATACATAATAGTAATAATAATAATAATAACTTTATTAAAACCTAAAAGGTAAAATTACACTAACATTGGGAGTAAGACAATATAATCGTAAAAATATAGACAATAAAACCAATAAGGTAGAATACAACCAATAAGGGAAACATTTTAAAAACCACGGCATATCATAATTCTCCTAGACGGCAACAAAGCCCGACAAAGAACCACGTGATACCAAATTTTCTGGCAAATCGTTCCAAACCCTTCCTGAGCTAAGTGCAAAGGAATGGAAACGTATATTGCTTCTCGCAGGCGAAATTCTGACACGTAGTGAATGTAAAATAGAGGTGTGACCCACAATACAAATTATCTGATGAAAGTTATTGCAGTAAATGAGTCCATAGATAAATTTATGAAAAAGACGACGCCACTCCCATGAATGCAGCCCCAAGGAGGAAAGACAATCACTATAAGACAAGCCACACATACTACGAATATTCCTAGAAAATCGCCCTAAGGGAGATTCCAACAGCCTAATATCGCACACCTTATAAGGCTTCCAAACACGAGAGGCATATTTCAAAATTGGCATGACAAAAGTCTTAAGAGCAAACGGCAAAGTAAACAGGTCGCATCTAGAGAAGATCCAAGCAAGTAAAAAAAAAAAAAACACGGTTAGCCTTTGTAGCAACACGACGACAGCGGGCTGAAAAGTCCAAGTTCTTAGTTATTAAAACGCCCAAATATTCCTGTTTGAAAACATCCGTTAATGCAGCATCACCCACAGAATACGTGCAATGAGCATTGGTAAAACCAATGTGAAATATGCTTGACTTTAATATCGAAATCTCAAGGCGATTCATCCGACACCAGTGGTCGAGACGGTCACAAGACTGCTGCAAATCGAAGGCTGACTCGAAGGAGCGGATAGGTGAAAAAAATCTCAGGTCGTCTGCAAACATGAATGACTCAACTGGTTTCAATATGTTTGAGATATCGTGAACAGAAATCAAGAAAAGAATGGGACCCACAATAGACCCCTGAACCACTCCGCTAGCAACTAGAGCGGAAGAAGAAACAGCATTACCCACCTAAACGCGTTGGGTCCGATTAGATATCAAAAGCAATAATAATGCGGACGAGTCTACTAAGAAGACCAATCCGCACCAGTTTATCGAACAGAACTGATCTAACAACCTTATCAAAGGCTCTGACGAAATCGATGTAAATAATGTCAACAGGATGCCCATTTTCCCAACTTTCAGACCAAAGATCAACACACTGCATTAACTGAACTACAGAGGACCGACCAAGGGTGAAATCAAACTGCTCCCTAGGGATGACTTCATGAGAAATAAAAAATGGCATCAAATAAAACAGCAAACATCGCTCAAACAAGTTTACCACAACATTAGTTAGTGAAATTGGGCGGTAATTTGCAGGATCAGAGCGATCCCCCTTTTTATGAACAGAGACCATAACGGTCTCAGTCCAAGAACCAGAAACAACACCAGATAAATAACTTCTACCAAATAAAGTAGACAAAATACGTTGAAGGGGGGAATATCAATTTCCTAAAAAGATAGGAGGAACACAATTAGGTTCAGCAGACCTAGATTTCAACCCAGCCATGGACCTAACGATAACTCTAGGGAGAAAGGACAACATACCATTTTTCATCCTCAATTGAAGGACCACCAGACAACTCAAAAGGGTATGTATCACTCAACTAAACCTTTCCAAAAGTTTTTAAAAAAATACAAGCCTTATTCAAATCTGATGTCACCAAAACACCAATGGAAGAACGAAGGGAAGGCAAAGGTCGATAACCATACAACCTCAAACTGGCATACCTAAAAATGCCAGTGCGATTCTCCAGTCTACACAACCCACGCAGCTTGGCAAATTCAATCCTAGATGCCATTCCCCTATTCATTGCAGACAACAGATATTAAGAAGACCTATTAATCATAGAAAGATCACCACGTAACAAACGCCAAGTCCTAAGTTTTTTCCTAGACAAATACGACAGACGACGGCTTTTTACAGGTCCACGACTGGAACGGACAGGAACGCCAACCACGCAATTAATAATGGCCCTCTCATAAATGGAAAAAAAGGTAGATATATCGCATCCAAGATCGAAAAAACATGGGTCGATACTATCCATGATAACAGTCATGGAGTCCTAATCCGCATCAAAAAAATCGGAACGGACACGAAATCTAGTTGACCGAAGCAAAAAATTGAGCAAATATGGGTATATGAGGCGGACTATCGCTATATGGAAAAAGATCAAAAGAGATATCACAGAAAAAAAAAGATGCATCATAAGAAAACATTAAATCCAAGAAATTATTCCCTCTTGTAGGAAAATCGATCAGTTGAGAAAGTTCACAGAATCCTAGGGCATCAACGAAGTCCAACTGGACAGTGGATCCCACACAATCATCTCCAGTCCAACGACAAGTACTTAGAAGTCGTTACTGAAGTCGCCCAAGAGCAAAACTGGGATATCGATCTAGACCAAAGGTGCCAGAACACCAACAATACCCGCAAATAATCAGCACAGCCCTACAATGTCGGTGGAATATAAAAATAGATGATCCTCAGCGCAACCCAAAATATCCACAACTCAAAATATCCACATCCACCAGTTTATAAGGATCAAGATTAGGACCAAGAGAGCACGGAATACTGGGGAGAGAATTTTTCACAAAAACGCAAACCCCACCTCTAACCGCCCCCAGCCTATCCCTCCTGTATATGGTATAATAATCAGGACATGGGAATGAGTCAGGGTACCGAGGAGTCGCCCAGGTTTCGGCTACGCATAAGATAACGATGTCATGGGATGTCATATAAATGTGAAGATATGCCAATTTATTAACCAAATTCCGAGCATTAAGAAAAACAAGACGTCTTACGTGTCAACTATCACACCGGAAACACTATCCCGCCTCTCCAGTCCAACAGCCAACCTGGAAACCACATCACCAGCCAGCCTCCTAGGACAACCGAAGAAATCAAAAATAAAAACACCCTTTGGCCACAATTCAGAGCTCTTTAAAGTATCATAATAATTCTCCCAACCGCAAGGACGAATGTAGCGTGTAGGTGAGAATTTCTGATCTGGAGCTTTACACAATCAAAGTCGAAATGCTGGTCCCCAATCATATCATAAACCTCAGTAGATTCGACAGAGGGCTCGAATCGATTCACCATCAAACGCTAAATCCTTTTAGTTTTCACAACATGAACTCTAAGCTCTGAAGTTTACAGGTAGAGATGCAGAAAATTCGGGAATATTGAAATGTGGGAATCTTGTCTGGGATTACAGCGCCGCTTCCGGCGACCACTCTTCCTGTTTCCCCCTACAAACTTCCTCCTTGAAATGCGGGAATAAACCCTCGAATTTTCGGGATTAAACTGGGAAATTTGAACACATTAGAAACTTTGATGGGAAGAAACTACTTTAACAATGTTTACGTTTACTTTCTCTTACCTTTATTTTTAACCCTTTTTTTTTTCTCGTGGAAAGTTTACTTACTTTTAATTTTGATTAAAGGAGTAAGTATACAAATTAACTAATGTATATTTTTATCCGAAAGTTCACTCTAACTAGTACTGTACATTTTAATTTATAAATATGTATGATTATTAAAAAGTTAACACATTCTTAAAATTCCCTACAGCAGATATCTTTAAGAACATGACTTTAAATGCAATCTGCACAACAGAAATTATCATTAGACGAAGAAATAATATTCCATAAGAAATATTCCTGAATTCAAATTAAATAATGTTATCACTTTAAGGTATTAAATATAAAGGATTTTTATCGATTAATTATCAAGCTTGGTTCGATGTTTATTTCTTAAAATAATAAGTAACACAAAAATCGTTTTATACAATTCAAACGACGATATTTCAAAATTCCCTAACATTCAAAAAACCTTTGTTTTGCGAATTTTAAAAGTTCCCTTAAAAAACTTTTGCCCCCAGCGGCCGGGGTTTTCCAGCCTTTGCATCTCTACTTCAGGGAGGCTTGAAAACCACAGAGGGCTCCGAATAAAAGTGGGGGGTGGAGGGGCTTGATAACCACAGAGGGCTCCTGGAATGATAAAAGTGTGGGGAGGAGGGAGGCTTGAAAAACCACAGAGGGCTCTGAATGATAAAGGAGGGTTGGGCTTAGAATTCGTTAATGTGTTTTGATGTATTTTGTTAGTATTTTAAAAAATATAATAAATGTCTGCAAATGTTTTTATGAAGTTAGTTAATTCTTAGTACTATATGCTTTGACAAAATTTAAACAATACATATGTAATTAATGTTCAAAATGGTTTATGTGAACAAATCATTTTTAGCAATGAAGTTAAACTAATCCATTTCACATAAATGAGTAAATATTGCATTAAAACCTTTTGTAAAAGTATGCAAAAGTTTATAAATTCCCTCCTTCCTACTGTAGACTAGATAGAGATTAAACCTTCGTGTTAAACACATGACAGACACGTGATCACCCAGAGATGCCAACCTCAGAAAATAGTCGTTCGTAAAATAAATCAATAATTTTCCGTAGTTTCCCGTAAAAAGTCAAGAATTTTCAGCAGTTTTCAGTAAAACCATGCTCTTTCATTTCCTGCAAAAAATGTTTTTATAAGTAAAGCATGTGCATTGTTATAGAGCAATATATGTACCCCCATACACACACACACACACCTTGAAACAACATGCAAGGATTCCCAATAAGGTGACTCAGTTTTCCATGTTTATGTACTTATACCATGATCACACTCTCACCAATACCATTTGGAGGAGGAGGAATGTCCTTCTGTATCAGTTTTGTAGCAGGAAAAATGGCTTTCGGTATCGGTTTTGTAGAAAAAAAAACACTTTTGCATCAATTTTATAGAAGCAAAAAAACTCCTGCATTGGCTTTGTAGAAGGTGACCATCACAATTTTATATTTTGCACAGGAAAACTGGTTTTCGCATGAATTCTGTAGTAGATAAAAAATAGTTTAATCAAATGAATGAGCACAATAAAAATGAAAAGTCAAATGTTTCATTGAAAAAGTAAAATTTCATAAATATCAATTTCCTTGTTTTTTCATTTTGAAACGTCTTCCCTATTCTTCTCTTGAGAGGCTAAAATTATTAAAATACGCAAATCAGCTTCTGTCAACAAAATTTGCCCACTTTCATTACAGGCATATTATTTCTTTGAATGGAAATTTATAGATGCAAAATACAACTAACGACCGCGAATTTCGTACACCACCGGTAGGTGGCGTATCAGGGAGAAATTCCTCTATTTTGATGGAAAAATACTAAAAAATGACCAACAGTCATTAATTACAGTACATTCGAAAGTTCACAACTTTTTTGTTGGTGGAGCATGAAGGACGAAATCACGCATCGAAAAAAAAGTATCGCTCGTTAATTAAATTTTAAAAATAATATAAATTAAATATATTGAATAGGTAAATTTACTACTGAATTAATCTGCAAGCCTCAGCGTGTGTAGATAACGAAAGCAAAAGAGGAAATATTCCGAAATAAATATGTGTTGCAAAATCTCGGAGCAAATTGCGCTCTATTTTCTAAAATACCGTGAGGAAATTTTTCTGAAATTTTAATAAAATACTGGTAAAACTTCAGGTCCACGTAAAATTTTAAAAACTTTTGATGCTTCGTAAAACGGCCATTCCTTACTACAAATATCGCGATACACTTGCCGAAAAGTTTTGTTTGCCATTTTTTTTTCGTTTGTCCAGCTGTTTTCATAATCATGGCTGCATTTCATTTCGTTGTTTTAATCCAAATTCAAAGCAATATTCACACGCAACGCTAGACGTAAAGAATAACAGAGAAACAGTTCGCATGTAAATATACACACGAAAGGCGTCAAATAACAGACTTTATTTTCCCTCTTGCACAGGCGTAGAGTTATATGGGCCTGTGCCCCTCCCCCTCCACCAATAATTTCAAAGAACTTGCAATTTTACATATACTGTAATGTATAAATGTGCATAAAATGTGCTTGGGGCCCCCAATAATTCTTAATACTCTACGTTGCTGCCCTCTCGGCTGATCCATACGGCGCAACGGGGAATCCCGATATATTTAGTTCTTTGTGCTGGGTAAACGCCATTGTTGGGGAGTGGACAAATCAGAAGCGTGGCGTCCGAACTTGGAAGCCGCAGGCGATTTGAAAAGTGCGTTCTTTTTTTATATATATAAAAAAAAAAATATGTTTTTAGGGGCCAATAGAAAATTGTACTTGATGATCTTGAATGAGGTTTTCCGTAGTTTTCTTAGTATCGATCGTAAAACCGTAAGGTCGAGTTAAAATCCGTTTGTTTGTTTGTTTGGCTTTTTTATGGCGCAAGAGCATCTGGGCTATACTGCGCCAAACACGGTATTAAAATCCGTACAAACTACGGAAAATCCGTAAAAGTTGGCATCTCTGAGTTGTGGAAATCTGTTTTGAATATGCCTTTAACGTCAAAGACAATTTTCACCGTCGTGTACAAAAAACTCAAAAATTACTACAACAACAACAAAATTCAAAACGAAAGGAAAAAATTTTAAACAAAATTCTACGACAATTTATTTTGTGAAAAAAAAAATCAAAATAAATTATCGTAGGGCTATTATTATATTAATTGGGGGAGGGGAGGGGCAGATTATATTTTCAGAGAGCTCAGAGCTACCCCCCGAACGAAATACACACTCTTAACACAAATAACCAGTAGAACCGACTTTTTGAAACAATAATTTTGTTGTGGGTTGGGTTCCTCGAACCCCTGATAATTTTACTCGTGGGGGACATACTAGTACGGAAATATATACACAACGTCATTTGACTTCTTTTTCATCTAAATGTTCTCGTTAAGATATTATTACCCTTCTCGGTTACGTGTTGGATGCTCACGTATATTTTTGCCCACGTACGATTTGCCACGAATTTCCCACCCAAAAGGGGAGAAGCATCGCCTCCGGCGGTCCGGTGGGTAGCTTCCTAATACCCCCTTTTCCTATCCCCCTTCTCTTAGTTCAGTTCAGCTTCTTTTTTTTTCCCCCAACTTTTTGGGAGTTTTCAGATTTATTATTCAATATAACAAAAATACTAGAGAAAATCGTTTACTTATATTTTTATCATCAGTATAATGAATAAAAAACGATTATTCGGTCAAAACTTAAAAGGCGAAAATTAAACAGTCGGAGCCAATCGAAGATATTGTTCAGTATCCATGTTTTTCTTTTAAAGAAGATTTAAATCTGAAACGTAATTCGGGAAAATTTTCTGACGTTTTTGATATGTGAACCACTATACTAGAAAATGATATAATTCTGCAATCTAATCAAATTTAAAAAGCTAGAGGTTTGAAGAAGATAATTAGAAAGCTATTCGTATATTAAAAACTACTGTGAATACGTCTATTCTTGTTTTAAATCCGCATGTTTATGTGGAATGACTTTCTATATTTAAAAATAACGAAGGCAAATCAAAATCCCCCTCTTACCGATTCCCATATTGAAGATTCATTTAGATTATCCTTGTCGGCATGGATACCCTATTATAAACGCTTGGTAGCGAATACGAAGACATAGACTTTTCATTAATAAACTTTTGATTATTAGTTATCTATTTTCTAATATACATGCATGTTTGATCCTAATGAATCCGTTTGTTTTTTTTAATGGGCCGTTCCATGTTCAGGTACGTGACATTCGTAAATCGTATTTTCCCTAGATAATTATTTCAAAGGTAATAAAACTAAATATTTAGCCGAACTTAAACTTAATTTTATTATTCTAAAAATTTCACTCTTGCATCTGTATAAAAAATGTTGCAGACATATAGAATAATTAACAGTATGGTAATTAAATTTGTAACTATCACATATTCGACAATTTTTGGAAGTTCATGTTAAGTGCAATATTTTGTAAATTTATTTCTCTAAATATACAATGATTTGAAGGCTGTTTTTATTTCAGTTGAAAGAGGAACTAAAATTATGGAAAACATTTTTCTTATACATCCGTAGAATTAAAGCGCTGTTGACGAAAAAATTTGAGCATGCTATCATGTATGTGCCAAGGTGATCATCTATGTGACAGAGTGAAAATTGCATGTGCACTTCAAATATATTGTTGCATTTGTGTAAATGGTTAATCCCCATACAAATATTACTACTAACTATAACTGGAATAAAATTGGTTTACAAAGTACACGTGGGAAGAGAGGGCTGGAGCGCCTTCCCCTGGCCATTTAAAATTTGATTTGCCCGAGTCTGCTGTGCATTTACTTTCAAAAATTTTGCAGTCACATCTTAAAATAAGGTACTTATTACTGCTTAATATTTACTGACAATTAATTTTGTAATATTTCAGTATCTTGTACAGTCACTAAAATGTCTGATAGCCTTGACAAGAAAGTAATAGTTTTTATCAGCCCCCCACCCGTAAATATAGTGATAGGGCATATGTGCCGTATTTTTCACTTTTCGATTGTTGCAAGATGTAGTGGGGTGTCGATTTTTTTACGGGCGTGTGGGAGGCGCACACGTTGTTCGCCTAGCACGACATATTTGCTTGCGCCGGCCCTGTTTATATATAAAAATTTGAAGAGCTGTAAGGAAATTTTATCTCGACATTCATTAACTTAATAAAGGGGAATTGTGTAAAGAATGTGCTACACACCTTATTTCAGAAATTACATTATTTACCAATAAAATGTTTTATCAAATCATGCATAATTTATTTTATGTAATTTTTCTATGAAACAATACGTTAGAATTTTTCAGTTCATTTTACACACACACACACACACACACACACACACACATATACCTTGCGATCTTGGCAACCTTCCCCACTTTACTGTGACCACAAGAGAGAGAGAGAGAGGGGTATGGCAACCCTATCTGCCTGAGGCGGTGGGGTCGTCCCGGGAAAGGGGGATTGATTTCGTGGCAAATCCCACGTTTTGAGTATCGTAGGAAAATGCACCGTGGCATTATGCACGACACCACCCTTCTCAAGGCTAACACAATTGCCAAATACTGGTCAACACATAAAGCCCCGGGGCGAATCTTTGTAATTTTTTTATGCCTACAAAACCGAAATAAATTAAATAAATAATCATCTAGAGAAAAAAAAATATTTTTCAATAATTTGCTTCATTTTAACATTTCAGGTGTCTTATTGTACCAGATAATCTGATAATGAAATTTAAATTACACTTACATCCTTTTAAAAAGGGCGTGGGTCAATCGATTTAAAATTTTTGGAACCCACAATAATTTTTCAAGTCGGCACCTATGCAAATAACTGTTATCTCCACAGGCGTAATCTGGCGGGGGCGAAGGAGGCACATTCTCTCCCCCAGTTTTTTTAGAACAGACGCAAAATCGTATTTTTTCCACCCAATTCTGGGTTTTTGTTTGCCCCCACCCATAGTTTACGCTATATTTAACCCTCAAGTTACGCCTATGGTTAACTTCATACTGGCTGCGTCATGTATTATATATCTAAACAATAAAATTAGGTTTCGCTAATTTATAATTCTGACACCCCCCTTCCCAAATTGAAAAGCCACTAAAACATTACCCGCCCATATTTTCTCAATTTAATTCTTTTGGACACTTTTATTTCTCGCATGTAATGGTTTATTGAAATATTTAAACTCAACAAAAAAACCAAAATGACAGATAAGGAACGTAGTTTTACAAATAGATGGTCAAACCAGTTGGTAATTAGAGACCAAATTTTTGAATTCCAGTATGACAGCGAAAGAGTGCAGTCCGAGCAAAGAAAACTTTCCACTTCCACCCTTCAACAAAAAGTCAAGTACCAGTAAAAGTAAACAAAGAACAAGCAGGAGGCCAAAAGCTACAATGATGTAGAGAAAAGGGAGAAGTAAGGGTGGGGGGGTTCAGAAAGAGAGAAAAGGTTTTCGGGGCCTTTTTCCACACATCAGCAAACTCTGGTTAGTAGTGGTAAAAGAGAGCCCCGAGGGTAACCTTTGTGAGAAGTGAGCATCTTGTTCCTTTCCTCCCCTCCTTCCCTTTCAACCTGTCAAAATGTACGGAGAATTTGCGAAATGGCCCCCTTCTCCGAAGTACTTGCTGGACAACTTTGGGAGCGCCTCTCCTGGCGGACGCTGAAGGCTCTGCTCCAATTGGTTGAAGATAATGGTCTCCCATCCTCACTCCATCCCCGCGACTGGCCTCGTCCTGTTGTGAGCGACGAAGCCAATGTCTAATGGTTGAGGAAAGGAACGCGGTTGTGTTTGTAGCTGTGCCGGTGAAGTGTTTGCGTTTCGTGCTTTCTCGAATTTGCTGAATCGCTCATGCAGTACATGAACTGTCAGAAGTGATTGCAACTATGGAGATTACCATGAATTACCGTGATGGTACCGCTATGTTTCTTTTGATATTGTTATTCTCGTTTACTTCTTTGCCATCGTCAACTGCAGATCGAACGTGCCAACCCATCCGTATCGAGACATGTCAAGATCTTGGTTACAACATAACGGGAATGCCCAATCTGATGGGCCATGAACTTCAGCAAGATGCCGAACTTCAACTACAAACTTTTACACCATTAATACAGTATGGCTGTTCTTCCAGACTGCGTTTTTTTCTATGCTCTGCCTATGTACCTATGTGTACTAAAAAGGTTCCTTTTCCAATTGGGCCCTGTCGATCCCTCTGTGAAGATGTTAAGGATAGATGTGAACCTGTGCTACAAGAGTTCGGGTTTCCCTGGCCAGCAGGCCTCAATTGCTCGAAGTTTCCACCACAGAATAATGACAAGCATATGTGTATGGAAGGACCTGCCAATACCAAGGGTCAAGACTTCAGTGTAAAAGCCAACAAAATGTGGCTTCGCCGACCTATCATACCAAAAGTTCAAGAACCTAATTCATTTAAAAAAGTAATCAATGTGGTAGAGAAAAGACGTTCTCGTGATTACGGGTTATGCAAATCATTTCGTTTAACTGAATATTACTACTACATAAATCGTACTGGTAGATGCATTGCCCACTGCTCTGCAGACATCAATTTCAGTTACGACAACAAGCACTTTGCAGATATCTGGGTGGCAATTTGGGCTGGCTTGTGTTTTATTTCAACATCGTTTACTCTGTTGACATTTTTAGTCGATGATGCTCGCATTCAATATCCAGAAGGTGCCATTGTTTTTCTCAGTGCATGCTACAATGTTTGTTCATTAGCGTACTTTGTTCGTCTGCTCGCTGGGAGGAGAGAAACATCCTGTCATATCGATTCCCAGCATGAAATCCCTGTTCTTATACAAGAAGGCCTGGGGAACGTGAATTGCACTATCGTATTTGTGATGCTATATTTCTTTGGTATGGCTGGTGCCTTGTGGTGGGTCATGCTAACTGTGATGTGGTATTTATCTGCAGGACTTCGATGGACTGCTAAATCTCTAGAGCGATATCGTACATACTTCCATCTCGTAGCTTGGTCGGTGCCATCTGCCTTGACCATCACCATTATAGTAATGGGAGTAGTAGATGCAGATGAACTCATTGGTTCATGTTACGTTGGAAATCAAAGTACCCAGAATTTGCTATTTTTTGTCATGTTACCATCTGTTGTTTATTTGTTAATCGGCTCGTCATTCCTAACAATGGGATTAATCAAAGTATTTCATCAAAAAGAAATTCCTGAAGTGTGCCATCCACTTTACAAACCACAGAGGCTCGATGCTCTCACAGCACGAATTGGGATATTTGCTGTACTGTATATCATTCCCGCCATGTGCGTACTTGCCTCTAATTTTTACGAGTACTTTTGTCGCAGTGCTTGGCTTACTACAGGTTCCACAGCACGTCCCAATGTGGAGATTTTCACATTAAAAATATTCATGTCGCTTGTTATTGGATTCACCACTGGATTATGGGTATGGTCCAGTAAAAATCCGGTTTTAACGTGGAAAAAACTTTTCCGACGCATGTCTCCTCATAAGGAGCCATTACCTTCCTATTTAAAACCACAAATTGTTCCCTCGGAATGGAAAAAAAAGAACTTAAGTAAAGCGAGTAGTGAAACAATCCTATAACAACCGTTATGTATGTTTTTTTAGTTTTTTTCTTCTCTGTAAATATTTTATTCTGTTGCTTTCTTAATAGTGTCTTTCTGTTCATATTTTGTTTTATGGTTAAATCAAAATCAGTAATTTGACTATTTAGGTTGGTTAACAAGGGTATATTATATCTGTCATATTATATAGACTGAATCAACTTCTAAACTGCTCTTTTTAACTATAGTATATAGTGTGTATTAATTATGTTTTCATTGATCTCTCTGAAAGTAGTATTAATTCAGAAAGTTTTGTGGATCGTTTGTAAGTTCCTTCTGTATTCAAACTACAGAAATGAAACATGCAGTTGATTTAGTAAATGCAAGAGAGAGTTTTATCCTTTTTAATAGAAACTTACTGAAAACACTAAATGAGGGATATTCTATACATGTCAATATGTGCATTTAAATATTTTTATCTACGATGTCATAAAAGGTTTTGATCATATTAACATGTTTTCGCATAAGTGTGCTGTTGTTTCTCTTCTTTAAATCTTTTTTTAAATGTTTCAATCGAAAATCATTATTGTAAAGTATTGTTATTTATATATTAGTATTGTTATATTGTAAAATATTGTTATTTTCATCATTGTAGACTTATGATGAGTAATTTGTCTTCATAACATCAGTGGTGTTGCTAGGCTTGAGGACTAGTATGAAGCTATACCCTTCTCCCACAACACTCCATGCATAGGTTTTTTGTTTTAATTTTATGATATAGGAAAGCTAACTTTTCTTAGGTAGGGCTAAGACGTCACCCAGTTGCGGATTTACCAATAGGCTAAGTTGGCTAAAGCCTGTAGTGGCAAATTTTTGACAAAAAGTTTGCAAAGGCAGAAAGAAATTTGTTGGTGGCCATTTCAATTGCTAATTTTGATTTGTTATGTTCTGAACAGAGGTTGAAATTAACTTTTTAAATCAGGTGCACCCAAGTCTTGTGACTTAGGTGCACTAAATACTAGTTACAAGTACAACTAACAGAATAGAAAGTAAACCTCAACATTAAGATACGGGTAAGTGTAGCAACTATATTTAAGCATGTAAGCTAAAAAAAATGCAACTTTTCAAAATAATTGAACATTCGTATGTTACAAAAAAACATAGTAGCCATAGTTTTAAATAGTTAAGTGCACTGCGTGCACCCAAGTTAAAAATTTACATGCACAGATAAAATTTCATGTGCACAATGCATCCATGCACCCACTAATTTCGAACCCTGATCCAGAGGCATAACTGAAGCATTGGCAAAGATAGAGCTATCATGGGCGCTCATGTACCAATAATCTAACAAACCGCTCAAAGTTGTCTGATTGCTTTTATTATAAGAAACTAGCTCTTAAATAATTTTACTACTGGCATACATACATGGAGGATTTGATGGGGATCATCCCCCCACCCGCAATTATGATACAATTTTGTATATACACATATAGGGCTCTTCCTTCTGCCCCTCCTTTGTTTCCCTTTGTTTTCCTGTGCTAATGATTAGTATTTTATTTTGCAGTTTCCCATATGAGTTTTATTATACAGCAATATTAAATATGGAGCAAAATCTTAATGGCAAAATTTTATGATTTAAATACAAAATAATCATCTAACACACCCAGTTATGAAAGTGAGCATGAGTGGTATTAAGCTTGCCTCACTAGCCAGATGAGTTTGTCAACTGAACTTACAGCTCAATGACTAATCTAAATTTTGAGCTCATAGTGCAAACTTACCATAGACGACCCTCCACCCAAAAGCAGACTCTGCTCTCAACTATTTAAATTCAGTAATGGGATTAGAAACAGTATCTCTGGTGCATACGTATAAAGTTCATAAGGGGATGGGTTATAGAATCAAAGGGGGGGAGGTTGCAGAGCTACAGCTCATATATTCGTATGTTAAATATACAAAATTTCATTTACGGTAGGGAGGGGGGGGTTATAACCTCCATCAACACCCCAATGCATACGCCAGTGCTCTAGTGTGATGATATAATTCTAAAAAAAACTATGTAGTATAATTTGGATAATTGAAAATTTTCTCGTGACTGGTTCGGTGAATCTAAACTTTATTATATAAGACT
>QLNU02015003.1:90493799-90509473 GCA_006491805.2 Dysdera silvatica
GCAAATTGCATTTCGCAACAATCCGTGTTGGCAAAACAAATAAGAAATGCTCATTTGGAGGAGGGGAAAAAAAAGACGAGGGGTTTCGTCCGACTGGAGCCACGAAAGGTCGATTACCGGATAACCTTTGACCCTCGTCTATCTCCTGATGGAGTGGGTAAACGTGTAGAAACAGTAATTCGGGTGCTAATCTATTTCGCCTTCTCTTTCTTGTACTCTTCTTTTTTCCGAAATGTGTTTTTGTGTGTGCTCTTTTGAAATTAGAAGGGAATTTTGTAAACACACATACACACACATACATTGAGGCTTTTGACCGCGTCTACGACGGTTTGATCAAGAGGTAATTTGACTGGCTTGTTTTATTTCATGGTGCAAGGTCAGTTGACCTCAAGCTGCATCCAAACTTTCGGGAGTTTTCCGGAAAATCTGAATCACCTTCGTCCAGGAAATTAAAACCCGGATTGTAGATCCGTCGAAAATTTTGGAAAGCTCTAGCTGCCAGTGGTATAGTCTGTCTGCCAGGGGAACATTTTACGCCGTTCAGCTTGCGTCTGATGCCCGGACATCGTTAGCGGGGGGACAAGGGAACCCGTCCCCCAATGTTGGTTGGTGGTTTTGGTATTGGGGTTCCATGTCCCCACTTCCCTCCAATTTTAAACAAACATTATATAAAAGGTTTAATAATGAATGCTTTAAAAAAGATGGAAATAGCTCCGCAATCTTTTACGACTTGTTTTGTTGCTCATTGCGACGTTGTTTTTACTCCTTATCGTGGGTTATAAGATGGTTGCGTTCTTCCATAGGCTTGGTACTCCTTCCTGCAGTGTCACTGAATCACTGATAACCGTCACAATTATCTTATCCCTTTTCTTTAAATGCTTTGGCCATCTTTACTATCTTGCTCGAAAGGAATTGAATCATCAAAAAATTCGGAAGTACTATTTCTTTGTTAAGATATAATAAATGATCGGCCAATTTTTTTTTTTTTTTCTTTTGCTTGGGAAATATTTTCATTTATTTCATTGCAAAAATAAAGGTCCTTTAGAAATATCAAATCCTGAGATTAAGCTTTATAGACTAAAGGATTGGTTTGGTTTGTTTTTTGGTTTTACGGCTCAAAGACTACAGTGGTCATGCTGCGCCGGGACCTACTGTTTTCCGAGGAATCCGAACCTCTTAAGGCCTGGGGAACCAAACCCCGGACTACAGTGAGCAGTGCGATCTTTATGAGATCTCTGAGTAAGCGTTCTTTTTGCACTGCTGGGAGTCGAACCCGGATTAGCCGCGCAATAGGAGAACGCGTTACCACACTGCGCCACCGCAGGGCTATATAGGCTAAAGGAGCATTGTATCAAGTTTTATGTATATCCTTAAATATACAAATATCTCTCCATCCTTGCAGCTCCCGCTGAGTCAAATGAAATTTATTTCGGAAAAGGACTTTCAAGCAAAAAATAGTTTTCACCATCCATCTGGTATGGTGAAAAACACCAAGTAATCAGAATTTAATTGCTTTTTCTTCGTGTCCACCCTAAAATAATCATAGCTAACTGCAAGAGCGTTTTATGTTCTTGTCTGTTGAATAACAACTTGTTCGTTGGCAAAATGAAGCGTAATCTCTATATCTTTACCGATACTGTTCATAAGAAATTGATCAGCAATTCCGGCCCTGCGGTGGCGCAGTGTGGTAACGCGTTCTCCTAGTGCGCCGCTAATCCGGGTTCGACTCCCAGCAGTGCAAAGAACGCTTACTCAGAGATCTCATAAAAAGATCTCACTGTAGTCCGGGATTTGGTTCCCTAGGCCATAAGAGGTTCGGATTCCTCGGAAAACAGTAGGTCCCGGCGCAGCATGACCATTGTAGTCTTTGAGCCGTAAAACAAGAAAGAAAGATCAGCAATTCCGACAGTACACAGGGAAAATCGTTTATAACGACGCCGGTTATTAACGACCAACCGCATATAACGACGGAATTTTTACAAGAAATTTGGTTTGCTATTCTACTCCCTAGTAAATATAGCGGTTATTACTGACATCATGCGAAACGTGCTATAACGACGACGATTTTGTAGTGTACGAAGATTCTAAGTAGGGAAATTCGTATCAGATATAACGACACGACTTGACAGTCATAAAGCAGAACCATGAGGGATAGTTAATAAAATTTACACTTACCAAAATTTAAGCGTTATTCTAATCTTGATTATTTACAAATGTCCGAGAAATTTTTATTACTTCTAAACCTGGATATTAAAGATAATGAATTTTAAAAAAGTGATTTATTAATTGAATATCACGAGGGTCATATTCTTTAGGAGTCCATTCTATTTTTTCGGTGTAGGGCCCATAAAACTCTTAAACCGGCACTGTTCTGAAGTCATTAGTATAATATAATAAATATTATTCATTAGATTTGTTTTCTACATTATATACTTTAGTAGTATTTTCTACAATTTCTTCAATTTAAAAAACTAAGAAAATAATACGTATTTAGTGTGGCTAGCTATGACATTATATAAACGGAAATTAATTTCATTATAATTATGTTTTTATTTAATTTTGAAACCAAAAAGTTTAATACTTTTTACTATCAAAATAATTTATAAAACTCTACAGGGCATTGCTATAGGCTACTATGATTTTAAAAAGATATCGTTTATAAAGACTATCGGTTATAAAGACCGAATTTGCACGGTCCCTTGCAGGTCGTTATAACCGATTTTCACTGTATTTAAAAATGTCTTTATCAACCCAGACTTCTTGAAAACGTTTAAATAATGCTGTTTCGACTCCAGAGGACGTAGCAATGGATAATTTTTTTTTTTTTTTTTTTGCCTCTGAGAGATAAGAAAAATTGTCTGTCTTTCTATTTTAATAATTTCCGAGGCATTAGGGTGAGCATGAGCAATTTCAAATAAGTTCTTCAGTTTTGTTTAAAATTATATTCTTTTTGCTCCTATTTTTCGTTATTTCTTTTAGACGTTCTCCATTCCTTATACAGGCCTTCTAGTTTAGTAATGCTGAGATTCTCTAAATGACATTAGTGCTTTTTGCCAAAAAAATAGTGTTTCAGAATCTACTAAACAAGAACTTTCACAGATACTTATTTTTACACATCCTATATTATAATACTTGAAGTACACTGAAGTGCCAGAAAAACTGGTACAGGCGTGCGTATGCAAATAACGGAGCTTTGCAACCAATCAGCGTAACGCGATGCGGTCGGCAGCACCTATATAAGACAAGAGATGTCTGGCAAAGCTGTTAGATCGGTTCTTGCCGCTACAATGGCAGGTTATCAAGATTTAAGTGATTTTGAACGTGGCGTTATAGTCGGCACAAGAGAGATGGGACATAGCATCTCCGAGATAGCGACAAAATTTGGATTTTCGCGTACGACCATTTCACGGATATACCGTGAATATCAGGAATCCGGTAAAACATCAAATCTCCGACAGCGGTGCGGCCGGAAAAAGACCTTGAAAGAACGGGACCTTCGACGACTGACGAGAATCGTTAAACGAGATAGACGTGCAACACTTCTTCAAATTGCCGCGGATTTCAATGCTGGGGCATCAACAAGTGTCAGCGTGCGAACTGTTTACCGTCATTGATAGGGGCTTTCGGAGCTGAAGGTCCACTCGTGTACCATTGTTGACTGCACGGCACAAAGCTTTACGCCTCGTCTGGGCCGACCAACACCGCCATTGGACTGTTGATGACTGGAAACACGTTGCCTGGTCTGACGAGTCTCGTTTCCAATTGCATCAGGCGGATGGACGTGTACGGGTATGGAGACAACCTCATGAATCCATGGACCCTACATGTCAACAGGGGACTGTTCAAGCTGGTGGAGCTTCTGTGATGGTATGGGGCGTGTGCAGTTGGCGTGATATGGGACCCCTGATACGTCTAGAGACAACTCTGACAGGTACGTAAGCATCATGTCCAATCACCTACACCCATTCATGTCCATTGTGCATTCCGACGGACTTGGACAATTTCAGCATGATAATGCGACACCCCACACATCGAGAGTTGCTACCGAGTGGCTCCAGGAACACTCTTCTGACTTTAGACACTTCCATTGGCCACCTAAATCGCCAGACATGAACATTATCGAGCATATCTGGGATGCCTTGCAACGTGCTGTTCAGAAGAGATCTTCACCACTTTGAACTCCTATGGATTTGTGGACTGCCCTGCAGGATTCCTGGTGTGAATTGTCTCCAGGATACCTTCAGACATTAGTCTTAGACTTAGACTTAGTTTCGGTTGCCATACTCCCGAAGTCTACATATATTGTGTAAAGTTGGGCAAATTGCTTAGGAAAACTTTAAAATGTTCCATCAAAGAAAAAGGTTTCTCCATTCTCTAGAAGCTCTCGGGCATCTTCTCCCCCGAATACCAAAATTCTTTTACCCTGGTAATTCGTCACATCTAAACGAAGGAAGTTTTCGTCGTTTGAAAGCAAAAGGGCATCGTTTCCAAAGTCGATGTCCATAGCATCTCTGGGATTTTGAGTGGCTCCCACGGCCCTTCTCCTTGCTCTACATAAGGGAGTTTTGGCATGGAAGTATGTCGGTAACTTAGCTACAAAATCGTATTCTTTATCGCATAGTTCGGACCTTTCGTTTTGAAAAGGTGTATGCACAGGGACTGATATTTCTTCCCTAACTCTTTTTCGGCAGGTCTCCATTTTCCTCTTAATCTCTACCTCTGCAACATTGGGTACGCAGGAGTGTTCTGTTTGGCTCAACACTTCACGCTCAAAATTGCTTTTTGCGCTTCCTGTACATCTATTCTTCTTATGTTTTACGCATACCCAACTCATGCGGACTTTTGTTTCTCTATGTAGCCTGTATTGGTAGCCGTCTAGCACCAAGCATGGCTCGCCTTCCTTCGTTGATAATACTTCGGCAGGCGAGGATTCCATTGTACGTAAATCAGTGATGAAACAAATACGGACAATTTCAATTTAAGCTGATGACGATTAGATTGGCAATTCTAATTTCAAAAGTTTTGTTTAGCAATCGACTCTTAGCAGTTTAAAACAAATACTCGTATCACCCTTTGAAGTTGAAGTTAACCTAGAATAGCAATGAACGCTAGAATAGCAGTTCCCACTCCCGCTAAAGTCTAGTCCCAAAGCCCGGGCTTTGGACGCCTTTGCGGTGATCAGGCCCTGGACTTGGACTAAGTACTAAAAAATTTATCCATAAGTGACCAGTGCAAAAAAATACCCAGAAACGGGGGAACTGTGGTCCATATTGGCGGCAAAATTCCGAATAGTCAACGGCCAGCGCGGGCCAACAAACCCTCTTGTTTAGTCCTACTGGCGGTACTGAAATTGAAGCCCAACAGTTAACTCGTTTTACATTAAATCAAGGAACTTAAAAATCTGTTTAGATTCTCAATCACTGGTCACTCCCCTTGTCCAGTCTAAACACGCCCTCGTTGTTGGTAAACCACTATTTTTACAACCCCCGGACTCAGATATTATTAAAAACAAAAAGAACAGGGGTGAAAAGACCACAGGGGAGTAACCGAAAGGATTTTTCTACACCCCCCAAATTTAACACTGAGCTTCTCCTTGTTTACTTTCACACATGTCCCTTTCATAAAGCTTCCCCTATCTCAGAAATTGCGAAGTCGTTTTCTTTGGCCCGCAACCAACTTTAAAAACGAAGACGTGGAGTGACAAATCTCATCAGACACGGCAACGAATTCCAATCTCTGAAATAAACGACTGCCAAGGCATCTTAACACATTCTCGGGCCCTTTCTACAATGACTTTTAAATTTCTAAATGTTTACAGTAAGAGAAATATACAATATGTAATAAAAATACAAAAGCTTTTTTATCATATTTGGGAGCCTCTCTTTGGGTCGTGGACCCGATGGCCCATAGGCGTACGCAGAAAATTCATAAAGGGGGATTATAGGCCCGGTAGGGAGTTACAAAGCTACAACTCCATATTTTTATATACATACAAAATTTCATCACAATGAAAAACATACGCACAACATTTCATCAACACCCACCCTGCATAAGCCAGTGCGTTGGCCTTTCCGTTACGACACCACTAACAGCTTGTCTTTGTTCGGAACGTATTCTTATCATTGGCTCAAAATATCTTTGTTTTTCAAAGTTTCTTTCATCCATTCAAACAACCTATAATTAACGATCTACTTGAGCCAAAAGAGCTTTCAATAGATAGACCCCCCCCAGCATCACCACCACATTAATAAGATTTTAGGCTTAGCTTTCGTAAAAGAATTATTTTTTCCTTTATTCGTAAACTTCTGACGCCCATGTTAGATTGCTGCCCAGGTAGCACCTTCTGAACTACAAGGCCTAGAGCCCCTAGAATTCTAGGCCGACGCCTCAGACGCCATTTTGTTGTACACTTCCGGTTTCATAACGCAACGTTTATTACTGGAAAATTAATAATCCATTTTCTTCTCCTTACAAAATCTAATGCAAATCTCAACATTCTATGTTTATTCCTCGAATGATTAGAAACATTCCCAGCGGAACACTCACCCATTTCACCTTATTTTATTAAAAATAACACACTTGTAAATCACTCAACTTTAACGCAGCAGTGAAGAGGATCACGTGATACAATGGCATCAAAATGGCGGATGCGTCAGCTGCCCTCTTTTAGGAGTCTTAACAAGGCCAAAGTGATGATTTATGACGTCACCACACTTAGGTCATCGACTCTTCAGCTGACCCTATGCTGAATGATTTTCCTAAAATCTTCAAACCTTTTAAAATAAAAAGCTTCTAAAACTTGAAACATAAGATGCGCTGGCCATAAGCCTAGCTGGCCTCAAGGTCTTGACCCTAATGCTCAGCACTTAGCATTCACTTACACCCTTTTTTGGGGGGGAACCACTATTTTAAGGGATAAGCCACTCCCTAGCCCTTCCTACAGGTGCGCAGCCAAGGGGCTGAGAAAGCTCGAGCTCCTCCAGAAGCACAGGCGTATGCAGGGTGTTAATGGGGATTTAACTAACATGAGGTGTTATATATTTACATATGAATATGCACGGAATTGTATCTGTAACCCCAATTCAGCCTATAGCCCCTTATGAACTTCCTAAACACCTATAAGCCCAGAGGTTCTTCGAAGTTTTCGAACCTCTAATTTTTAAATTTTTCCCCACAAACAAACTAAATACTTCCATGAATCCCAATAGCGTAGGGATTTCTCGCAAAATTTACAGAAAAATAAAGGGAAAATTGTTATTTCATGCTCATGTTCTTATTGGACTTAATATTTAAAAAAAAAATATCATTATCATTTTTCAGATAATAGAGCGGAACTTTCGATTTATGATTATTGCCGGTACAATATTGCTACCTGCAAGCTGAAAAGGGACAAAAATAAAAGCGCTCAGATTAAATACGGCGGAAGAACCCTGCATTAAATAAACACATTTGGCGCAAAACTAAAATCGAATATCTAAAAAAAAAATGGCGACTCTCCTAATCAACGACCTGAAACCTTTTATCATCCACGCTCGTTAACCAATTTATTAATTTTTAATAAACAATTATGTTTTGAAGTAGTTTAGAAAAAAAAATAGCGTTTTTTCGGCTACAGCTGCAATCCCCTTTTAAGAAACCTCATATTACGTCAAGGGTCACGTGTTTTCTCGTTAAAAGCAAAATAGCGGGAAATTTTTTTTCTCGTCATTATGAAGGTTATGACAGGATGGTCTTAAACTCCTTCACAAATGAACGTCGGCGACAGAGGTGTCACATTTCAAAAAGCCTCATTTTCTTCCGATTTCGGTTTCTCTTCGGCCCCCATTTCCTTCAAAATAGGGTAATGCGATCCTGGCAACGACTAATGAATTCCTCGGAAGACATGTGTTGTCTTTAATGAAGGTGCCCGGGTCTTAAGACAGTGACTGATGAGTGACGTCCTCCCCACTTCCTCCCCCCCTCTTGTGGAAAAAGGTCAACTTTGCTTTGTGGGGTCTACACCCAGGATTAAAGCAATGAGGCAACCAGATTGAAGGTTTTCTTAACAAATCTTACTTGTTGAATTTTGTACTGAAATCTTGGAGAAAGTGACTTAAATTTAAGTGAAAAAGATCTCAAATCCAGGGGGAAAATAAACAATTCAAAAAATCAATGTTAAATAGTCAATTACATCATTTAAATAAGAGTAACAATAACTTTCATTGAACCTAATTACAATTTTGATGATATATATTCTGTTATATGATAAGTCTTGATGTTACGTAGATATTTTTGACTTTGAGGTTACAGATATTAACTGTTTATTAGTTTAGAAATGGAGATGAGCAGAAAGATACAGCTTGTTGCATGGCTCTCCTCCAGATGGATAACGCATTATATAAATCATTTTTTACAGATTTGTCGCGTTGATAATTTTAGCTGCATATTTAATAAATTGATGATAAAGAGAACTTCAAGTATATCAGAGACTCGTTTGAGAAAATAAATATGTTATACAATAATTTCTGCCACCCATGTATAGATTATAGCTCAAACCAGCACTTTTTTCGTTTTGGAAAAAAAGAGACACTTTACCCATCCTGGATTCGAACCAGGGTCCCTCACTGAGGGACCCTGGACGCAGAATTCTGCGAAATAACTGGCAACAATATATATACGTTCGTAAAGAGATTATATATTGTCCTTCGTAGCTCAGTGGGTAGAGCCTCCGCCCGGCAAGTGGAAGGTCGTGGGTTCAGGTCCCACCGAAGGCAGAAATATTTATTTTCTTTCGAACGTTTCACCATCTGAAGCTCCTATTGTCAATTTATTATTTTCTATCTCTTCCCTTAGTTACGTTATCTATCCATGGGCGCCCATATGGGGGGGGGGGCAGAGGGGGCTCGAGCCCCCACAGCCGTTTAAACATTATTTAATTTGCAAGAACCTGCTATGCATTTAATTTTAAAATTTTTACAGTCACATTTTAAAATAAGGTACTTTTTAGCTCATTACTAATTGTCAAGCAGTATCAATTATTTTTGTAGCATTTTGGAATCTTGTACATTCACTAAAATTCTTGACAGCTTTGAGAAGGAGGTAATAATTTTTCTCAGTTCCCCTCCTTAGAAGCACTCGTTAATTTCTCTGCCTCCCCAGAAGAACTTATATGGGCGTCGTGTCTCTGTTCTACATGTTTTCCAGTCTGGTGGGAATAAACTAACACAGAAACAAAAATGCAGAACACAGTGTTTTGAACGACAAAGAGATTTCGCAAAGGCTTTCACATGGACATAATGAACCCAGAGGCGTAGCCAGGGGGCGGTTTTGGGGGTTGTAACCCCCCATCGCAATGAAATTTTGTATATTTAACATAGGAATACACTCTATAACAAAAAAATCGACGCACCAAGAAGGAGTTGTCCGATTGTAATGAAATTTCGTATGCAAAGACATTTTGACCGAACATGCAAATGATTAAAATTTGGTGTCCAATGAATGAATAGCGGGAACTCCAGCGCATCGGAACTGCGCATTCAGCAGGTGTATATAAGGAGCGATTCTCAATATGTGGTCAAAATTTCTGTTGCATTTTGACTGCGGATATCTTACGTCGACTGTAACAATGCCTCGCCGAAAGATTCGTGCTCATTACGAGCATATGTCAGAGTTTGAAAGAGGTCGTGCTATCGGATTGAAAGAGGCTGGTTGGACGAATCGAAGAATCGCTGGACATGTGGGTCGAAGCGATGCGGCGATTGGACGGTGCTGGCAAGAGTGGGTCAACAACGGCAGATGTCAGCGTCGGGACGGCAGCGGTCGACCTAGGGCCACAACAGAACGGGAAGACAGAGCGATTGTCAGAGCAGCTGTCACAGCACCGGATTCGTCGTTATCAACTATCCAACGTGTGGCCCGCACACATGTGTCCAACATGACCCTCTGCAGACGACTGAGAGAGCGGAATTTACGCTCGCGCCGACCGTTACGCCGCTTACCTCTCACGCCTTTACACCGTCAAGTCCGATTACAGTGGTGCCGGGCTCGATCAACTTGGAACTGCGCTGACTGGGGACGTATAGTCTTTAGTGACGAGTCCCGTTTCCAACTGTGTCCTGACGACAACCGCAGACGTGTCTGGAGACGTCCAGGGCAGCGTGGGGATCCTGCCCTTACTATCGCACGCCACACATGCCCACAACAGGGCGTTATGGTCTGGGGTGCCATCTCCTTTGATAGCCGGACCCCTTTGGTGGTCATTTCTGGCACACTTACAGCACAGCGGTACGTAGACGACATTCTACGACCGGTTGTGTTACCGTTCCTTTTGCGACACCCTGGACTTACGTTTCAACAAGACAATGCCCGGCCGCACACGGCACGTGTTGCTATGAATTGTCTTCAAGCTTGCCCAACACTTCCTTGGCAAGCTAGGTCTCCTGATCTCTCTCCCATAGAGCACATTTGGGACGCTATGGGAAGGCGATTGCAACCATCCCGGAATGTTGACGATTTAGCCCGACAGTTGGAGACAATTTGGCAAGAAATTCCGCAGGACACCATCCGGGATCTTTATCAGTCTATGCCACGCCGGGTGACAGCTTGCATCCAGGCCAGAGGTGGACCAACGCCTTATTGACTTCCTCCCTTTGTAACGGTCAAACTCTGCAATAAATCATTCAATTGTTCTGAAATTTTAATCGTTTCTTTTTCTATGTATGTTCTTCACATCCACCAATTTTTATCGCAATCGGACAACTCCTTCTTGGTGCGTCGATTTTTTTTTGTTATAGAGTGCATATGAGTTGTAGCTCTGTAACCCCCTCCCCTGTTAAGCCTTATAACCCTCCCCGTACGAACTTTCTGCCTACGCTGATAGATGTCAAAGATGTCATAATGTCGAATATAATTTTAAGAAAGGGATGGACAAGGAAGAAGAAGAAAATTGTATATTTTAAGAATAATCAAGAAAGAAGACAATCAAGAGAAATCAAGAAATTATGTACAAACATATATACACAATATTTGTATATATGCACAAACTAGGCCCGTGCGTAAAATTTCAAAAAGGGAGGTATTGATGAAGAAAAAGGGTTTTGATGGAAAATATATTTTCTCTCAAAAAAAATTTGATATTACAGTCAATAATATTGTTGGAGCGGGAGGAGTTTAGCTCCCAACACCCCCTTGTGCACGGCCTTAATACAAGCGCTTTTCATGTTAATAAATCCAAAAAAAAAATTTTTTTTTTTCAATCGTGTACAAATATACAGTATAAACCAGCTGTACTATTACATGCAAAATACATATGTACAATTTCTCTCATTCTTGTTCATACAAGGATTCACTTGTTAACCAAAGTGAAACACCACAACTAAACTCGCTCATTCGTTAACTATTAAAAATTATTTAATAAAGGGTTCTTTAATCATTTCTAAGTAATCGCTTTCTAAAATAAGTCATTTTAAGCAAAATTTCTTTACTAAAAAAATAAATAAATAAGTTGTTTCTTTAGACAGGAAACGTCGCTTTGCAATCTCTCTTTCGACGAGAGGCGTAGGAAAGGGAGGGGTTCAGTGGGCTAAAGTCCCCCCCCCCCCTCCCATTGGATAAAATACATTTCTCTTCATTTACTTAACAGTATTCAAAACTACTTAAGCATCCTCCCCATAATTTTTGAATTGCTACACCCCTGTCAAATTGCTCAAGCCCTACCCATTTGCATATCAAGACGCGTTTTTTGTTTTTATCGAATGGCATAATATTTTTGAAATTATTTGAGCTAAGGCTCTTAAAAATAGGAGCTGGCGCAATCCTCCATTTTGTTGTCATTGTATCACATGATCTCATTCACTGCTGTATTAAAGTTGAGTGATTTACAAGTGCGTTATTTTTAATAAAATAGGGTAAAATGGGTGGGTGTGACGCTGTAAATTGTACAAATCACTGAAGGAATAAACACAGAATGTTTAGATTTACAACAGATCCTGTAAGAAGAAGAAACTGGATTATTAATTTTCCAATGGTAAATGTTGTGTTATGAAACCGGAAGTGTACCAGAAAATGGCTGCTGATGCGTCAGCCTATAATTCTAGGGGCTCTAATTTGAGCCATCCATTCATAGACGTAGAGTTATATGGGCCCATGCCCCACCCCCCAATAATTTTGAGAACTCTACGTGGATGCCTCCATGATTTTTGAATTGCTACGTTCCTGTTCACGACCTTTCTTACGCATAAATTTATCCATTTTTCGCTGTTCAGTATATCTTGTATGTATGTATGTGTGTGCGTGTGTTGGTAGGTAGGTAGGTTGGTAGGCAGGCAGGTACGTTGTGCATAAGATTAAATGGGAAGGGTTGCCACCGATGAGTTCCAGATCCGATGAGTCATCGATTCAGTTCCGATGAGTTCCAGATCCCGATGAGAGTTCATCGATGAGCCCAGGTTCGGTATATCTTGTACTGTTAAAATATAGTTCCATAAACCAGCCACGGAAGTTGGGGGGTGCCGTTTGCTATGATTATGGCGTAGGCTCACAAGAAATTTCAAACTTCACGAAGTAGTTGCTATCTAACAAGTGGGTGGAACTATAAGAAATTTTACTTTCATTTTCCAAATTTCGCTTGTCACGGATGAAAAGTATTTTTGAAGGTGAGTTTTTTTTTAAAAAAAACACGCATCGTTTGCAGTATTTCATTTTTGTATACTTTTAAATTTCCTAAATCTCTTGCGAGTATCATTTTAAGAAACACTGTTCCAGAATTAAAAATTTTAAAAAATTAGTGTCAAGGTTTCGTTCCGCATTAGCATTCTGTATGACTGTTTCATTAAGCAACCAATTTTGCGGATCATTACGTCATCGTTAAATTAATTTCCTATTTTTACTTAAAAATGAGGGTAATTTTCTACATTCCGTACAATATAAATTGGAACTTCACCGATATGTATTAACTTTCGTCTATACGTTTTAATATACCAATGCCGTACCGAGAAAATTCGTTACCAGAAACAGAATTGCAAACTAACACTCCCATAACAACACTAGTTTTAATACACAGTTGCTGTTTTCAATTATTAATTATAGATATATTTATTTAATTTTAACAAAAAGGTTTGCCTAGGGCCATGATGTCTTCCTAAGTATCTTTAATTGTCTCTCCTTTAAGCTTTTAACCTGAGGCAACTGCCAAACCCTGAACAGAACCCTACGATTCACCGTAATGTCACGAAATGCGATATTCAAATGGTTCGAATAAGCGCGTGCAAGGGCACCGTAAACTAACGAGGTGTCCCCGGTTCACTGCAACAAATAACCCCCTCCCTGGGCAGTGGCATAGATTTTTTATTCATGGCCGGGGCCCCACCGCACAGGTTTGTAGGGTTTCAATGTTTGTTGTATAAGTTGGAAATTACAAACTATACCTTTTCTTTATCTACGCGTGTGTTTGTGTTCTTTGTATGACGTCGTTTATATGACGTTATACTGTTTGACGTCATGATATTTATTATTATTATTATTCGCTTTTATCTAATGAGATGTGAGAAGAGCGAGAGTTGAAATATAGTAAATGGTTGAAAGAAGTTTAGAAGACAGAAAACGAAAAGCAATATTAAGTTTTAAGCGTTTGATTTTTATGTGTTAGTTTGATTATTCCCTGGATGAGAATACTTTCTTCTTGTGTGATTAAATATTAAAGAGTTCTCGCAATTTCTCTGGTCACAATATTTTATTTACTACTTTTGATCTAACCAGCTTACAAGGTCATAGAACGACTTACCCAAGCTTAGCGGATATGGGGAGTAGAGATTAAAGCGCAACCTGAAACGACGTTCCTGGACCTGACTCAAACCTAATTACCCCAAAGGCCCTTGCCAACGGGGGCCCATATATTTCTTCGGGATCCCCTGGTTTAAACCCCTGCTGCACCCCCACTTCCGTCTGCTCTGAGCGCGTGTAATTCAATTTTAATGCATATGCAGAAAATCGATAAACAGAAATTTGTTTCGGACCACCATTCGTTATTCATTTTGTAGTTCTACATTCTCCCAATTAAACTCGGAATGTGCGTTAAGCACTAACGAATGCCTAAATAATTGATAGGGAGGATTCCGCATAACTATTCAGCTAACTATTCAATTATATTAACCACAAAATACTAGCCATCGCTTTATTTTAAATAGGGTTATTTAACACAATTAAGCTCATATTTGCTATTAAAAGTAGCTAGCATTTATTGCGGCCATTTTTGTTTAAGTAGAAATAATCTTTGCTTGTTTTCTAGCATCAAATTCCTCGAATATATTTCCCTAATTGTTGTTTATTTTCTTCTTTCTAAACGTAGCGTCCTTCCCTCCATGTAACGTAATTACTGCGTTCGTTCTGTGTAAGTGGGTAAAATAATTACAAAGGAATGATGTTGCAGAAAATACTTCCAATTGTACAGCATTTTTGAAACCTTCTCATTACCCAAATGTAGAGAAATAAATAATAATGATCTCCAAGAAGAAAATGGAATTCTAAACTTGCTTCTTGGCTTTTTTGTTTCTTTCTTAACCTTTCTGTCCTTTCTTTTTCTTGCTTCAATCGTTTTGTGCTCTCCGATTTTTCTTGCTGCATCTGTTTCGTCAGTATTTGTAAACGAATAAAATAAAACGTGTGTGTGGCAATTGATTGTTTGTTTTGATGTTTTATGGCGCAAGAGCATCTGGGCTATACTGCGCCAAATGTGGCAATTGAGCCCTCGAAATAAAATCAAAAAAGGATTCAGTAATTGAAAAATGCCCGCTAGAGAGAAGAGATAATCTAGAAAATATATTATTAATTAAATATCATTGGTTTTCCCTTTGCATGAAATCTTCCGACACCACTATACTTACAGCTCTTTCGATGCGATCCTTTTTTACTAATTTAATTAAGTTAATAAGGTTCATTAAAATAAAATTACACTACACTATGTATTAGCGATGACTATGGACAGCATGGCACCGATAATTAACATCGATGTTAACATCGACAAGGAACTATCGATTCTCGAAAACATCTGGCCCTGAACATAACGTTTGTTCGATATTATTCAGATTTCAATAAAATTGTCTATAACAGAAAATCATTGTTATTTTAATACCATAAAAATGGTCAACAACTGTTCTTTCATTAGAAAATTAGATATTTGAAAATTTTTAGACTTCAAACGTCGATTTTCATTTGATGTTACATCGTGCGGTTTTTGTTTTTTTTCTAATGTTTATTCGACATTACATCGAAGACTTTAAAAATTTTTATTCGATGTTAGATATTTTTAAAAAAGTTCCCATTCTGAAATTATAGTGGTTTTATTATTAAAAAAAAGCTCTTTTATAAATATCGGTCCCTAAATATCGATATTTATAACCAAAAAAAATCATCGCTATTTAAATTTCAAACATATGGAAATCGTTTAATTAAAAAACGCTTTTAATAATTAGTTGGTTGGTTGGTAGTTAAAGAGAGAATATCACCGCTCGATGAAGTAATACGATATATATGACAACGTAAAGCGGGTAAAAAGTTATTTTATTACATTAGCCTGGCTTTCGGCTGTTCCATTGGACAGCCATCATCAGATGCAGAATGAAAATGTTATCGAACATCGAATACAAACATTTTAAAAATGCAAATACGAACATTTTTTAAATGTTTGTATTCGATGTTCG
>QLNU02015003.1:90520682-90594032 GCA_006491805.2 Dysdera silvatica
ACATTTTGCACTCCATGTGATTGGCACAACACAGCAAATAATACCATTTGCCAAGGCTGTGCACATGGGGAGGGGTCAGACCCCACTTGGACAATATTACAATTTACTCATTAAAAAAATATATATATTACCCCACTCACATTTTCAGCCCCCCTCCACCCCCCCCTCACGTTTTGAAATCCTGTGCATGGGCCTACGATCTATACAACCTGTGACCGACATAATATGGCAAAGAATGCCATCTGAACCCTTGGTGATTGGCACAATGTAACAAAGAACACAATTTACACCATCTGTGATCTGCACAACACAGAAAAGAATACAATTTGCACCCTTAGTGATCAGGCATAACAAGTTAAAGAATACAATTTACATCTTTTATGATTAGCACAAGCCCAAAACTACAATTTATGGTCTTTGTGATCGCCATCACATAATAAAAATATAGAATTTACATCCACTGCCATCAGAACAGCATGACCAAAAATGTCATTTGCACCCATTGTGATCAGCACAACAGGACCAGAAAATAATGTCTTTAGAGAACAGTAATGATGTCAGCACTTACGTTGGCATTTCTGTAAAGATTCTGCCTTCACTTGACAAAGTGGGAAGTTGGCTCTCGAAACATTTTTAAGCACCTCACCCTAGTGTCGAAAAAACTGTTATAACCAAGAGTTTTCATTGTCTACGTTAACTGAATTAATTAGTAGATGCAATATGTAAATCTGGGGGAGAAGCAGTAGCATAACTTCAGAAGTGAGTCCTCTCTGAGTGACCATCCTTCACTTCGGATAAAAAAAAAAATTCACAATGTATCACCATGACGATGATAATGTTATATGTATGACTTGTGACTTTTTTATTTTCATGGTGAACACTCGGAGTGGGACTAAATTTTCAAGTCATACCATTGGGGAGAAGAGGAGGGGGTATTTTCATATGAGAAGAAATAAGTCTCAAAACATGCTAGGTTTCACAAAACTTACGCTCTTTTATTTTTTACAGGACAGGCAAATAGTTCAGCTTCTAAACCTAAAATCCAGTATTTAAGCACTTTTGAGCAGGTTTGCTAGGACGCAAGTGTCTATTCGACTTAAACTAAAAGGAGCTAAATCTGGCCAAAACCAAGCAAGTATGGTTAAAAGTTAAAATTTCGCTTTTTCTCTACAATCTCAAAGTAGAATTGGCAACTTAAAACTTTGTGCTTTATGGTGCAAACCAGGTTATGATGCGCCGATATGTGCAATTTTCAGAGGAATCCGAACTTGTTACCTGGGGAACCAAACCCAGGATTATGGTGGGCAGAAAAGGCCACATGTCCTACGGTATCCCTAGAATCAAACTCGGATTTACAGCGAGATAGACGAACATGTTACCATCACGATGCCACTGCATGTTTGAGGCAAATTCAAACGTCATTTTGCCATTTCTTAATCATTTTAACTGTTTTAGGCTGAAAAATTCATCATTAAGCATAAAGGGTAGGGGAGGACATACAGTGATCAAAGTACATACTTAAGATCAAAAAATATCCTTATATGTTAGAATCCACAGGACATTCCCTCAAATATTAATGTAACAGTAAATCAAATAATATAATGTAGAAAAGGAATAAATTGTGCCTTTATTAATAGAATTTCTCATCGATAGACTAAAACCGGAAAGATAATCATTAATAGTTTACAAGAACCAATTATTGCGGTTAATTATTAATAGAAGTTTCTTAAAATTAACGTTAATTAAAACTTTCTTTCCAGATGTAAAAAAGGAATGGCAAACTCTTCTCTATTTACATGTACAGAATATATTTTAAATTGCATTATCTTTATGCCATTTTAGTAATTTCTCCTTTTACATAATACATAGTTCCCACTCTTTTGTCCTGGTGAAATTCAAGGACTTTTCAAGGACCAAATTATTTTTTCAAGCACCTTACATTGTCAATACAGATAAATACCCCCGTTTTTTTCTTTTGCCAAAACTTGAAAAAAGGTTTTGGGAAACATTCAAGGACTTTCCAAGGACCAACCACATTTTGATAGTTTTCAAGTACTTTCTAAGGGTCTCGAATTGGCAATAAAAAATTCAGGAACTTTCAAGGACCCTGGGAACTATGTAATAATGTTCTGATACAGTACTAAATACAAATACCCCTTGATTACTTTACAACCATCTTTGCTGGAGTAAAAATTTGAATCAAACAACTAAAACTATATTTAAACACGACTACCACAGTTAAAATTATTTAATTAGGTGGATGACGATCGTTTCGGCAGTGAATGACTGCCTTTGTCGAATCCAATTACAAAAGTGAAGGTAAACTATCAACTTCACTGCACTTGGCGTATAAACACGACTATCTGGAGAATAATCGCCATAAATATAGATGGCAGAACAGGTTCATAGGCGTAAAAAAGTCTTCACCTCCATTTAATATGTTCTCCATAAATATAGATGGCAATATGTGTTTATACGCCTAGTGCGGTAAAGTTTACCTTCACTTTTGTAACTGGATTCGACAAAGGCAGTCATTCACTGCCGAAACGATCGTCATCCACCTAATTAAATATCTTTACGAACGTATATAAAGACTATTTACTGATGCCGGTTATTTCGCAGAATGGTGTAGTACATGGACTACTATTTAAACCAAATTGCAAAGAGACTGGTATTAAATTGATCGAAATGCCCGTTGCAGCATATGTATTTATATAAATCGAACACTACGCAGATTAAATCAAACAACAATGTCAATCAATCAACGTTTATTGGCGTAGTGATACCAACGCCGATGGTATGGCGTGATTAGATGGTGAAACGTTCGAAAGAAAATAAATATTTCTGCCTTCGGTGGGACCTGAACCCACGACCTTCCACTTGCCGGGCGGAGGCTCTACCCACTGAGCTACGAATGACAATATTTAATCTCTTTACGAACGTATATAAAGACTATTTACTGCCGGTTATACAAACGCAGAAATATTTATTTTCTTTCGAACGTTTCACCATCTAATCACGCCATAACATCGGCGCTGGTATCACTACGCCAATAAACGTTGATTAATATTATTGTTTGATTTATATAAATAAAAATTTGAAGTTTTTCAATTAGCAAATTGGAGTTACGAACAAGGTTAAACTTCCATTATTCCTGCATTCTGAGCAAGTTATTCTGGCATCCCTTGCTTCTTTATCTCTTAATGCCTACCTCGTTAGCTTGTGCTTTTATTTGGCGTTAAATGCAGGATACGGATATTAAAACCACTGCTTGATAACTGATAACATGCACATGTAAAACTACAATTCCAATTAAAAACATTAATCATTTTATATCACATGACAGAGATATTAAAAATAGAACGTACATAAATAAATGCTTCTCCAACTTTAAATTTGAGTAAATATGTGACGCATATAACAAAATACCAATACGTTGAAAAACGACATAACTTGCTTAATAATAACGTAATAATACTGGCTTTCAATTACTTCTGATAACAAAGCATAGATAACAGGAACAAGATAACATTCGATAACAAAGGGTTAACCACAAATGTAAAAACACTATAAAATCATTTACTGTTACATATGGTTAGGTCAACACACATAGCTTTGCAAAATTATGTTCTTTGAGAAAATAAACACAAAAAAACCAGCCCTCACATCCAGCAGTGCATATCTGTCTAGGATGCAAGTTTTTTTTAATATGTTGGATGCCATTTCCAGTAAACAGGCCACATTATTATAATTTATTTTTTTTTTAAACACAATTACAGTGGAAATGAGAAAAGTATCAATATGCGATTTGCATTAGAAAATTCATTATATGTTCTGCAGCCTCAAATTCATATTTGGGTTTTATAGTGCAAAGGCAGCTAGGGGAGAGTTCAAATATTAAGTAAGCAATATTTTATATTATACATTTTATACCCCCCTCCCCCCCAGGTAAGCAAAAATTAACAATGGCTAACGTACGAAAATAAGTGCAACAGTAAACAGCAAAAGGTGCTTACGTAATACTTGAACATTCTCTAGGGTCATGATGCAACTGGACCTACTGTTTTCTGAGGAAGCCAAACCTATCATTTAGAGTAGTGTTTCTCAACCTTTAAAGGGCAGTGGCCTGGTAAATTCTCTTTTATAAGATTACGGCCCGGTGAATTTTGATGAGGGCACAGTCTCGTCAATTTCATCGTACATACCTTCCTACGCTCATACGTTAAATTTGTTTTGTGGTTTTACGGCTCAAGGTCTACAGTGGTCATGCTGTGCAGCGACCTACTGTTTTCCGAGGAATCCAAACCTCTGGACCTACAATTTTCCGAGGAATACGAACCTCTCGGACCTACAGTTTTCCGAGGAATCCGAACCTCTTAAGGCCTGGGGAACCAAACCCCGGACTATATTGAGCAGTGTGATATTTATGAGATCTCTGAGTAAGCGTTCTTTGCACTATTGGGAGTCGAACCCGGATTAATGGCGCACTAGGCGAACGCGTTACCACACTGCGCCACCACAGGGCTTATACATTAAACTGTAAGTATGAATAATCATGGAGAGTATCAGTATACTCCTATTAATACACAGTTTTCCGGTACATTTCCTTGCAGGATTAGACTGGGCCTGTGCACACTTGTGGGCAATAGGACTCGTGCCTCTGAATGGGAAAGGACTTACGCCCTCCAAAAATCCAAGGTGTGTGACTTTTGAGAGGACACAATCCGCCCTTGCTTCTTTGCTGACTGGTCACTGGTATTTGCAACACAGATGTCATTTCATACAGTTTTAAGAACAGAGGATGTACCGCACCTTATAGTAATTGGCTTGAAGGCCTTTTTATGACAGGTCATAATGAACGGTACACCCTTTCTCAAATGCTAAAAGATTTCGATGTCTTAAAACTATCGATCATTCACAAATACATATTTAAAAATACACGGCTTGGTCATTTCCAGCAACTGTGCAGATGTCATTCAGGCATTCTGGGTCTGAGCTTACCGACATATTCACAACTATTCTTCTCATCAGAACATTTCCATGGTAAAATATATATTCACAAAAAAATGCATAGAAAACCAAAATGAAAAATTTCAGAAAAATCTCTCATAGCCCGGTATAATTGATGCCAGGGCCTAGTGGTTGAGAAACATTAGAGAATCGAACACAAGACTACAGAAGGTGGAAAAAAAAAAATGATGTTCTATGGTACCACTGGAATTAAACCCAGATTAACTGTATAATGGTCAAATATGTTTTACTATGACCACTGTAGAGCACCTTAAATTCATTATGTTTATTAAACTCACCTAGGTTCTGACAAATCTTTGCAATTTTATCATTAAACCAGCTTAATGTAATGCAACGTTAAAAAAAAAAAACGTTGAAAGCAAACAAAATAATTGGGGCTCTTTTTTTTGCAGGAAATGGGGGGGAAGACACACGCATGCGACATTAGCCCCATTTCTCCCACCTTGCACACAGTGTATTAAAATATATTCCTATTTTTCGTGATAAAGTAATTTACTAAGAGTTTTAATTTGTCATTAAGTGGACACTTCAAACCACATAATTGATTTTAACACCATATGATCGATTTCAATCGCCTTCTTTCTGCCCTGATGTCCTTGTGACAGGACATCTTCTTTAGTTCATTCTAATAGTCATATTTTGCTTTTCGTTAGAAGAAAACCTGATGTACTCAGGTAAGTACATCAGGTTTTCATCTAAGAAGCAAAATATGACTATTAGAATGAACTAAAGAAGAAGTCCTGTCACAAGGATGCCAGGGCCGAAAGGGTTAATGTCATGTAATCGATCTTTAATGCCCTCGATAAGAACTATTTCATTCTAGGTATTTGCAGCCTATCTTTTAAGAATGACACTGTTTAACGTTAGCATTGTTAAAGCCTATAGCTGGATATTCTTAGGGGTGTTAGCAACAGCTGAGACTTGCACAAATACAAAAAAGTAAGCAATAGATGATTCGGAATTCACGAAAAGGGCTTCAAGTGCTCAAGCTGGATCTCGAGGGCTATCCTCTCTTCCATAACTTCCGAGAGTTCTTGGTTGAGTTCATTATTTAGAAGGGTAAGCATCTTGTTGCGTTCCCGATGGGCTTTGATGGCTGACTGCAGTTCCCTCTTATCATGGGGAACTGATCTAAAACGAATACACAAAACATTACATCACAAATCTTGGTAAAATAACACAATGGGCACAGTTTTTGAACTCTATGTTTTAATATAGCTTTAAAACGTTTTTTCAAAGGCTTTAAGCTCTCTTCGAAAAAAGCTCACATAATAATGGAAACACTGAGTTTAGAATAATAATAAACTGAATTTGCAAATCCTGTCACATTATCTGAAGTCACATAATATTGACTAAAACCAAATGAGTTTATTGAAATCAAAATATAAAAAAAAGAGGAATAACAGGTAAGAAAACAAAACATTTAAAGAATAAGCAAACAACTAAACACAAATAATAAACTAAAATTGAGAAAATTAGTGCAGCCGAATATGGAGGAAACTTTACACAACATTATATTTCAAATGATAGATTAAACGATCATATACGTACAGTGGAACTTTGATATAATGAATTCATGGTCATAACAAAAAATTGATTTTGGTTAGTTTGATTTAATGTACCATATATAGGGTTGGTCTAATGAAGGCCAAGCGGTAACAAAGAAAATTTCTGGTCCCTTAATCCTTATAATGTTTGACCATATATATATATTATATATATACACACGCCATTTTAAATTTCTACAGCTAAAATTTATCATGCAGTTGTATGTGGGAATACAATTATGGACTGAAAATTTACAGCACTCATTTGGGTAATAGATTTCCAATACAAGAATTTGTCATACACATCCACTCATTCAAGGGACTAAATCGTACCATGGGTCGATTACCATCTCAGCCTGGTAGAGACACAAAAGAGAACTTGCCATTATCGTAATGCACATGGATTTGGGAAAGTTTAGTACTCATTTTCTTTTACAGTAATCCATACCACTAACTCCTTCCAAGAAACGAAGAATAAATATCGTTGAAAGACGAAAGAAAAAGACGCTGATCGGAATGCACACAATTCTATGAAGCATTCGGCATTACAACAAAACACAGCTGTCAAACGGAAATGTTTGTCATCAAATGGAAATAGTCATTAATCAGCATGATTGTGTGTTCATGGCATGCAGACACTTAAGATATATGCATTGGCACAGCATAGCTAGATGATCTTGTGTCTTTGGCAGAACCGTCCAGATTATGCACCTAGCCACAGATATATTTCCCTGGCGAGTTATTTCAGACGTTTTTATGCCCCCTGGCATGGGACTTCTGCGCCACCCCCTATCTACAGCTCTGAATGAACATCCAGCTTTTTTCAGGGACCTGAACTTATGTAGACTAGGGAATGGAACCCTGAAATATGAACTGGCAGAAAAATTGGCCAGTGTTTGATACAAAAGGGATTTAAATCCTTATTTCATACATGGTAGCCACGTTTATACATCACTGCGAAAGGGTTCTTTATCAATCCCTAAGTAATACTAAATCTGATTCACCTCTAGGTGATATTGTATCATTATAATTTTGTCTTTTATACGGTTCATAGCAGCAGTATGACTGACAACAGGGTAGATAACCCTGTAGTCGCACAATGGCTTAGTTACATCTGTTGGCGAAGAATGGAAATTTTATTGTCACGTCAGTAGGAATCGGTTGAGACACATGGTGGCTAGTAGCTGAACTGTTTGAGTTTTGTGGGACAACAACAGTCAAGGCCATGCTGCATTAGAACCTACAGTTTTCCCAAGAACGTGATCTTTTATTTGCGAAGAGCAGTGTTTATCATATTGTGATCCTTAGTGGCCTACAAAGTATTTCCTCAATTTTCCATTTGAGGGAAGGTCCGTGGGTTGAAGACCCCTGCCCTAGACCAGACCAAGTAGCCCAAACATGACATTTACAGTCACTGGACGGCTTTTTTAATTCTATTTTCGTTATTCATTTCAAACTCAATCACTAATGAATTCTTTACTATCGTGATAGATTCTAATCAATCCTTCCATCAGATTATCAATCGCCCCCTTCCCTCGGACTAAAGGATAAGGACTTAAGACAACACTTTGGCGACTAGCGAGACTAAGTGATAGTACTCATCACGAAAAGTTCTCGTAAGGGTTCTAGAAGCTTATCAGAAAATCTTTAGTGTATGTGAAATATATACTTGCAATACATTTAATCATAATATATACTTCTCGGTGACAACCAAGTATATGATACTAGGAAGATGGATTAGAATTCTCCTGCATGATACAAGTCCCAACTTACAAATACAAAGAAATCATGCTGTGGAATAATTTGAATATTTAAAATTAAAAATTTAATCCCTTTAATTATTTTTAAAATTAAGAATTACCAAATGAATGATTTATTAACGATTATGAACCATTTCTCATTTAAAAAAAACTTACACAATTGTGTTTTATTTCATATTTAATTTTAAAAAAATTTAGTGTAATTTTTTTTTTAATAATCATCGCACCATACATAATGCGGTAATACAAATATAATCTGATGATCCAAAAGCAATAATTGAATGAATGATAAAAATTTTATCTTAATACATATACTATCGTCAACCATTTTCAGTCCACTGCAGGATGGAAATCTCTCTGTTATCACACATACATGTAGTGCGGTGAAAGAAATACAGAGGAAGCAACCTTGAGATCACCACATTGGCTGGATGGGTTGGTAAGCTGGACCTACAATTTAATAAAGGTTCCGAACTTTGGTCACCTCCCACTACAGAGTGATCACTACCAGGGCTGCTTCGAAACGGCGGTATTCTTGGCAGAGGACGATTGTAGGACTATGTGTATATATATTACACTTAGTCATGCATATACCAAAGTCTATCATGTATAGTGACCAGCTGTTTCTGGTGACTGTTGCAGTCCAGTTCCAAAGGTGGTCACTTTAGACAGGTTCTTTTGTGTGTGCATATATATATATATATATATATACATACACAGCAGAAGCTCTTTATTCCGGCACCTATTGAGCTGCTCGAATCCATTTTTTTTTTTCAGGCGATTTTGGGAGTTTGTTGATCTTGACCGGCAGGTCGGATGAAGAGGCAGATAAAGCTAAAGTCTCGTGGAAACAGGCTTCTGAATCATTAAATACATTTATAAAAATTTGCCGAATTTAATGAAAGCTATAACTCTATGGAACTCATAGATTTGTGCATAATCTGTAACGATTTTATGAAGAAAAGATCTGAATTACAGAGGCAATGTGATGTCAAAGACTTTTTTTAAACAGTAACGTTCATATGTAGTTTTTCTTGACATAGAGCAATATATTACAACTTGTTTTAAATATCATTTTACTGTATTAATTTGTCTTGGGTATTCCCGTTAAAACCGTATTGATGTTCAATAATCCAGCAAAATCGTTACTCTGGCAGGGCTGTGTTCCCGAACGTGCCGAATTAAAGAGCTCCTACTGCATGTGTGTGTACATACATTACATTTGCATGGACTTGTAATTACTTTGAATAAAATGCTGAAGACCACTTTCAGTAAGGTTTTCAAAAAAAAAAATTATTTCTATCCAACAACTCAGTGCCTGTGCATGTGTTCCCACTTCGCGGATAAATAAAAATGCAGTTTAAGAACACGTTGGTCATAATGCAAGTGATAAACAAAAAGATAAGGCTTCAGTATGCTTACTTTAAAGCTGTGGCAGCCAATGCTAAGGGAGGTGCTGAAATGTGCCGTTTCCTCTGAGCCAAGTTTTCCCCCCCTGCTCGTTCGATATCTACAAGTAGTGCTGTAACATCATCAGCTGGAGCAGGCGTAGAAGTCTTTTTAAAAAGAAAAACAGTAGTCCATTGTAGCATTATATTTAAAATGATACTTCACCGTAACTTAAATATTGCCATGAAAAAAAAACGTTAATGAAGGTACCTGATCTATTAGATAAGTTTCTGATCCTGAACTAGAATTAGCATGCGGACCTAAAATGAAAGTGAATATGAACAATAACAAATATCAGTATATGCATCAGCTGTCACATTCCCGAATGATTTATTTAGAAATGAAGCTCTTGTGGTAAATTGGTGTGAATTTTCTTTTAAACATGTGAAACAATATATTAAATTGAAATTAGCACAACAGTAATGGACAAGTGTGGACATTGGTACTGATGAAGGTAGCAGAAGCGACGAGAGCCGACCTGGGCTAACTTCGACTTGCCCTTATGACCCCTTCTCTGGGCCAACCCCTCCCCTCCCCCACAGCATAGGGTTCTTTCCAGCACAGGCCCCTAGACTTCATCCGGGTCCAAAGACTGCAGGCCCCAAGACTGCAGGCCCACTCTCATCAGCTCTGGAAGGTATGATATATCCTTGTCAAAACAACTGCAAACGATATGCCAGCTTACAAAATTGTCATGTCAATTTCGATTTAATAAACCCAAAGGTATTTTAAAATACATGGTTTCGAAGTTGAATTCTGTTTTAATTTAAATGCCCAGGTTGAATACAGAAATGAGAACAGAAGGGACATGACCATAGTTTGTGGAATTACAGTATAGTGATATAAGGCTTTAATATTACTTTTGATAATAAGCTTATCACCTTTTTCTTTTGAAAGAACAATGAAACCTTTTTCCCACCCCCAATTTGATTGCATGTAATAATGTCCCTTAGTTATAATTGAGTGCATTGACTTTAGTTTTCGCTGGCGTAAGTTCTTCCAAAGTTGTCCAAAAGAGTTAAATTGACTTTTATGGCACAAAGACAGCAAACCTCATGATGCACCAATTCAAAAGAAAGCCATGGATATACAATAAAACCCCATAACGGACACTCCTCAGATAGGGTTAGATAAAAAATTCCCCCAGGAAGAAATTCCTTCACATTAATACCCTTTTGCGGACAAATTTTTCTGTCCCGTGAGGATCTGCTAATGAGAGGATTTTAGTGTGTGTATCATACACACATACAGGATGAACCATTTATAGTTGATAATGTAAAATATCTCGAAAAATAAGCATTTTACAAAAAATATTTTAAACGAAAGTTGCTTGTCTTGAAGGGGAGAAAGTTTTTCATTATCCATGTTTTACTTGGGGTCATTTGAAGGTCAAACTATTTTTTTTTAAAAAGAGAAAGCTACATTTTTTATTCTTATTCCTCATAAAAAAAATAGACAATTCTTGTAGAAAGCCTTTTTTCGATTTAGCACTTAGTTTCCGAGATATTTAAAAAGTAAGCTTGAATAAATAGAAGATCATGCTTGTTGCATATTTCTCCGAGATTCCCCATAAATAAAAACCATTTTGACTTTTTTCTCTACAGACAGATACTTCATTTTTAACACACAATAAACTAATTTATCTTAACACTTAAGTGCTAACTTTCAAATGACTTACATTAAATGGATGGCTGAAGGACGGAAGTAGAGAAAAAGTGAATGCTGGTAGCAAGTGACAGTCTTGCTTTGGTACCAATTAACACCACAAACAATATCACGTTTTTCTAGGGGGAATATAAATCTGTTGTATGACTCACCAACCAATCATCTTTGTTTTTATTTGCATGTAAAATGACTCTCCAAGTACTGCACACTTAATTTCTTTTATTTTTTAAATATCCTGAAAACTAAGCGCTAAATAGAATTTTTTTTTTTTTAAAGAGGAATAAGAATAAAAAAAAACAAAAAACATAAGTTTCCATTAAAAAAATTTTTTTGACCTCTGATTGACCTTGAAAATGATCTCCCAAGTGAAACTCATAATGAAAAATACATTCTCCCTTTAAGACAAGCAACTTTTGTTTAACACATTTTTTTGCAAAACACTTATTTTTCGAGATACAGTCTAACCTCGATTTAACGATTTTCACAGGACTAGTGAAAACGATCGTTAAATCAGGGAATACATTTATTGGAACCAATGACGTATCCTACGGGGGCGGCAATGGGTCCCGGGCCTTTACTTAGACTGAAAATTCACATGCAAAATAAGTTAGAAGTAGCAACTATTACATTAAAAGAAAACTTTTTACATTTTCAACCCTCTTCGAGCAAAAATGATGAGTGCACTATTGATTTAAACCGAAATAAGAAATCATCAAAAAGGAAAATCATAAAAAATGCATACCAGTGTTCTGAAGAAAATGCGTTAATTTCAATAAACGTAAGACACAAGTATGTATGTAATTACTCCTTCAAAAATAAATCTTTCATTGACGTTTGTTTTGGTCTGTTGGAGTTTTTAGTTTTTGGAGAAAGAGGTGCCATCCTCATCCTGGATTCGAACCAGGGTCCCTCCGTTTAGCCCTAATTTGAGCTAAATATATGTTTTAATACGCTCTAGTTTGAGCTATAAGCTATACGTGGGTGGCAAAAATTATTGTATAATAAATTCCCCCACGAAAAACTCACAAAAATCTCGCCCCGGAGGCTTTTCTGTGTTGACCATTATTTGGCAATTGTGTTATCCCTGTGAAGGGTAATAATATCTTACATCTTTACATACGGAGAAAAATGCGTTTGTTCTTGTCCTCATTCGTCTAGTAGGTCAAGACACCGCGGGCTCAACGCGGGGACCCTGGTTCGAATCCAGGATGAGGACGGCTCCTCTTTTTCTCCAAAAACAATAAAGCTCTAGTTTGAGCTAAATATACGTGGGTGGCAAAAATTATTGTATGATAAAAGCAATCGTAAAGTTGAGAATATCATTAAATCAAAGTTGGACTGTATTTTACATTATCAACTTTAAGCGGTGTACCCTGAATATATACATGTATGTGCATATGGGCAAAGCTTGTGTCTTCTCATATACAAATTTTGTATAATGAATACATATCCACTACATTATTCTAACGTAAAATATTTGAAAATATACAGTGGAACCTGGGAAAGTGATCATCTGAATAAAGTGACCACTTTTTATAAGAGAGAACTGGTAGGGACTTCATCAGGCGCCAAAGTCTGTCGTATATAGTGACCATTGAAGCCCTGTCCCAAGGGCCCGAAAGCAGAATGTTTTGCAATGTTCGGCAACAAGCCTTCAGCTGATCAAAAACGTTCCGAAGGAGACATATATATATTATACATATTTTTAAGGTCTCTAAAACAAATTCCTTTTAATAGAAATGCAGAAAATATTTGATTTTTTTTCTCCATTTACACCCCAACCCCACGTGTTCTGCAGTAAACTGTTTGTTCTGTGACTTGTATCACACTTTTTAGCACATTCTGCTTTGAAGCACCAAGGGTGATCACTTTAAGTAGGTTCTACTACACTTGAATGTGTGAGTTTAATGTACACCAAGATCTTACCAGAAGGCGATGGAAACTGTTTCCTGTAGACTTCAAACGCTCCAGACTAGACAAAAAAAAACAAAACACACATGTATTTACTATATTTTCACCAAGGCCTGATGACAGAGTCAAAATGTATGTAACGAAGTTCGCTTTTTAACAGTAATAAATTTATAAAATCAAATATTGAATAATTACTTCAGGGTTTCCATTCAAAATATACAGGACAAAAACCTTTATTGTGAGAGAAAACAGCAACTGTTTAGCAAATTTTTCCCTTAATTTACGTAGGTCATATAAAAATAAATTTCCCCCATTTGAGAAAGAAAAAAGGGAAAGTTTTCTCTTTTCCAGAAATTGTACCGTATGATACTCCTACTCCCATAGATATAGTCAATGAGATATACGCTGCAAATAATCATGAATCGGACAAAGATAAATCCCCATCAACCCACCCACTTATACACAGTTAAGTCACAATGTGACTGCCACCTAACATACAGAGGAATTTCAGAACTCTGAGAGTTGTTAGAGGATGTGTGCTGAAAGATTTATAGAGCAAACAAGACGAATAAGGTGGCTCCAGATTTTCAATTTGGTTAAAATCTGGGGAATTAGGAGGCCAGGGGGAAGTGCTTAGAAGTCTTACACATTTTGAACCACAATTGAACAATTAGCGATATTAACCATCGAATTATCTTGTTGATAGATCCCACCTGCCTCAAGAAAGACCATCAGCATGTATAGGTGTATGTGATTTGAAAGGATGCGTTCGAAACCGAATTGATCAAGAGTACCTTCTACAGGTAAAGCTGACCTAGATCAGTGGTTCTCAACCTGGAGGTCGTGAACTGATTTTTTTTGGGGTCATTTGAATTATTTTTAGTTGCAATTATTTTTATAGGGAATTTCATACCAAATGTTTCCAATGCTTTTATATTTCGATATGGCTACATTGAAATATACTATTAATGACTGTTAACTTCATATTTATAATATGCATTAATACAACACAAATAATTAATATAATTTTGTATTTAATGTGTTTTCTTTACCCAGTTAATGATTTTATTATGCAAATGTGGTAGCGGTGGATAGAGGGGATTGCAAGCTATATAGGTTACTATAAAAGGAGATCGCAGCTTACTTGGTTACCATAAAATAGGGTAAGATTGTAAAACACTGCCCTACACAATGTTACATTTCCCAGACCATAATGCAGCTGCCACCAATTTGTGTCCTTCCCAGTAACGGTTGTAGAGTGTATGTTTTCCAATGTTTCTTGCCTGACACGCCAAGGCTCATCTATTCGACGAAGCAGAAAACCTGACTCATAGGAGAAGGCAACCTCTGCCAATCAGTGAAGGTCCAATTTTGATACTGCCATACAAATTCAAATCTTTTCTTTCGATACTCCTTCGTTATTAGAGGTGCAGTGACTACCCGTCTGCTTTGGAATCCCATATACAGCAAGATTTGCTGAACTGTCGATTTAGACAAACATTTAGTAGCCCTTGGTTCCTTTTTGAAGCACGTTGCACCACTGTAGCCCATTAATCCACACTTTCATAGTCAACGTTTACTTCCCATATCAAAGATGCATAGTACCCCACAGTTTTCATGTGTGTTATTTGCAATGGTGTCATTTGTCCAATGATGATATACTTTCACAGTATCAGCATGTAAGCAGTTTACAAACTGGCCCAAAAACTAGTAATCATTCTTTTTTTTCGGCTCTGATAAATTGCTCATTTCATTTCATGACAAGAACGAGTGACAATTTAGAGATGTACAGCTTACCTTACATACCTACTAAGCCAAGTCATGACACATACCTTATTTCATTGGCTGTGACATCAAAAGTAGGTAGTGGTCACATTAATGTAACTAGACCTCAGGGCCTGATCATCGCAAAAGGCGTCCAAAGCCTGGCTGAGTCTAATGGATTTTGAGGGACCCCTCCCCAAAAAGACAAAATATTTTATTTTTATATACATTTCGACAATCTCCCCCAAAAATGAAGCGTGACTAGCATTGTTTATTTTATTATAGTACAATTTCCTAATAAGATACCTGTGGGAAAGATTGGTCTGTTAAAATAAGGTGCAATTCTTCAGAGGTATTTGTATTAATATATACATATACCATGGACCAGAGTAATCGTCCCTTATTTGGAGGCAACACTGTATTTACATATCCAGCTTATGATGGGACCAATTCTGAAATGGCTCTCCGAAATGGACTCAGCACGCTACTGAGGGCATTTCCAAATTTTCGTGAGGATAAAGGCCTAAAATGTGTGCCTGGCCTAGGGCCCCACAAAGGCCTAATCAGACCCTGCTACACTGTGTGCGATGACATTAGAGTGTGGCAAAAATATAAAAGTATGTAATATAGAAGTGTGTAAAATTCTTATATTTGCGTATAGCAAACTCCCAATTTCATGCATTGTAGGTTATTCATGCTGAAAAATACTTTTCAATAATAGACTAATAGATGGTACTAATTTAGAAATGAATTTCACAGTTTCGATGCACACTTTCAATAATGAACATTCTAGTTTTGACTAAACATATATTGATTTATGCTTTTTGGCAGAATCAGTCTATGTTGTCATACCTTTGATTGAAGTTGAAGCTTTAAATTCTCGACATCAGAGAAATTTGAGAAATCCGCAAAATCAGTAACATCTTCGGGATTCCTTGAGATTTCTTCCCCATGTAAATTTGTTTTTTGTGGCGTGGCCTATTGCCAGATGGAAAGATTAATAAAAACAAATTAAGAGGAAAATAACAGTATTAGAAATTCTAATAAGTCTTATAACATGGAGGAAACCATGCAATTGTGATTTAAAATAAAAAACATACTGTGCTTGGTGATATTCTTGGTGGAACTGCGGGTGGAATGCTGAGGAAATGAGGTACAGTTGATCCTTAAAACAAAGAAAAAATAGTAAAATTTATTAGTTTGTTGATCAAATTTTTATAGCCCATGGATTTTTGTGGCAAGGGTCATTCTGCACCAAATTAAGTGAGGAGTTACATAAGGTTTAACAGTGAAATTCTTAAGGGGAAAACAACGGGAAGGAATAATTAAAAATTGCTTGTATCATGATCATGAAAAAAATTAACTTATGGATCACTGTGCATCAATTAAATACTAAACTACTTAATACAGTAAATTCTCCCATTAATGACTTTCAAAAGATGGAGTCGATCAGTTGGTTACATTTTTATAGCATACAAGCAGAAGGGGTCATTCTGTATCAAGCAAGTTAAGACCACACATATGGTTTAATTCAAACTTTGGATCACCATATAATGAGAATCATTATTTTAATCATATATACTGAACTAAATGAAGCTGAACGATTGAGTTTTACAATGCGAGAACAGTGTGGGCCATACTGTGACAGGACTTCGTTTTCGGTGGATTTCAAACACCACCTGAGACAAAGAATCAGCCTCCACTATAGGCAGCAGTTAGTTGGTAAACTTTCTTTTTCACTATTAGAAGCCAAACCAGGGATAATGGTGTGCCAGGTAAATGCCTTACCATTGCAACAACAGCACCAAAAGCTAAATGAAGACTGTATCTAGAAAGAAATTCATGATCTATCATAATTATGAAAGCCAATGATATATGGTCATGATCGTTTCTACAGGAACTCATCTGCCATCATTATAACAAAAATTCACAGCCTTCTCTGTTGTCATCCAATCGCAGCAGAACATCCAGCAGAAACTGACATCGCATGAAAGTCACATTTGGGAACAAGCATCACCACTTGTCGGGAGGAACTAAAAACGAACTAAATTGAAATGTACAGGCAAGGACATGGAGAAAAGGTTCGAAGGTCTTACTAAACTTGTGAATTGGTTGGTTGTTTTTATGGCGTAAAGACAGCAAAGGTCATTCTGAGCCAAACAAGGTGAGAATGTGCATACAGTTTTAAAATAAAAATAAGTTAAAGCTAAATAAATAAAAATTGAACTCGTGAAGTGGTGGTGAAGTAAGTTTTTTTACAGCAAGTGCAAAAGAATTTTGCTCCCCCCCCCTCCCATTAAGTCAGTAATAGAAATATTAGCTCTTTGAATGATATTAAAGGCTTAAAAAAATTTATATCAGCAAAAGAGGTAACCTTTGCAATAAGCCGAGTTTAGGAAAATTAGAATTTGTAATCGAAAAAACTTCCCAGGAACGTGTGGCAATGACCGATTCATAAAAGTTCTGTTTCTGAATATAAGTTTGACATTCTTTAAATCTAAACGATGGAATGCCTGATGTGCTTATCCGATATAGACTCTCTAATGGTTCAGATTCAATCTTGTACACTTTTTTGTCCATTTAATTATTTGATCACAGTAGGAGGCCATATATCAAAGTCAAAGGTTTCACAGAAAAAAAAACCTTCAATATACTGAGAAATTACAAGTAGTAACCTTGTTCATTACATACAAGGGTTGTTCAAAAGTTCTGCCTCCACATCTGTAACTACTTTATTAACAGAACAAAATGAAATAGTTCACAATGAAAAGTAACTTTGGAATGTTCTTTATCACATGATGTTCTTATTTCGCAAGTGGGACCACTGACTTGGAAACAGTGAAACGGAGAATGTCGGCCGATATGGACGTGCGGTTAACACAGCGTGCGGTGATCGAATTCCTGACAGCGGAAGGTGTTGCACCAATCGATATCCACAGGCGAATGAGTGCTGTGTATGGCGAAGCATGTGTGGACATTAGCACCGTCAGGAGATGGGTGCGCGTAAGCCGGACGGACAACCCAGGCACAAGTCACCCATGCGGTGCGTTCTTGGTGTCGTCATGCAACAACTAGTGTATCGATAGCAGAAGTGCATCGCCGCCAGTGATGACTATGTCGAAAAATAAGGTACCACTTGAAAGGCGAACATTTCAAAGTTACTTTTCATTGTAAACTATTTCCTTTTGTTCTGTTAATGAAGTAATTACAGACGTGGAGGCAGAACTTTTTGAACAACCTACGTAGTTTCCTACACAATGAACAGGGACTTCAAGTCACAAGGTTCATTAAAACTTTGACACACCCAGGTTTGGCATATAGGGAGAAGCCCTACTGTGCATCTTTCAATGATTGATTTTTATGCTAACATAATATCACTAACTTGTCAGAAACTTGAAAATTTTACACCACACTGTAATAAAAAAACTGGTGGTATAGGTCATGAGAATGACATTTTAAACACAAACTAGTCCTTTCTATTAAAGAGTTTTTATTCCAGTCTTATGGTAATAGCTTGAAGGTTTGTACTTTTATGTACTAAAGACTGCACAATGTCTCATTTTGGATGAAACCAGTAGCTAAACATGTAACCAGTAACCGAATTTACTGGAAATTACATGCAGCCCACAAAATTCAAAGATCTGGATGGTAACGGTAGCATTACCAGGGTGTCTACTAAAATAAAACGGCAAAATGTAGTTTTTAAAAGAGGTTTAGTTGAAACTAAATTTTTCAGGATGCAATGCAGTACCAAAAATATGATTCAGGAGAACTATTTTAATAAGCTATTTATTATAACAATGAATTTCAAATTTCCCCCGACTTTTCAAGAGTTTGGGGATCCATAGACACCCTGTTATGCATCAGACATGTTCTTATAATGCATACATACCCAATTTATTAAGATCAAGAGATGAACTGCGTGTGTGATTGTGCTTAGGCCTTGGTGGCGGAGGTGGTGGAGGTTCTTTTTTTGGCCCCTGAGCTAACGGCAACGTAACCCCATGGGACAAGGAATTACTCCGTGTACAACTGGTCCCCGAAAACGAGCTGCAAAATCACAAGCACAACACTTCTTAAAATAAAGACACGTACAAAGCCAGAAATAAACAAGGTGGCTACGAGAGGAAAACAAGGTTTAGCATGCAGAGTATGACCAGATCCATCATTTTAACCTGAACATCAAATTTGGGAAAGTTACTAGGACTTGGGAAAGCACTAGTTTAGCCTAATTTTCTTGCATCTATATCAAATCACAGTAACATGCAAAGCGGATATTACTTGCCAAACTAAAACTTTACGAGTAGGAATGAATAACAGGCAGTGGCGGATCCGAGATGAAACTATAAACAATTAGCCAACAAAATTTAAGAAAAGTGCCAACATTTTATCGAAATGCTTTTTCTTTTCTTTTCCTTTTAACATGTAGAAACAGTAGTTCCCCCAAGATCCACACTAATAACAAGCATTGGAAATATGTACTATTAAAAATCTCACATCACCCATGACTGCCAAATGGAACAAACAGGGTAATACTAAAAACTTAGTATGAGCTCCAAACCATGATATGCTTATAAATGGTTACATTGTATTGATATTTTTATACACTGAAATAGTTTAATGTAGTGTTTCTCAACTGCGGGACCACGGCCCGGTACCTGGCATGAATCATACTGGACCGTGGGCAGGTACCTGGCATGAATCATACTGGACCGTGGGCAGGTACCTGACATCAATCATGCCGGACTGCGGCCCAATACCTGGCATCAATCATATCAAGCCGAGAGAGATTATCCTGGAACTTTTTTTAATTTTCTAAATGAATTTTATTGTGCAAATATTCTGAGGCAAATCATAGTAGCAAATGCATCGGAGAGCTCAGACCCAGAACATGTAAATAACATCTGCTAAGAAACTGCCAATGACCAAGCCATATATTTGTGAATATGTGAGTATTCATAAATGACCGAGAGTTTTAAGACAATGAAATCTTTTGGCATTCAAAAAAAGGAATACGGCTCATTATGACCTGTCATAAAAAGTGTCTACAATCCAATTATAATAATGTACAGTGCACCCTCTGTCCTTAAAATTGAACAAAATAGCATCTGTGTTGCAAATGCCAGTGACTAGTCATCAAGGAAATGAACCAGAAAAGGGTGTATTAATAGAAGGAGCGTACTGATACTATTTACGATTATGCCACAATTAATATTCATAGTTTAATGTATTTGAACATAGTTTAATGTAATTCGTACTCATAGTTTAATGTAATTCGTACTCATAGTTTAATGTAATTCGTACTCATAGTTTAATGTAATTCGTACTCATAGTTTAATGTATGAACTTTCAAAAAAGGGAGGGTAATTAAGAGTAAATTTGTTGAGACCGGGCCCTTGTCTTATAAAAAGAGAATTTACCAGATTCTTGTCTTATTAAAAAAAGCACTTACCGGGCCATAGCCTCATAAAGGTTGAGAAACACTAGCCTAATAGGCCAACAGAGATAAGGCCAATAGCTTAATGCTATTTCCAAACCATTTATATACAACATAGAGCATTTATATACAACTAAGGTTACTAAGAATCGAGTCCATAATCTTGAATAACCTCAAAGGCTGTGGGACACTAGACACTGACAAGCAAATTAACTACAATGCATACGAGGGCACAAAGTCACTAAAAGCGTACTATTGCTACTCTTACCTTCTTCTGAGCTCCCTGCACAGATAAGCAAAAAGAAAGCAGAAAGATACATGCAGCATATATAAAGAGATCGACCTCAGATTCTAAAGTTACATTACACACAGGGCAACAGATCTCAAAGCACTATCTTACGCAGATTATCTAGATGCAGAGTTACAGATTTATATAGACTACAATAGCTACACAGACATGATAGTAAATGGTCTGGCGCCATTTTTTTTATCTCTTTCTGATAATATATCTTTAAGTTAAGGGAACATGAACACACAGTTTTTATCTATTGTTTCTAGACAGCAGGAATGTCCAATTCAAACAACTTAAAGAAAGTACAAACAGCTAGTTTGGAATAAAAATAAAATTTTACCATCGGCATTAACAACACAGAAACTTCATTTTCTCAGAAAAAAGTTTTTCTGGACAAAAGTATGGAATACTTGTATTTTTAATTTTACGAAAAAGGGCCTGTTTTAACCCCGTTTTGATCGGCTATTTGCAATCAAAATGATTTATGGGCATAGATTAATTAGATATAAAATAAATTTACTTTCAAAAGGTTTATTTAATCAAAAGTTACATCCAAATCCCTGAAGCTGTACAGGACTAAAAATATTGAATACATTAAACCTTTGGTCAAAAGTATGGAATAAAAGAAGAAAACTACAAAACTAACCACTTCATTGTGATTTTACCCCTCAAATTGTGTGGTGATATCATTCATCATCATGAAGTGTTTATGGATACATAAATTACAGCTATGCAAATCAGCACCAGCACCACAATACTTCCACTATAATGACACATATGAGAGAATTTACGCAAGCCACGAGAGCTCTGATTATTGATAAGTTTAATAAGGGAGAAACACAAAAAACCAATTGCTATTAGCCGTGATTGTTCCCAAGGAACTGTTTCTAAGATTATAGCAGAGATCGAAATTAACTTTTTAAATCAGGTGCACAAGTGCACTCAAGTCTTGTGACTTAGGTGTACGAGTAACAGAATAGAAAGTAAACCTCAACATTAAAAACGGGTAAAATGTAAGTGTAGCAATTATATTTAAGCATGTAAGCTAAAGGAATTACACTTTTCAAAATCATTGAATGTTCGTTTGTAATAAACAAAAAAAAAAAAAAAAAAATTCAAAGCAAACGCAGATACATTGAGAAAATTATATAAAATTATTCCATAGGTCACTGTTTTTGAAAAATAAATGTAAATAGCCATAGTTTTGAATAGTTAGGTGCACTGCATGCACCCAAATGATGTGCACGGATGAAATTTCATGTGTGCATAGTGCGCACCTGCTAATTTCGATCCCTGGATTATAGCAAAGTTTAAAGCGAATGGAGGTATCAAAAACCAAGTAGATGACCAAGAAAACAACTGAGCGAGATGATAGAAATTTGATAAAGATTGTCAAAAAACAGATTTTCTTTATCAAGAGAAATAAATTAAGCTTGCAAGAATAAAGGAGTGGATGTTTCTGTTAAGACTACAAGGAAGAGACTGAAAGAAAAATCTTACAGGTTTTGTAAAGATCAAAGAAAACCATATATATATATATATATATATATAACAGACAAGCAGAATATGGTTCATTTTACATGGGCGAAAAAACACAAGAATTGGTCCATAAGTGATTGGAATCATGTTCACAGATGAGTTGAGGATTCAGATATATCAGGTATTGAGATAAGTGTGTCTACAGTTATCTCCATACCCTTACACGTTTACAGGCAAAACAATGAAAGATTTCATCAAAACTGTCTTTGAGGATCATCAAAATTTCCAAAAGGCATGATTTGGGGTTCAATAACAGCGAAAAGTGTAGGTGAGATGGCTATCATAAAAGTGTAAACGCTGATACATATTTGGATAATTTCGACTATTTTGTGATGAAAACTGTAGAACACTTTGGTGATGATGACTACATTCACCAATGTGACAACGTATCATGTCACAAGGGTAAATAAAGTTCATTATTCACAAAAGCGTATTACACTTTTAGACTGGCCTGCCAATAGTCCCAACATCACTCCAACAGGAAATATTTGGCTCATGCAAAAAAAAAAAAAAAAAAGAAACGAACGACCATTGATGAATTAAAGGCTGCTGTTCAAGAAGTGGGAAATTGATCCTCGTGAATTCGAAAGGCTTGTTTCATCATTACCAAAGAGAATTATGGACGTAATTAATGCAAAAGCAGAACCTAAGAGGTACTGAGTGCCATCATTCCACACTTTTGATCCAAGATTTAATGTATTCCATACTTTTGTCCCTGCACAGCTTCTGGAATTTTGATGCAACTTTTGATTAAATGAACTTTTGAAAATGAAACTTGTTTTAATTTGTATCTAATTAATTTATGCCCATAATGTAAGTACATTTTGTTCGATGGCAAATAGCGAATCAAAACAGGATTAAAACATGCCCTCTTTTGTAAAATTACGTAAAAAATGTAAGTATTTCATACTTTTATCCAGGAGTTGTAGCTTCACCAATACTCTTTTCTGCAAATACGCTACTCCAATACTAAATGTGCATATTACAGGGTGCGCAATTAGTTTGGAAACTTTTCAGATAATTCTTTTAATCAAATTTTTTATTAATCGAAAAACACACAAAGGTAAGAACACTGGGAAAAGAACAAAATTTCAGTTAAAAAGAATATTTTTCAAAAAGGTCACCATTTGCTTTAACACAAGCTCTAAAACGGCATGGGAATTGTTCCACTGCGGCACGAATCGTATTGTCATCTATTCCATTCCATGCTTTCACCAAATCTCATTTCAAAGATTCCACTGACTTGTGAGGTTTAGCACAAGCCTTCGCCTGGGGAATTCCCCAGATTGCGTAATCCAAAGGATTCAAATTAGGAGAGTAAGGCGGTCATTCCTGTGCGGCGATAAAGTCCGGAAAATTGTCTTTGCAGAACTTTTGGGTTACTTTTGCTCGATGGGCAGGAACAGAATCCTGTTGAAATATCCACTGTTGACCTGCAAAGTACTTTAGGGACCAAGGAAGGATGGTGGATTCCAAAATGTCACCGATGTGATTTTTCACATTAATTTTTACACCACTTTCGACAAAAATGAGGTCAGCCCTACCTGAAGAACTGACTCCGGCCCAAACCATGGCTCCTACAGGTTTTTGTGTGCATGAAACGATTCGACACTTATCTTTTGCTACCGAAGATCCAGAATATTCTATCGTTTTGGATATTGTGGGCTTGCTCGATGATGAAAAACTTTTCGTCGGAAAATAGCGTCCATATACGAAACCCAGCACCACGTCTGCATAGCATTGACGAGAAACGTTTTTTGGGCATTGAGCTTTTTTTGTCGTTCAGATCAATTCCTTTCTGGAACTTCAATGATTTGAGTTTAAGCTCCTTTTTAACAATATTTCAAACACTGGACTCGCATATACCAATTTCAGCAGCCATTTTTCTCATAGACTGCCGGGGATTGTGTCGAATTCGTTCTCGGATAATTTTGCGATTACGCGGTGCGCTTGAGATGCACGGTCTTCCACTCCGAGGACGGTCCGTCTTCTTGCCTTGCTCCGTGAATCGCCTAATATTTTTACAAATAAAAGATTTTTTCATATTTAGCAAACGAGCTATCTAAACTTCAGATTTTCCTTCACTAGATAAAGCAACGATAGCAGCACCGTTTTCTTCACATTTCTTTGGCATTTTGGAACGACAAAGATATCAAAATTTACATACTGTTGAATAAATCATTTAACGGCATATCCAATTAACAACAAACGATTTCAGAAAACAATAACACGTTGCAACATTGCAGTAAAAAAAGTTTCCAAACTTTTTGCACACCCGGTAGAAGTAAATGAAGTTCTCATCCCAAATGTTCGCCTGAATATGGGAACCGTAATCTCCTTCAGATTATCATCACAGGCATAACCACAGATAGGGGGAGAGGTTGAGGTCTCACCACAAATAGTTTTGACCCAATAATAATTTCAAATGATTGGGGTGGGGGTATCCAAGTCAATGGAGGATGCAGCCTTAAAAATTTGCGAATAGCTAAATATGAAAAGAGCAAAAATGAGATGAATAAATAAAATTATAATTTTTGAAATTAATTACAGAGGGTTCTGCAGCCTTTATGGGTGAGCCACTGATGCTTATACCTGGCTTTCACTTACATTACTGCAACGAGTTTTATAAAATATACATTTCCACATCATATATTTTGATTTTTACAATGCCACAGGGAAAAAAAAAAGCATTTACATACCTCGAGACACTTGTCCCAGCTTCACCATTGAACTCTGGCTCTCCTGTTCGTGTGGACTGGGAAACTACACTGAGAGATGGACCTGTATTGAAAAGATGCACACAGAAAATAAAGTTATTGAAACCAAATGGGTAGACTCAAAAACAGATGCAACACTCTTTTTTTTTTTAATATTACAATGAATACTCATACACATGAAGCCTCCTTTTTTTTTAAGAGCATAACTGATGTGCAAACTTGTATTGTGAGCTAAGGTATGGTATTCGGCAAACGAATATTATCACCAGAAAAACAAAAAGCATTTATGTTTTATGGCATAAGAACTATGGTAATTTCGTGCCTAGCGTTTTCCAAGAAATCTGAACCCTTTTCACCTTGGGAATCAAACTGATTATTCGCATGGTACACAGCCTCAGGGCAGCGAAAAGTAAACACACATTTAAAGCAATGCTTCGTTTCGTATCCAAAATGCTTGCATGCACTTTTTTTTTCTTTTTCCCCATAGCAAGACTGGTCACTTAGAATGGGTCCAAGAGCTTGATGAGACCCCCGAAGTAGTTTATTATGCATAGCTTCTGTCATGTGCCAACTTATGAACCCAATAAATCCCCAAATGTACGGCAATTGCCACTCTGTGTACTTTTTAATTGTAGATATTGAATTCTGAAACAAACTTTGTTTTTAAAAGCAAAAAGAATCACAAGGGAATTAAATTAAAAATATTAATTTCCACACCACATTTTTGCCCATATTACAACCCTCTTAAAAAAAACAACACACATACACGCAAAAGGTTGGGAGTGAGGGGGGTGGGGAAGATGTCTTTTAAGACTAATCTCCATCCAAAGACTTACTTTCAGTTTTATGTTCTACCAACTGAACTACTATGGACACTGTTTTTTACAGTGTAAAGACTTGCCCTTTTCCGAGGAATCCAAAGTACATATTGTAGTACCACTGGAATCGAACTCATGTCAATGGAACGATGACCATAATATCTCTACACCACCACCATAGGAATGACGGCACAGACAGGATAGCCTTAATTGTGCATGTAATTCCTTCTTTTCATGAGTTAAAGTATTTCATGTTTTTTCCGCACAAGGAGGACAGCACAGGTCATGCTGCACTAGAACCCACAGTTGCTTGAAGATTTCAAACCTCTGATTCCAAAAAACCAGACCACAAACTGCAGTGGACAGAAAAACTGTACGCATTCCATGGTACCACTGGGAGTGAATTATTTGCGGTTTTACGGCTCAAAGACTACAGTGGTCATGCTGCGCCAGGACCTACTGTTTTCTGAAGAATCTGAATAGCTGGACCTACAGTTTTCCGAGGAATCCGAACTTCTTAAAGCCTAGGGAACCAAACCCTGGACTACAGTGAGCAGTGCGATCTTTATGAGATCTCTGAGTAAGCGTTCTTTGCACCGTTGGGAGTTGAACTTGAGTTAGCAATGCACTAGGCGAACGGCTATCATACTGTGCCATCGCAGGGCTACTGCGAGTGAAACCTGGGTTAATGGCATGACATATAACCATGTCGCCACTATGTCTCCCCCCCACCACCACCAGGAAGCGAACCTACATCTTCGAGGAATTCAAACCTTTTAAAGGTTGCAGAAACAGATCACAGCAAGCAATTAGGTTGGTCTCGTTTTTTTAAATAAGTGATAGTGGTGGGGAAGTCAAATTCAGATTAACAACATACTAGGTCAATATGCTACCACCGTCCCACTACAAGAGCCCCAAACAAATTACAGTAAATTTCAGTTTGTTTCGCACGTTGTGAAGCACTTGTCCCGATAATACGAACGTGCACATCGAACTGCAAATAACAAGCTTTTGGATATAAAGAACCCAGTTCCAACTTCAACTGTTCCTGAGAAAATACTTCAAACATCATTCACCGAGTCAAACTGAGTGATCATTCACTAACCTAGGGGTTTCCTTGGCTTTGGCTTGTGGATCAATTGAGTTGGCATAACTGTGTTCATTTTGTTCACATCATCGGTGGGAACTGCAAAACAACAACATTGAACAAAATGCAAAAGACCTATTAAAACGTAAACTACAAGGACTTAATCAGGAAGACATACAAATGAATGGAAAGATACACCCAATTTTAAAAAAGGCAATTTTTTACACAGATTGTATTGCAATTAAATTGACTAGCTTTCGAAAATCAAATATGATCTGTTTTTTCAAAAGTTACAAACCTTGCGGTTCTTCAGAATTGATTTCTGACAACTTCTCTGGTGATAATCGCAGAGCAACGGGATGAAGGATTTTAGGATTCTGGAAAACACCATTTCCTTACAATATGTGAATAACTTAGTATGAAATACATAACTTCAAATGCACCTATTCGTAATGTTACCAATACAGTAGTTTAAAGATTTTAATAATTAGAACGTGTATGATAAACCATCCAATGTCAATGAGTCCATCAAACATGAAGCATCAGTATTTTCAAGCAGTGCAAAACAATTAGACATAGCACTACATAGATTAAATTAATAAACAGAAATCAACTGTTTGTAGTTTCATGGCTCAAGACTACAATGGTCATGCTGCGCCGGGACCTACTGTTTTCCGAGGAATCCGAACCTCTTATGGCCTACTAGAGAGCCAATCCCCCTGACTACAGAGAGCAGTGCAATCTTTATGAGATCTCTGAGTAAGTGTTCTTTGCACCGTCGGGAATCAAACCCGAGTTAATGGCGCACTAGGCGAACAATTTACCACACTGTGACACGGCAAGGCCAACAGAGATCAATGTTACGAACATAGTAAAGTTAACTATGCTTAGAAGTACTTCTGTTTATTAATATCTAAAGGGCATTATGAAGCAAAGTAACTAATTGACCATACATAGAAAAGTACTGACATATATGTGAAGAACTTAAGTAAAGTAACATCTCCCAGTAACAATATTTAAGGAATGGAGAAAAAACAAACGGAAAAATATATTAATTAGAATATATGTAATTTGAAAGGGAGAAGCATTTGCCGGAACTGCAAAATACCTGTGTAAACAAACTATCTCAAAATTTAATTAAATTGTTTTTTTAATTAAATTATAATTTTTAATTATATTAAACCTGCATTAAAAAGAAATAGTCGTTAATTAAAATGACATTATCGAGAGAGACTAATTGATTTTAAATCATTTCTCACCTGTTCGACTGACGCAGCCAAGAAATCAAAATTCACTGGTTTCATACCAGGGGATGATAAGGAACTGGTAGGAGAATCATTAAATTTTGTCCACTGCGAGCAAAAAAGAAACATTCAACCAGAGTTAGAAAAAAAGTTTTTGATAAACAATTCACATCCTAAGCTACAATATGTTATGTGTAAATAACATCTCAAAAAGTTAAATTATAAGTCATCTGATTTATGACCATCTACAGCCATTATGCACAAAGACGGTGCATGTCATGGTGTCTCTAACAAGGCCTTTACGTATCCCCAGAAAATAGTGGCTACGAGTTATCTCAGACAATACTGTCTGGTTGCAGCAGTTCAGAGCTATTTATGCTGCTTCTATTTTCAAAAATATTTTAAATCCCTAACCATGACATGGTTCGTTGCTTGTATTTTTATGGCACAAGGACAACAATGGTCATTCTGCACCAAGCAAGGCGAAACTGCACATACGGTTTTAATATAAAAAATTTAAATCATAATATAACTAACATAATTAAACATAAAACGAAACAATGTAATAAAATAAAACGAGATTGGAAAAACCAATATCCAACAAAAAATTAAAAATGATTTCATGATTACAGGAATGGCATAAAATGTCACGAAGGTCAGTTGTGATTCATCTAGGATGGGACCTAAGGTTACGCGACTATGGTATGACCTCTAAACCATAACACACATCTAATCTTATAGGGAGCCAAACAAAATGCAGTGGGGGGAGGTTAAAGGATTTTTTTTTTTTTTAGTAATAGCAATATGATGACATGATGGCGAACCTTGAAGTTCCAAAATGGTTTAGTCATATGCATTGTCCAAGAAATGTAAGTTTTTGAAGTTACGATAATGGAAGGTTTTTAAGTCATACAAGAAAGAACCATTTGGAGCTTGACATGTCTTATGGCACAAAAGTGAATTACTAATTGTGTACTTTTAGTAATTGGACAAAGCCCATATTTTGAATCCCATTACCTTTCGGGAAACCTAAAATGGAAGAGGAGTTTGGGGGCTCTGATAAACGCAATTAAAATGTAAATTCAGGATCCATCCCCTATACTTTCTCAACACTTCGCCTGATAAAGGTTCTTGCAAAATTGCAGATCATTATGCAGTCGGTAAGTTTTACTTTTCTTCTTTACTCTCTCTCTCTTTGCTCTGTTAAGTTAACAGAGCAAGGAGATCATCTTGGAAAGCTGTGTAGACACCCGCGTATACAGCTCAAACTAGAGAGAACTGTAAGCACAACACACCATTACAAGCTGTAAGAAGAAAAAATCGTCCTGAGCCAGTATTGAACCAACGATTACTCTGTATGGACCCGAGTGGGTCATAACCAACTAGACCACAGAAGTACAGGAAACACCTTTTCTTTACGTTTTCAAATAAGATAATTACCAAACAAGTGGTTAATACAGAACAGATTCTAGTGTGGTATTATCATCTGTGAGGAAATGTTTATTTCCACAACTTCGTGTATCCTAATTTTTTCCCCTATTTATATAAACAGTGGAACCTGGTAGAGTGACCACCTGAACAAAGTGACCACTTTTTATACGAGAGAACTGGTAAGGACTTAGTTACGCCTATACCAAAGTCTGTCGTGTATAGTGACACCACCTGCCTATGGTGATCATAACAGTCCAGTCTCAAAGGTGGTCACTTCAGATAGGTTTTGCTGTATATATTTGTTCTACCTTATCCTCAACCTTTTTTCTTCTATCCCCCCCACTTTTTTTTGTCCTTCATATTCTGCCAAGGGACAAAATTTTCATAATTATGGTAAACCATGACCAATCTTTGGATATTGTAATTCTAATCAACTAACGAATTACGGAGATCTTTAACAGTATTCACAATATATGAAATCTGGGAAAATAAATCAATAAGACAATGTCTTCAGTAAAATTCTATTAAGATTTTTGAAATGAAAGTACAGTTTTTGTTTTTCATTTGAAAGAAAGAATTTAAAGAAAGCTATGAATATTGCCGATGTAAGCCAAATAAAAATATCGGCACAGTTCGTAATCTTTTTTTTTTTTTTTACCCAGTTGAATTGTACAGTAGAACTCCGCTTAATTGGGACCAAGTGTAAGCCGATTAGGAGAAAATCCAGTTAAACGAGAGTGATTTAAGAAATTTTAAATCCATGTCATTTCTCTTATAGCTCTGTTATATACTCTAAGTTATAAGAAAAACCGTGCATTATAAACGTATTTGAACAAATTAAGGTAAAGTAATTGCTATACTTACTATACTGCTATTAAATATTCCCTATATGTAACAGACTACATAAAAAAAAAATTAAAAATGCACACCCTACTAGTGTACATACAATTGCATTACTATTCTTTAAAGAAATCAGTTACTTTTTTTTTTTGTTTTAAACTTGAATACCGATGTTTGGCTGCAAAGTCCCGCCATTTTGTCAATAAAATTACATTAATTGATATGGAGGTTGATTGTTGTTCAACATGATGAAGAGCTAGTTCTAAAGCATTCATTCCATAGTATGGGAAACTCACGAGTCTATTGGTGAATTTTCATCATCCGAATCTTTCGCGACGTCTTGAAGTGTATCAATGGTAGTCTTAATGATGTCTTCATCAAATAACATTTCGACACCCAAGTCATTACCAATTTTAAACCACTCTTTGACACCTACTTCTGTAATATCACTATAGCCTTGAAGAGCTTCAAAAGTTTTGGCAAAGGTTAATGCGGAGAGTTCTGTTGATGTTATTTCTTTTCCTTTCCGTTTCCTTTTCGGTTGTTTCTTGTTGTATAGGAGCCATTAGCTTCCGCCACAATTTCACTAAAGTCGAAGTGGGAATTTCTAACCATGCTGATATAACCATGTATGCTACATCTTTAATATTGATAGCCTTTATTGAGTCAATAAGGTTAACATTAATAGTATGATTTTGTAATGCTACCAGTAGCTTCCGATGGTATCTTCGTTCAAGAGATTTGATTACACCTTGATCCATCGTTTGAACAAGTGATGTAACGTTAGCTGGAAAAAAAACTGCTTTTATATTTCTCACCTTAAGTTCTATATTTGGATGTAACGGAGCATTATCTACAAGCAAGATTGCCTTTAAGGGCAATCCTTTTGATTCCAAATCTTTGTAAACTGCAGGAACCAACTGTAATTTGAACTATTCTTTGAAGTGGAAAGTGTTCATCCAAGCGGATTTTTAAGCTCGATGATGAACTGGAATGGAAGCCATGTTAGCGTTTTTAAATGCCCTTGGCAGCCTTGACTTTCCTATAAACATAATCGGTAACTTACGTGTGCCAGTAGAATTGCTACATAAAGATAAAATTATCCTACCTTTACTTTTTTTATATCCGGGGGGAGAGTTGTTCTGTTTTAGATGCTACAGTTTTGGAAGGTAGCATTCTATAGTACAGACCAATTTTGTCTTTTTTTATAACTGTTCTGCTGTTAAGCTTTCTTCAGTGATGATTTCTTCTAGTTTGGTTTGAAAACGATTTACACCCTCTGGGTCAGCAGACAATTTTTCACCAGAAAGAGTGAGCTGACGGATGCCATTCCTCTTTTTTCATCTGTTTAGCCAACCTTCATTAGCGACAAATTTTTTATCTCCGATTTTTTTTTATATATAAATACTGCCTTTTCTTTTAAAATAAAACTGCTGATGGGCATTCTTTTCTCTCGTTCTTAGTTAAACCAAAGCAGTAATGCCTCATCCAAAATGACTGAATCAAGCTTCTTCAAAGCTAAATGTGACTCCAGTCCATTCTTTGATGTTAATTGTCTACAAAATGCCCATTTCTCATTCCATTTCCCCTTTTCAGTCGCAGACAGTACTGTCTTCGACGCCAAAATCTAAAGTAATTGTCTTTGAATTTTCACCCTTATCCATTCATTTTTATAGCATTAAGTCTTTTTTCCATCAATACCACAAAGTACTTTCTCTTATCTGCTGTACTAAACATTCCCTTTTCAACAATGTTAACTCTACAACTAATGTAACTAAAAGAACACAAATATTTTTTCATGCTGTAGTAAGTGATGCAATGAAATAAAAACTGAAGAAAAATTATCGCTCCTATACTATGGAGCATGTTTCCCATTTTAAAATATCCAATCACAATTGAAGCACCATATGCCCCCCTCCCCTAAAAGGGTAAAATTTCTACCCCAAAAACTTTCTAAAAATTGGTTCAAGAGAAACAAAAACATCTGCAACTCACATAATAAATCAGCTCCCATAATTGGAAGGAAAGATTTTTAGGTGGAGTCTAGTTTTTAATTTTTACGGATCAAATTAAAGCCGGTTTAAGCGGAGAGCCGGTTAAGCAGGATTCTACGGTAGTTGCATTTCTTAATACCTGAATTCCAGTAAGTAACAAAATATGTGAATTCCAGGAAGTAATAAAACACGTTAGAAGGAAAAGTATTTTAAAGGAAGGAAAATTAAGATATTTAGAAAGAACAATGCAAAACAGATTTTAATGCAAGAAAATACGATTGTGAGAACAATGCTGTAAATCTTTCAAAGGAAAAGATAAAACCTGATAATTTTCCTTGTTTAATAATCACGAGATAAGGTTAAAATGAAGCTAGAAAGAAATCGAAGGAAAGTGTAAAAAATTTTTTTAAGGTTAGGTAATAAAAATAGCAACCCATTCAATATATTAATTCAGTATGAACATTAAATATTAAAGGTTATATAAAAGTGTGATTTTTAATAAATAGTTATATCAAATGACGACTGTAACTAAACAAATCCTTCAGTCACTTGGTATTTGTTGTAACACAGCCAGACTATATATATAAAAACCTATACATAAATTACTTCTTTATTGGGTGGCGATGTGACATCAGCGATTGGAGATTGCTTTGGGCTCGACTGATTTTGATTATGAACGTTCGGTTGAACCTGAGACTGATTTGCAGGCAAAGAAGGAGCAGCAGGGTGAACCACTGAAACGAGGAATATTAAGTAATTATTTAAAAGACAAAAAAACCCATATTTAATAATTGGAGTTTTGTAATTGAGCAGAACTATGTGAGAATCAAAAATATAAGCTACTTTCACTTGGCTTTTGGTTTAGTTTTGGGATTAATGATGGTGGTAGAATTTCTGGAAGTTCAATATTGTTCCTTCGCAGTACTACCAGATGCATAGCTGTGCAGAATTCTTCCAAACTCAAAGCTCCATCTTTGTCCACGTCAGAAAGTTGCCTACATGATATATAAAAATATATATATATACCATGCAATATGTATACACTCACTGACAAAAAAAAAGTAATAACAACATGCTAAGAAGTTGTTGGAATCAATTGAAAATGTGTGTATGAAGGTAATTTTAATGTGTGTACATTGCATTCCAAAAGTAGTCAAAAAAGCTATTTACAGTTTAAAGAGAAATTCTGTAAAAAAAATATTAAATACACACTATATAACATTAAATACACATTATGTAACATTTCCTGCAGATATAAATTCAAAAGTGCTGTTATTTGTTTTATTTAAAATGAAAATTACAAAAATGCCTGTCTCAAAAGTTTATTCAAACTTTGATTTTTACCTCTTAGAAAATCAAAAATACAATGTAAATTTATAAGATACCTTTGTTACGCCAATATTATAGACCAGCTTCAATAGAAGAAACAAGATTTTGTAAAATTGTTCTTGATTGTATACCATGCCTTCTGTATGGAAACTTTCAGCTCTTCTATGGAGAAAAATTGCTTACCATCAGCAAAAACTACGCAGTTCAAGATCCCCATAAGCTAGCAATAGAGCTTAGCTCGAAGATACACATTTGTCAATCTAAAACTCTGTAATATAATTCTGCTGGAACCACATTTTCATTAAATTCTATGCATGGGCAGATGTACAATTTTACAATCTTGATGGAGAACCTCATATTGAAATTCCAAAAAAAAAATTTCCAAACGGCATCAAATTGTTTTCAGGAGTCTCTTGGTAGTAGTAATATTTTCCATTTATAAATGCAAGTTATATTTATCCATTAAATCCAAGTTTATCTTAGAACATCACAAATCCCATTCCTACCTTATTGAAAAAACTTGCAAGCTTTTATCTCATATGTTAATATGACACCAATCCATTGGGATTATCAAGGTTCCAGTTTTTGTAGCTGGATATGACTAATTTTTTCACCAAATGACACATGCCTGGGTGCCCATTGTATTTCATTCATCCTGTGTCATGATTTCAATGGAGGTTTCCCAATCAGTTTTTTGGAAAATATTGTACCTGCTTCCTTAATCTATGGGGGAACCCTATCCTTTGAAATTTGAAGCTCAATTTCTTTTTACCTTTAAGGTATTCTCTGGGAAGACTTTCTGACAATTCGCATTTGGTGGTCGAACGTGACATTCTACGGAGAATTTTTACATTTTAATTATTGCAACTTGTCATACTTTATAAATACTAAGCTACGATCAATTTCATTATATCTCAATTTCTGATAGTCTCCTACTTGATTTAAATCATCACAACAGAGCCACCTCTTCGTTATTCGGCCTTTTGGCATTCTAATGAAGCATCCCAGAAGAAAGTGTCAATTTTAGTCAAGCTGTCCATAACCGTGCCTTTATTTAAATTGGCATTTAATAAAATCTGCATATTACTTAATCTATGACAAAACCTTTGGGACAAGTATTTTTATAATTTCATTTAAAAAAATATATTTCATAAATACAATGGATTCTCATTTTTATAAACTTGTAGGGACCTTAAAAAAGTTTGTAAATTCAAAAGTTCGTAAATGGGAATTGCCTTAGAATAAGGAAAAGTGCCATTTGCATTCACCTTTGTTACATATTTAAAAAAAAATCACTAATTTTTATTTACTTCATAACATTTTGTAAAATACATGATTCCATAGAGTTAATGCTGGCAAGCATCTCAGAATTATCTGCTTCAAAATAACAACACAGTCCTGACAGCCATTCTGTGGCTTCCTTGACTGTAGGCTTTGAGACGGCCTCGGCAGACTCTCCTTCCTCGCAGGAATGTTCTTCGGCACTCTTGTTTAATACTTGATTGACAATTTCATCATCTGACATTGTACAATGTACATTGTCATCTACAACTAAAAAGTCCTGAAAAGTCACCTTCAAGAACTTGAGGGTCCCTCCAATGAAGTTCCAGCATTAAGGCTTCGTCTATACTGGGATAGCTCTCGAAGGTTTCTTGAACTGGAACTGTGAACCCTGCATGTCGAAACAAACTAGCAATCATTGCTTAGGAAACATCATTCCATGCACTGACAGATACATTGACCTGAACACATCGATTTTGTATTGTTTTTCAAGTTTCAGGTTCAAAATAATCCTTTTTCAGAAGCGTCTGCCTATATTTTTGTTTAAAACAATGGAAAATACCCTGATCCATGGGCTGCAAAATCGAAGTAACGTTAGGTGGAACGAAATCAATCCTGATAGGCATAAGCCCAATGACTTCAACATGAGCAGTACAGTTATCCACTAGGTAAATTTTTCATTTCTTTTCTGATGAACGTTGATCTCTCTCAACTGAGTTTGTAAAAAAAGTTTTTTGAAACTTCAGTTCATAAATTGGAGCAGAAATTAACATTAGTTTGTTCTATGGCATACTTTTTTGGACCAATTCATTTATTTGTAAAAACAAATAATTCACTAATTGGAGGTTAGTAAAAACATGAGTACACTATATTGGCAGTTGTGAATTTATAATTGCAAACATAAAATATATCTAATATTTGGTTTGTAAAATTCCTCTTTAAAAGCTAAATATCCTTTTCACTAAACTTTTGGGACACACTGTAGGTTACTAATGTATTAAAGTGAAAGCACAAGTTTGTTTTAGAAAAACTGTTCAATCCAAAGGAGGCCCTAATAATTTGTTGGCTATCTCTAACATGGATATAAGATGAGGTAGAGTCAGACATGGAGGTATACAGGTTCTGTATGGTATCCTGTGGCACCTTTGTTCACAAATGTTGCAAATGGGCCTCTGGATCCCACACACTCATAGGCTGCAAACCCTGGCATTCTAGCTTGTTCCATAAATGCCTGATCAACAATAAATCTGGTGACTGCACAGGCCAAGGACTTGTGTCAATCTGGCGGAAGCACCCTGGAGAAACACTTGCTGTATGAGAGCAAAATTTATCCGGATGAAAAATACCAGTTGAAAGCCCTGCCATAAAAGGAATCACATGTGGCCGCAAAACGTCCTACAGGTGTAGCCAAGCTATTAGTATCCCTCCTATCACCACTATAGATGACCGACTCCTGTATGTCATGGCTCTCCAAATCATCCCTCAGTAGTTGAGATGGTCGACACATAGCAAAGGCAAGATTGAAGTTCTCATCATGTGTCCTCCATATTTGAACATAACCATCATCAACTCCACAAAAGAACTTGGATTCGTCGCTGAAGATGGTACAGTTTCAGTTCATAGAAGTTTAGATTTCATGTTCATAACACCTACTGTAAACAAAAGCAACTGTGGCCGGCTGTCAGCGGAGCACTGAAACAACAGCATCCTCCTACCATACACCTGGAAATAGTTTGGGCAAACACAGGGTTCTGTAATGAAGATGCCAGCTGACTTTGGATGGCGTCAATGGAAATGTTGAAGTGGCTTACGGGTAGATCAAACAATCCTCTCTTCTGGTGGTCTGCCTGGACAATCCGGAACCTATTCAGCATATGTGTGTGCGTGCCCTCCCGTAATCACTTGTCTCTGAACGTAACAGCTAGGTCGGAATGACCTACACAGCAGGCAATTTTTCTTCAAAACTTTCATCCCACTTCTTCCAATCCAATGATGTGTCCACTTCTAAAGTCTGTTAATTGGCAAAAATATCTTATTGTATCACAGAAGAATATCTAGTAGGCAACAAACAGCTGAAAACAGGAGGTACACTACGTAAAACGTAGCCCCCTCCACCAAGTTTTTTTTACAGTGGAATGAACGTATCACTGTTACAACATCTGGTGGTAAAACCCAATGTCCAATCATACCACACCCATAATCAGTTACATGTCTGCAACTGATTATGGGTGTGGTATGATTGGACATTCATAATCAGTTACATGTCTGCAAGAACTGCATGCCACCAAGTTCTGTAGTAATCAGAAATTTTTATCCTGGGTGCATTTTTTTTTTTTTCATTATAATATACATTTGACTCTGTCCACCCTTTTTAAGTAAATGTTATAACATATTAATAGTTAATAAGTAAATGTTTTAACATATTAGTTCATGATGCTAGCTCTCAAATTTCACCTGATCTTTATATCTTTCATTTTATCACAGCTCTCACAAGACAAAGAAAACTTATTGACACATTTAACATGTAGTTGAAAAATAGAGTTTATTTATACTTTTACATCTTCGGACAGCAGGATAGGTCATTTAGAATGGGACAGAAATCTTAAGGCGACCTCCACATTACAATGCAATTGCAAATAACAAAGCTGATTTACAAGTCACGGCGCAACACACACAGGGCAAAGACAAAAAAAACATTCTTGTTTGGGAATGCATTATAACACTAGTTTTCAAAGAGAATTATTTCATTATGAAATCATTTTTATTCCTTCAAGAGAAAAATTTCGTTAAAGACTTATTAAACAGAGACATCTTTTAGTTATTAACTCTTATCACATATCATTCATTCGAAGAATGAATTAGGGTTTTCGTTTGCTTTAGGGGAATGCATTCTGCCAAGTTACTGTTTCATCCCTTCAAAATAACTGTAATGGGTTTATTAATATGCATTATAGAGCTTTGCAGGACATTCTGCCATGTCTGTTTATTAAAAACACTTATTGTTTTTGTGATATGCAGAGCATCCTTAGCAGTAACAGCCAACCGAATTTCCCTTAGTTGCTCGGCAGAAAATGAGTGATTGAGAACATGAAACCTATTTACAGTACCCTTTCTCTGGCTACCCCCGATTAAGCGATTTCTGGATTATGCACTTTCATTGGTTGTTCGCTGAAGGTAGTCACTCATTGGCCCAAAGGATGGAGAGTTTAGATTGGCTGAACGAGACCAGACTTTTTTGTGAATTTTTATGCACAAATTCCAAATTGATAGAGCATTAACAGAGTCTTTCCTACTGAAATTATTAGGTCAGTTTTGAATGGCCAATCTATGAGTCAATGAGCGACGACCTTCAGCCAACAAACAATGAGAGTGCATAATCCACATATCACCCAATCAGGAGGTCGCCAGAGAAAAGGTGTTGTAAACATGTCCCATATTTTCAATCACTCCTTTTCTTCCGAGCAACCAAGTGAAAGTCTTGCATTTTTACAGAGGGAAACTTGGTCGGCTGTTTCTTCTGAGGATGTTCCGCATAGCACTGAGTGAAACGTTAAGTGTTTTTAATAAACAGACGCGGCGGAATAACCCGCAAAGCTCTATAATGTATATTAATAGACGCCGTGAAAGTCTTCGTGAATGTAAAGAGTTTATTAGTTTGGAGAAAACTATGAAAGCTTTCACTTTAACACCAACTATTTTTTTTATGCACGCTTTCCATTTCAACAAAATAAATTCTCTTATTGCTCTTTCAGCTTCTACTTAGAATAAATAAAGTGATATTTCTGAGCCCTATTTTATGAGGGCCACTAAACTGAAATAAAATGGTCAACACAAATTACCAAATTTTCGAAAGTTCCACAACAGGAAGTTTTGATTTTTCAAAAAAGTCTTTAGCGATGGAACCTGCAAAAAGGGATTTTTGAATAAGAACAAAGGAAAGCAGTTTTTATAAACCATTGCAAAGGCAAGATCATACATGAACAGACTCAACCATTACCAGTAATCTTGCCACTTATATCTGGCTGCATTTGTCTGAACTGGTTCACATAATAGTCTCGCTGTTCATCAGTAATGCACCATATATCAAACTCATCATCACTTGAATGACGTTCGCTGCTGTCTTCTTCGTTACATAACAAATGATGTCCCTCCTCAAACTGCGTCCAGCTGAGGTGTCCATCTGTTGAGAAAAATGAGGTGGTCAAAATAAATCACTTTAACAAGCCTTATTCTTTCCTTCCCATACTTTTAAAAGATACAAACCTTGGTTTTGGAAGATGCGCCAGCTTTTGTCAGAAGAAAGCAACTGTGGTTTTGGCGAGGGTGGGCCGTCTGTGGGTGAGGATGTGACGGAATTTGTATTTCTTGGAACAGGACAAGTTATCACAGATGAAACATTAGCATACGCCTAGGAAAAAAAAGTCATAATGAAATTTAATTGCTTTAGTAACAATATTTGCCAGTAACATAGAGAACAAGTATGTTCAATCTCCTGATTCCATAAATGAAACCGTTTCAGTATTTTACGTACAGTTGAAACCGCATATATGCAAATGGATGCATCAACGAAGTCATTTATATATAAGCAGGTTTTACATAAAGGCCGTATTCTCTAAACTATAGCGTGCAAATAATTTGCTCATTAAATTTTTATTGAATTTTATTATTAAATTAGATATTCTTATTTCTAATTTTATAAATCATACACATTATTTCAATATTTATAATGCACAGTACTATTAATAAATCTATTAATAAAAATAACAGGAAGTAATGTAGTACTTACATAAAAACGTGTACTGCATTTGTGGTAAATAGGGGACAAATTATAACCACATATTCTTGACCTTGGCTTAGTATACAGGGCGTCTCAGCACCAGGGTTACAAACTTCAAGGGGTCATAGTACTCAAGACGGAACAATATTTGTCATAGAACCTAGGGTCGCAAACCACTCACAGCGCTAGTTCTAAAACCGTCCAGCATGCACAAATATTTACAACCAGTGCGTGAAAAGCGCCAGATAAAACTCAGGTCAGCTGCTCAAGTGCATAGATGATTAGGACATCGCATTTTGCGCTTCTCATGCACTGGTTGTCAATATTTGTGTATGGTGGACGGTTTTAGAACTGGCGCTGTGGATGGTTTGCGACCTTAGGTTCTATGACAAATATTGTTCGTCCTGATGAGTACTATCACCCCTTAAAGTTCTTAATTCTGGTGCTGAGACACCCTGTATGTTCTGATTTAATACATACCTGATGCTTGCTTGACTGTTTACTTTTTTATTTTTATTTGTTTGTTTCTTTTTTATTTCTGAGTACATGAACGAGTCGGGGTTTTCCAAACCTTTTGTTATTGTTTTCCTCGCTGGATGATGATCACTCTGTAAAGTATGTTTTTTGTATATATATTTTAACCAGCAAAATAATTTTGATTGATATTCTTTTGTTATTTCTATCTTTGTCTTATTATTTGATTTTGAAGAATTTAAAATCGCCAAGTTTTGATCAATATTTAAGCAGATATGTTGATTTCTTTTCATCTGCCATGTTCACAATAAATATAAACTGAAAAGTGCAAAAGAAGAAAGCAAAAAACTTGCAAATAGACTAAGTATTTTGTAGACCAATAAAACACGAGATGCGTAATTCACTTCACCAGTTACAAATACAAAATTTTATAGTGATTCCGAACACAGGCATATTACGTACATCGGTATGTGCAATTCATTGTACATGGCACTTGTCTAATGTAGTAATGTATAAACATGTCTTTACAGATTGTGAGCATTGTATGTCTCCTGTAATAAATAAAATCTATTATCATTATGAGAAGGCAGGGGGGGGGGGCATAAACAAAGCCAATCCTTAAAAATAGGGTTGCCAACTACACATTCACTGTGGATGAAAACTTGTTCATAAAGTTTGTTTGCATATATCCGGTTTAAATTCTATAATAAAACATTCGTTTGGCTTCAAAAATACTTGCATGCATGCAGTTTTTGCTGTATAAAATTGCAATTAAGCAGGTTTAGATAACATTAAAAAGATACAAGAAAATTTGAGGCTCGATATTTTATGCATATATGCAGTTTTTGTATATATGTGAGTTGCATATACGCGGTTTCGACTGTATTTGCAGGAACGCCGAAAACCAACACAGCCCCCTCCCCCCCACAACATAGGTCGTTGCCAGTGCCGGCCCCTAGACTTCACCAGGGCTACAGCCCCTGGTGCTTCCCACTCCCTATTTTCAGCTCTGCATATTTGGAAGCATTTTCGATCTTGAATATCCTGTGGATTATGGAAACCTCTATAAGCTACATGAAATTATGAAGTAATAAAACTATTCAAACAATACTTATGTGCTCAAGAATTATTTTAGGAAAAAAAATCTTCATATTCTGTTCCTGATAGACATTTGACACAATTTTCTTTTTTATCCATCCTACTTTAAAAAATTGTTTTGATTATTGGCAGATTACTTTCCAGCGAAAAATGTCAAAGATGGTTTTTGTATTTTTTAACTTGATATGTCATTTAACTTGATATATCATTTTATACATATATATCCCACTGGATACAGATCCCACTGGACACCACACACCCAAGGAAAAAGCCAAAAACAAGACGAGTGGATGAAATTATTAAATATATTGGACCAAAGTGGCAGCAAAAAGCACAAAATAGACTACGTTGGAAACATGCGGAGGAGGCCTTCATCCTGCAGTGGATTGACAACGGCTGAAATGATGATGATATATTTATATTATTAACTATTCGTCATTTCTCTGTATTCCAAAGTTCAAATAACTAGCTTTGGGGATATTGATAACCCTATAGAACCTACTAGTATTAGATATCATTCTGCTATTGATACGCTGGTCTATAACAGGGTTCTCCAACTTTTTTGGGCAGCAAGCCATTTGAAAATTTTACACGAGTCTTGCGGGCCAGCGAATTTCGCAAAAAAAAAAAAGGAATGGTCCATATAATTAGACCCCAATTTTCCAAAGTAATTTATTATGGTCACCCACACATGATGTTCCAGCGGTTTTAATTGATTTGAAAAAATAAAATTGTTCTGAAATTTCAGAATTTCTTTATTCCAAACAGTTGTCGGCGAGTCTCTTGATGGACAACCCTGGTATATAACTGCTACATTTACTATACATCTTTACACTGCTTATTATGGGTGTTTTTTCTCCTGTGCTTCAGTGTTGAATTTAAATACAAAGGAATGCTTATTACAATAATACCAATGTTGTTTTTCTAAATTATATATATACGAACTGGCATTTGTATGTGATTTCCTGAAGATGGTTCAGAATCACGTTTCAAACTATTTTGCTTTTGTGGAATGGATGTTCTCTGAGTCTTGGCAGGCGCAGGTGGAGGTGGCAACTGGCAAACAACTTGTGTAGGGACAACAGCATGCCTCGTGTCGGCAACTGAACCTGTAAGTGAAGGAAATTACATTATTATTTTCATTAATTTCTTCTTTGACATTCTGACAATACCTTTCTTAGACAAGATTCAATCCTGAAATAGGGACACTTTCACAATGTTTTCTGTATATGTTCCTAAAAAAAGCATATGTAATTAACTTTGGAATTCTTAAATAATTTAAATAGTCTTGTGAAAGTTTAAAATGAATATATGGCACATGATTTCATCATGCATGTATGTCAATTGAAGGATGTATACAATAGTTTCGCATTTAATTCAGTTTCACGTCTACAAAATTACTGTAAAACTTAAACAAAACCTGGTATTAGAAACGAATTTATAAAATAAAATAAGAAAAAATCAAACTTTTTGTTCTATTACAGGGTATTCACTCACATTGGAGAGAAATTCCTGCGACTTTTTTGGCAACAGTCCCTGACAAATCACAAGCAAGTTTGAATTCAATTTTGGTTGCTAGGAAACTGGCTTCACATTCGCAGGCAATTTATCTATTCAAAATAGAAGTTAAGGTTTTTCTTGACCTTTCCAGGTTTGACTAAATAATCTTGTTTTCTCCGACATTTACGGATGATTTCAAATTCTCTAATAATTCCAGGGGCATGAGAATCCTGCTAGTGGTTATTGGGCAAAAAGGAAACACTATTCGGTTAAATTTTAGAATATGGTACTGGTTTCTCGGCAAATTGGCAACTAAGAAAATAGTCCCGAAGTGGTTTCTTTATGTGACATGTTAAGGCCTATTTTTTATACGCTGTTGAGGTTTTCAGTGATTCATCATTTTATACTGATTCAGGGAAATTAAGACTATCCAAACGGGCAGTGAGGGCGAAGCCACCTTACCCTTCACTGATGCAGGGAAATTATAGTGTCAGAAAAATTTCAGGCAAATAAATTCTGGCAAAGCTGGAAGCAGAGGGCAGGCAGTCTTGCCACCCAACCAAGTACTCTTCACTGATTCGGGAAAATTAGTGTAAAAAATTTTAGAGCAACCTTGTCAGTTAATGAGAGTTGCCAAAAATGAAGAAAACTCACCAAATCATTTTATTGGCAGGGGTACCGTGTTCTAATATTTTACCTACCACTCACTCATGGCAAATTCATACTTTTCATAAGAAACTAATACAAAAAAATCCAACATATGGAAAATGACTAACATGCTCAGCGCTATACCCACAGAATGCCAAAATAAAATCAACCTAATGATAACTAATATTAAACAATGAAATAAGAACCTAAAATGATTTTTTAAATTCACGGTGAAATAGCAAAAGCAGTCTTGAAACAAAGAAAAAAAATTCTCTTACAATTTCTAAGTGTGACACTGTACAGAATAAAATCTGAGAACCCACAGAAATCACGGGAACAGTCATCAGGGAAGTAACCTTTGATTAAATAAGTGGCCAAACTCCAGATGTATTCCGGTCACCAAAGGTGCGCCAACTTTCTTCTCTGGTAATAATTTTTGAATGACGTACATACGTAATCATGGATTGACGTTTTGTGAATTTTTCTAAATTTTTCTAAAAAACTCACCGCTGCCATGGCATGAAGTTTATTAAAGCCGGAACATGACCATTGGGGTTTGTTCTGTTGGATAAATATGTCCTGCTTCCCTTTAATTGACGTTATGACCACTGCATGTACAGAGGCAAGGTTTTTTTTTTACTATTGCAAGCTTTCAAATTGCAGGAGTGTGTCTCCTTGCTGTACTGATATTTTTTTGGTTGTGGGGCTGTGTGGGAGGGAGTATCCTCTCCTCCTATTAAGCTTTCACTGATTCACAAAAAAATTACCTTGCATATGAAACAATGATGGCTGACGTCCAGAGTCCATTCTGGCCAGTACCTGATTTATGCAAGGGCACGCGGAGCATCTGCCCTGGGCCCCCAATTTTGAGGGGACCCCTAAATCCTAAATTTAGTCCAATACATTCGTAAAAATTTTAATATTTGTTTTATGGACAATCCAGAGACTTTAGGATTTTAAAAAAATCCTCTACTCTCTCTCTCTCTCTCTGGCTTCTTTCCCTTAAGACCAGGAAAGCATACCTAGATAATACGTTATATCTACCATAGTCTTATAAATAAAATTCTTTCACTCATATGTATAATGATAAAAAAAAACATAGTAATCAGAAATCTGTCGTGGTTACAGGAGGGGTGGGGGCCCGCTTTATGATTATCTTCCCCGGGCCCTGATTCTGGCACCATTCCAAGATACAAGCTAGGCTTTGCCTACGCTGCGATTCTCAGGCAGACATGGTGCTTAGAATTCTCGGACTCATTAAGAGTACTGAAGAAGTTTTGGCGAAGAAAGGAGCTTGGCAAATGGAATACATCTCAAGTTTTACCAAATAAGCATAATAAAATGCTAAGATATATGATACTCACGGATTTCTGTCATTTTTCCTCCAATCACAAGATGCCTAAGAACAAATAAAAACACTAATTATAAAATATAGAAATCCGTTTTTATAATGACTCATTGTTATAGATATCATTTAAGTTTGATGTTCATAAGATACATACAGTAAATATCTACAACACTATTATACGGACCGAGAAAAATTATCGTTGTAGAGGGATTTATCGTTATATCGGATATCGTTGTAGGGAGGTTTTACTGTATCGGTCAAATTCACTGGAATTGTATGTATGGAATTCATACAATCGCACCTGAAGCGGCGAATTCTACACAGACAATTCCGGTGAATTTGACTGATTTTAAAAAATCGCCGGAGAGAGCCCGGCGTCTGTTGACATTAAATAATTTGAAAAATTTTTAAAATGGCGCATTGTAGCCATTTGTGAAAACCTTGAATGTGGTGGATGCAAATACTAAATTCACTGTAGTGCCCGAACGGCTAATTTTTGGAAAAAAATTCACTGAACAAAAAATGTTTATTTTGATGTTCTTCACCTGTTACACATACTTGGCAGTTCCCAACTCTTTTCCAGTGTGTTAAAAAAGGCATTTTTAGGCTTATTTTCACTAAACAGTAACACAGATCAAAATCAGAAAACGGAATTCCGGATTTCTTTGTCTCTGCTGTATTATTAGCTCATTCACTTAAATTATGCATCAAAAATTGCATTTAATTCATGCAATTGGCTACGTAGCAACGTGATGGACGTAAACAGTAGTTACGCTCTACAGCCAAACCGGCCCCCTTGCGGACACGGGGATATGGTCAAACATGCCTTATTTGGTGTCCCCTATCATCCCTTAAAGTTTTGCCAGATATTTTCCAAACACCCTGTATATACATAGTAGTACATAGTATATACATTACAAATTTTTCATGAAATTTAACATTTTTCACATAATTTGGAAACCAATGATCTTGTAAGAAATTAGACAGCATAAATTAAACAAGAAATTGTTTAATGCATAAACTCTTGTCTACAGGTAGTGGTGAAGTAAGTTTGTGGTTTTACGGCTCAAGGACTACAATGGTCATGCTGCGCCGGGACCTACTATTTTCCGAGGAATCCGAACCTCTTAAGGTAGGGTTGGGGTTTTGGACGTCCAAAACTGGTTTTTACCGTCTAAAACTGTCCAACAGTGTCTAAAATCTAAAACTGTAAAAATATGAAAACCAGTAAATTTTTCTAAAATTACGTAGACTAAAATAATAATAAACTAATACAAAAACTTTTGTTTTACATATATATTACAGAAAGAGAGAATGTGTTAATTTGTTTTCAATTTTAAATATTGCTATTAGGTGGCTGTCGCAAGAAGCTAAATATTTTGTGTTTGAAACCAATAAATATACACCATAAAAATTTCAAAATCAAATTAGAAAGTTGTGTTTTCAATAAGAAAAAAAAGGTAATTTAAAACTATAATGGAAAAATTATTCAGTTTAGAAAAAGTTTCATTTACAGATGATACAAGGATGATACCGTTACTAATGAATAACATTTAAAAGAATATACCATTGATGGTTTTGTTTTAAACAGAAATTCTTCTTTATAGTTGTTTATATAATAATTTCTATGTCTTTAATTGTTGTTTATACAATCATTTCTATGTCTTTAATTTTTGTTTATGTTATCATTTCTATGTCTTTAATTGTTGTTTATATAATCATTTCTATCTGTTTATTTGTTGTTTATATAACCATTTCTACTGAAATGATATTTCATTCATTAAAAATTATCTGACATAGCTTACACCAGGTTAATAAAATAAGTAGGCAAACAAAAATACACCTGCTCTTAAAAATTATAGAAAATAATCTGAAAATTCTTCTTTAATTAAAAAATTGTATGTAAACACAGGTTGCTGGAAACAGGCAGGGTCTTGCACCTGCTGTTTAGGCAAAAGCTACGGGTGTAGCTTTAAGGGGGAACTGGTTTACATGCTTATCAGTTGTTTTCTTACTCTTACCAGCTCATATTGTATCTTGTTCTGTTGCAGTCATTTGATATTTACAGTGCCTGAAACTCAAGAAGAAAATATTATTTTAGTGCGAAAACTGAATTAAAGTTTGAACTGAAAATGAACAAGGGCGGTAGATCATCAGATAGCGCATGGCAGCATTTTCTCCAAGTACAAAAAGTGGGAAACTTAGGAAGTAATAGTTAGTACGCTAAATGCAAATATCGTGGAAATGTTCAACTTGGAAAAGTAGACAGATTACCTTGAAAAAACATGTTTTATCTTACAAAGCCAAAAAGACATATAAAGATGAAACTGTAAGTAATACAGATTCTCAAGAAACTGTAGATCATCCTTCATTTAACCTAAAACTCCAAGAAGAGAATAAAAGTGGATTTATGGTATCACCAAAAAAAAAAAAAAAAAAAAGATGACATCTCAACAGTGTTTAGATTTACTTATTTTAAAAACAAGTCACAGAACTGCAGAAAATTTGAATTTACTCGTTTCCAATTTTTTTGTTCAAATAATATTGCCTTTACTGCAGTAAAACATCATAATTTCAAAGAATTGGTTTCAGCTCTGCGCCCAGAATATAGTCCACCAAGTCGTCAAGCTTTAGGAGAACTTTTAGACATAGTGTCTGCAGAAGTTACAAATAGAACCAAGACCCTTATCGAAGGCAAATAAGTCACCCTGGTTGAAGATGGGTGGAGTAGCATATACAACGATCCAGTTATTGCAACTTGAATTCAGAGTGAGGGGAAATATTTTTTGGATGCAGTGGAACCAGATGCACATGCAAAAATTGAACAATATCAGAGATGTTCTACAATCAGGTATTGTAAAGACAAAGAATGAACATAATTGCAATGTAAAGGCTGTGATCACTGATAATGCTAGAGTTATGGAAAGAGCAAAGAAACTGCAGTGCAAGAAAGACAACAGCTTGGTGATGTATGGAGTGCTCATTATTTAAACCTACTGGGACAGAATATAACAGCAGTTTCAGTGATAAAGAACATTGTGAAGGTTCAAAAGTTTTTCCACGACCACCATACCATATACCTAGTGCATTGCATAATGCAATTAATAATTCACTGAAGCCCCAGTTGCCAAATGATATAAGACGGAAGAGACAACTGATTCGTATTGAAACTTGTCTGCACAATAGAGAAGCATATCAAAAAATAGTTGAGGAACATGAAAATGACAAAGACATAACCACTCTTATAAATGAGTTTAACTTATATAAACAGGCTAAAAATGCATTGCAACAACTGAAACCAGTTGCTGTTTCACTGGACTATTTGCAAAAAGACAACACTACCATTCGTGAAGCCTGTCATACATGGCTCATGTTGTTGAAAGAAGAGTCTTTATAGCCCTGCATTCAAGACGTTACAAAATAAATGGTTCTTGCCATGAAATCTTTCCATTTCCTGGCCTATTTGCTACATCCAAAATATAAGGGAGGTGGTCTGTCTACCAATCAAAAAGAAGTTGCACGTTCATGGTTAGTAAACAAATATCCCAACAGCATTCACCTTTTGATTGCATATGAAGCTGAAGTTGTGCCTTTTCCTCCTACTTCACTGCATCTGGAAGAAGTATCTGTCCAGTCACATTGTGGACAGCAGCAGGAAAAATTCTAGAAATAGAAGGGTTTTCGGAAGACTGTACAAAACATTGTTTTCTTACTTTCATGGCCTGCAAGTTCTGCATTGATTAAAAGAATATTTTCCAACTTTAGAGTAATACATTCAAAACTCAGAAATCGTCTAGGCACAAACACAGCAGCTAAACTGGTTATGTGTTATCGGATGTTAAGAGGGCCGATTGTAGTTGATTATTAATATTTCTCTTATACTACATACTTATTTCTGTAGTGTTTGCAATTTAATTTTTTTTTACATTTGTACTATGACATATGTAAAATAAGTAACATGAAAATGAATTTTTTTTAAAATAAACCCAATATCTGACTTAATGCAAATTCTGTTTCTTCAAATGTAACAGAGTGGCTGTCATCAGCATATATATATATATATATATATCATATGACTGTATATATGAAAAATCTAACAATAACACGATACATTCTTCATCCATATGTTGGACCTGGTAATATAAAATCAATTAATATAACTGTGTGCACATAATTCACTTTTCAATTTTAATGTTTTTACATATGGTTATTTATATTAGTGTTTATTTTTACATAGTTTAACACCAGGAGGTTTTGAACAGTTTCAGACAATTTTGGACATAAGGGTTTCTGAAGGCCTAGGGAACCAAACCCCGGACTACAGTGAGCAGTACGATCTTTATGAGATCTCTGAGTAAGCGTTCTTTTTCACTGCCGGGAGTCGAACCCTGATTGACGGGGCACTATGAGAACGCGTTACCACACTGCCATAAGCGTACACAGAAAGTCTGTAAGAGGGAGGGGTTATAGACTCAATTGGGGATGTTATAAAGCTACAACTCACATATTCCTATGTTAAATATACAAAATTTCATTGCAATGGGGGGAGGGTTACAACCCCCATCGACACCGACCCCCTGGGTATGCAAGTGCACACTGCAGGACAGTGTTGAAGTGCACAACCAGTTCATTTTAAAATACCTTAGAAAATAAGAACTGGTTAACTAATTTATTACATGCTGGATAGAGCCATTTGGTATTCAGAAAACTGGTTGAAGAACTTTTCACAATTCCGGGAACTGGTTACTAAGATTCGACAACTACTATCTGCACCATATTGAAAATATAAAATTGTGCTGTCAACCCCTTATCCACTGGCGTAGCAATTAAATATTTTTTGGGGAACTGAAGTAACTTTGAAGACCATATGATGTGGTGTTAAAGAAAAAATTGTGTTTTAATATCCAATAGGAGGTTGGAGTCCTCTAACCCAGCGTTTCTCAATCGCTAGTCCAGCCATCCGGCCCCAGTCCGTGGAAAAATTTGACCAGTCCTAGGTGATTTTTACCTGTCCATCCTAAAACAATTCTTATTTTAAAAAACAATAAAGTTTTATGCAATATTTTTTATATTAATGCAATAATTTTAGGATCTAGAATCCATAATTTTGTCTTTGAAGGTTGGCAACACTGGAGTGTGCTCACATGTGTCACTTGTTACGTCTCGCCTAGCATAGAGAAAACAATGAAAATGTTAGTCCCCTTCGCAACAACATATTTATGTGAAGCGGGATTTTCATCCATGATGGTAACAAAAAATAAATTTAGAAATCAGCTTTCGGTTGATTCACCACTCCGACTTTGACTAATTTAGAACCCACAATTGTAAAGTTAATTGAAGAGCAGCAGCAATCTTCTCATTAACATTATATGCCAAATAAACAAAAATTATCGATGTTAAATTTTGTAGTAATCAGAAGACTGGTTCTTTTTGTTTTGTTTCTATATGCAATAATTTTGTGATTTTTTATAATTTTCTGTAATTTTCTCAAGGGTTTATTTACTTACATATAATAATTACTTACCTTTACATTTAAACATTGTACGTAAATGATAATAAAAATGGTACAATTAATTTATGTAGTAGTTCTTTAATACATAGTAAAGTTTTTTTGTTAAAAAAAAACATCGGTCCGTGAATTTTTTTTCACAAATTTTACCAGTCCAAAGGCCAAAAAAGGTTGAGAAACACTGCTCTAACCCTTGGCACTACTTTAATCCCATGTTTCTAAATCAACCAAGTTAAGAACGTTGCTTTTGGTTTGGAGATCTCCTGGAAACTAATGCTTGTTAAAGTAGCACATGTAACTTGGAAGATCTGAAAACTTCTTTAATTAAGAGTTACAATACAGTTTTATATTTGCACTGTAGACAAGTAAACATTATCTACTAAGGTTTCTTCTAAATGTATGTGACATTTTCACGTCTAGTTACATGGGGATACCTACAGGGGTGGCTCAAGGTTGATTTTGAACACAGGCGGCCTGGCTAGGATTGTTTTTTGCATGTTTTTTGGTGCCCCCCACCCCTGCCAGAACAGCTTTTCACAGATGCACAGTGAGCCATATAGCCTACCCTATAAAAGTGGCCAAAAGTCTCTGAAAGAATTTCTCTAAAGATGTCTCTAAAAATTTCTCTAAACTTGTCTCTTTTTAAAGAGATTTTCTACTGTTGGGTCAATTAAAAAAATTTTGAACTTGACTTCAGTTTGGCTCCCCCATCCAAACTTTACATCTACTGAAATGTGTAAATGTACTACATAAAATGTGTTACCCCAATAATTTTGGAAACTCTTACGCCGCTGGACATTTAAAAGCTAAGGTTTTTGAGCAATTATGCATACAATGTTTTCCTTTCAAATTTCATAAACTTATTCTGCATTATTTCATTAGTGTACTTACAAATTGTTAAAAACGAATAATTTATTCTCTACTGTTGTCGACATAGGTGAATTGGCGCTATGATATTGGCACCCTGCACTTCACGAAGGGGGAGGAGTCCGCGGAAGTACAACAATTGGTGATTAATCACCTCTAAAAATGCGCCGTGGATGTGTAACATCACCTTCATTAATACTTACAAATAGAGCAACTCGCGTGTTAAATACCTCATGGACCCTCCCCCACATACACAATAGTTTATAAACGAAGATTTCAAAACCCATTTTACTTTATGTAAAGACCAAGTCAGTGACCAATTTTTCACTAGACAAATATTAGACTTCAATTTAAATAAAAACGACAATCCCTTACACATAAACTGTTCGGCGAATGCACCTGACATTTCAATAAAAAAAAAAAAAAGAAGTCCAAAACTACTAAAGGCAATCAACAAACATGCGACGTAAGAAAATAAAACTAGCGTGAAAGTCTTAGTGTATATAAAGTTTTCGTTTAATGCTGCTGCATTTTCGCTGCGAATATAACGCCCAAAATATAATAAATATTTCTTTAATATTCGTGAAAAAAAATAAATTCGGATGGTGAGGAAACCGGATATGATACACATACCAATTACAAATGATTAAAATCGGCTGCACACAACTTACGTTGTTCAAAGACGTTGAAGAAAAGCAGTCGAGAAAACGATGACAGAGAACTGTACGAAAATATAATATAAAAAAAGATATCTAGTCATAAGCACCGTCCGGCGTACATTTAACGTCGTAAAAGCGCATATTACGGAGTACTCAAGGCTACACTTTTACTTTTCTTCAAACATGACGTCATAGAGTAGAGACGGCAAAGTGAGAAATTTAAGCCAGGATTGGAGGTGAGAAGGGTGGCTACTGAAAGCAGTGCTGTAATACCGAACATTAAAGGATAAAGAAAACATCGAGATCCAAGAATGGAATCCAAAAATGAGCTACGAAAAAAATAACAGAACCGGAACTTCCAAAGCAAAAACGAAATGGTGCAAATTTCTCCGTTATTAAGCTCCCGAAACTTCTTTGGCGACTTTTTTTCCCCACACCCAAATTTTGTTCCTTTTGGCAACATTTGTGCAGCAACCATATAACTAAAAGTATTTCTTCTCAGTAATCAGGTGACCAATCACAGAACGAATAACGTGACCTATCGTTCCGGTCGTGGGCAAACATCATATTTAATGTTTCAGATATGGGTCATGTAACATATTTTGCAAAAGATACAAGTGTCATAGTTACTGGTCAAGACTTTAAAAATTAATGGAAATATGCATCAGTGAAATAAAAGAATATGAGAAATGGTGTTATGTAAATCAAATGAAATTAAATGTAGATATATCTAAAGTAATGATTTTCTGAAGTAGAAGCAAAAATATTAATATCGACATATACAATAATTCAGTCTTAATTAGTAACAATAAACAAATTGAAGTGGTACAACAATTAGAATTTTTGGAACTTAAACTAACAAATACAGTAAATTGGAATGCTCAAGTAAATTCTGTGACAAAAAAAAAATAAATAAATAAATAAAGTAAAGGCGTAGGCATACTAAGAAGAATAGGTAATATATTGACAGATAAAATTAATATTGACCTTTATTACCCCATGATATAGAATCATCTTATGTATTGCAACTGTATATGGCGAGATGTTGGCATAGTTAATGGAAATATATTGAAAAATATACAGAAAAAAAAGCAATGTAATGAACAAGAATAATATAATGAACTGGAAAAATATATTAATTAAATACGATATCATACCATTTGAATTAATGCATGAATGCTGTATTTTGCTTAAAATATTTGAAAGAATTAAGAAAAACAAGCACATGCAGTTAATAAAAATTGAATATAATGAAAGAGAAAGAAATATTTGCCGAAAATATAATGACTTAACTTTGCCGAAAATACGAACTGAGACAGGGAGAAGTAACATTAATTTCAAGGGTCCTAACCTCTGGAATAAATTAGCTGAGGATATAAAAAATTAAACGGAATTAAAAAATTTAAAAATAAATTAAGAGAGTACTTGATCTCAACATTGGTCTCGTAACAAATTAAATTATAATGTACCAACGACCTGGTGGATTGTGGTGAACTAATATCAAATATATTAATTTTTGTATTTAACTTGGTGCTTTTAACATGATTGTCTTTGATTAATTTATTCGAGGTCCTAGGTTTATTATTTCCAAAAAGGCATTTTTCTGGGACCCTTCCCTGTATGGTCAAATTGTTTCCACATATTGAAAGAAGAAATATATAATGTATATTATTTATACTGTACAAGTGAAAAATAAATAAAACTTATTATTATTATTATTTGTAAAGTGTGTTGCGCCTTTTCAGTGCAAGGATAGTAAATGTCATATTGCGTAGGGATATACAGTCTTAGGAGTAATTCGACCTTCCGCTATCGAGGAAATTAAACTTGAACTGGTGTATGTAGTTAATACGCATTGATTTGTAAAGTAATTTTGAAATAAGTTAAACAACAGAGTACTGCAGTTGTGTACATTATATAAGTATTTGAGTTCTTTTTTTTTTATGTTTACACGTACTTTAATTTTACACTTCAATTATTCTGCTTGCATTTTTTATACTGTGTAAACTTTTGTTTTAGAGATGTAAGCAATAAAAGTTACAGAAATTGTACTTATTTAATGCATTGGTTATTATTCGCACATTATATATCATGAAAAATTAATTATTTTCATAATATATAACTTTAACTAAAATTAGCAAAAATATATATCGATAGACGTGAAAGAACCTGAAAGATATTTATACTATACCAAACTGATGATTAAACATTTGGGTTTAACCTTACAATGGGGAACGCATGGCGATTTTAATCATATCAGGTATGGAATCTCAGAATCTGTAGTCCTGCACCCTCCACACACACACAGACTTGTAATAACTAAACTCGACTATTTGTTTCCTTTACCAGTAAAATAATTTTTTTTGCAGGACATTTTCATAAAGGTAGGATGTTGTTGCCACTTTATTATGATAATATTAATAATACAATCATTTGTCTTAAAACCAATGAAAAATAATTGTTGCCACTATATTCTGGTGGAATCAATAATAGCTACATGAGGAAATGTTAGTTGTGATTAATTCTTTACTTTTTAATTTTGGTTATCATGGTAACCCGAAAGGCACGAAATATGCACTTTTCCTCCTTTTGCTTATTTGTATTCATTCAAGTTTTGACGGGAGCGCACGTCGTTTTTCCTATTCGCTTAAATTCTAATATCATGTTTATTCACCAATGACAAAACTTCAAAGAAAAAGTCTTCAATGTTATTGAATACATTTTCAACGTCTTAATATGCAATGGCATTGAAGGTTTGTTTTTGTTTTTTTTTACTTTCAGCAATCCCAATTTATATATGTAAAACATATACTCAATTTTCCAAACGCTGCAGCAGTGAACACAAAAACAACAATGGCTCTCTTTGATACCGAATAGAAGTAATAAGGTTGCCGGAAATATATCTGGAGCAACAGCTTACCATATCTGGCACGAAATTTCTGAAGCCGATAAGTATACATTTTTGTAAAGCAGATATTCGACTCCCAATTCTTCCAAAAACAGAACGCTGCTGTCAACCAACTGTTCACTATAATCCGGGGTACAAGCGTCTAGACCTTAAGGGCGATTTCGCTTCATGCCTTTCTGCGCATGCGCGTGGATTTGGTTTCTGTAGCAATCTTCGGTCGGGTACCAGAGTGAACAGTATTGCGAATATTTTAGTACCTTGTTCGCAAATATTTACTAGAAAGAATTAAACCTTAGAAACTCAAATTGTATCTTCCCAAACGGTGCACTGCGCATGCCCACGGACTTCGATGCTTCTGTACGTTTCCTTAGGAGATGATATAAGAATTGAGGAAACGTTGTATTTCGACAAATTAGAAACTCGAAATGCAACACAAAACCGTCAAGGGCGTATCGGGAAAGGGTCCCGGAGGCCCCATCATTTTTCTAGGCTGCTATTGAGGCTACGATTACGATATTAAGTAATCAGAGAGTGTACGTGAGGGCACAAGACCAGTGTCAAATTTTACTACTTACGGTAAGCCCTGGTCAATCTTTGTACGTTGTTGTTTAAAACGTCTTTTCCTAATCCAAAGATACTTATTTCAGAGATGGATCAAGAGAGGGATTTGGGGAGGGGAATTCAAGCTTTTGTAAAAATTTTGGCTTAATATGCGGTTGGTCGTTATAATCGGGGCTCATTATAACTGATTTCCACAGTATTTTTATGGTTTTCTAGGGGGGGGGTCCTATTTTTCCCTGTGAGTCCACTCCTGTTTATTTTACTGTCATGGTAGTCTCTGAATTGTTAATGAATTTACATTAAAGAAAATTATATTTTTTCACTTCGTGTATCCAAAGATGCCAACCTGAGAAAGTAGTCCCGTAAAAAAGTCAAGAATTTTTCGTAGTTTCCCGTAAAGGCGAGTTTATTTCTTACAAAAAATTTTTTTTTATAAGTAAAGCACCTACATTTTTATAGAGCAATATATGTACCTCCCCACACCTTGAAATAACATGCAAGTTTTCCTAATAATATGACTGAACTCTATATGTTTATGCACTTACACAATGATCACCTTTTCACCAATTCCATTTGTGGCAGGAGAGATGTTTTGCCATTTGCAAAGTGCGTTTTTTTTCCACCAAAAAATCATTAAAAAAATGAATTTTTGAGGGGCGCCAGAAATTTGCATTTAAGGATCTTGAATGAGGTTTTCCGTAATTTTCTTGGTATCGACAGTAAAACCGTAGGTAGTAGTAAGTTAAACCGTAAAGTGGAGTTAAAATCCGTACAAACTACGGAAAATCCGTAAAAGTTGGCATCTCTGCGTTTACCTTGTTTAACCTTCGATTACCTTGTTCAATACTCGAAGTGTTAACAGATACAAACTAATTGATTTAATTTACAGCATCGGTTGTGAGTTTGCGTCAATGATCGCCAGATGGCGCATCGAAGGGCTGTCGTCGTGAATTGAAACTCTTCATTTCAGGAATATTACGGCCAACTAGATTACTATAGGCCCGCTCACGTGAATTTTAAGGGTGTCCCCACTTTCTGTTGGAGTAATTACTGGGGTTGTTCATAGGGGACGCCAAATCACAGGTACAAACATGCCATATGCTTTCATGTGTTTGCAGCAGTTAACCGAAGATTAAAAAGGGTTTCTGGGTTTTCTATAATTTTTACATGATATTTATTTGTGATAATAATGATAGTTTCTTGTTGTGTTCCATTTAGCCTATTTATATCTGCAGTATTAAGGACACAGTAAGTGTTTATTCTGCATTTTGTTTTTTGGTGACATGCTGTTCTATTATGTAGTTTGTGTTTCCAAGTAAAATTATTTTGGAAAGAATTGCTATTCATGAATACCTGATACTTTATTTTTATCATGCAGTGTATTAAAAATCTGACTTGTGTCAAAAGTTATTAGAAATTATGTATTATACATTGTGTAGTTATATCATCAGTTTATTGTAAATTCATGTGTTAATTTCATTAACATTCCATTAAAGTCTTTCCAAACAGGTGTCAAGCCTTCTAATTAATTCTTTATTTTATAATTAATTATAATAGAATATAATTAAATTATTAATTAGTTGGTTAAAATTCTATTTTATTAACCATTAAAATAAAGTCTGCTTTTTTATACATTTTGCAATTTAGCTTTCAGTGTAAACTATCAATTCATTATCAGTTATTAATCATGCCTGAGAAATCATTTCATCCAATAAACCGTCTTCAGTGTAAATAAAAGAGTAGAAAAAGGTATGTAAGATTTAAATTTTAGTTTAAAAACTTGTTATGAAAGGTTATCATATCACGGTAACATCAACGTCGTTGGAAAATAAAATACGATAACTTTTTGAGCAAAAAGCAATATATTTCTGTATGTAATCAGAAACTGGGCTATTAATTGGCATTTATAGTCTGTTAAATTGAGAATATTAACCCAGGTAGCAGGCGCCATCTGTCGGAGAAAAACTGCTTGAGAGAATCGCCACTGCGAAAATTTGGGGACAGGTTTTCTATGGCGTTGGGCTCACGTGAGCGGGCCTGTAGTAATCTAGTTGGCCGTGAAGGAAAACACTCCACATGAATCAGATAAAGGTACGATGTAGCCTACACAGTTCGATGATGGAGGGCAGGCAGTAGAAAATAATGATGATGAGCTTAGGGGTCCAAGCTCAAAACAACATAATGCTGAACACACAAACTCTAAGACAGCCGGCACAAACGACATGGACGGGAAAGGGCCGACGAAGACACTGAAAGGCACAGGACAGCAACTGCAGCAAATGAAGTCTTCACACGGTACGGCAGCGCCCAATACAGCAACGGCGGGCTAAGGCAACCTATAAGCTCCTAGACAAAAATCAGTTGTCGAACACTACAATGAATTCTTTTAGAGCAGACATATCACCGCTGTAAGAGAAAGCTTTGGGAGAGGAAGCGGCAGAGAGTGTGTGGCAGAAAAAAACACAAGACGCTAAAGGTTGCCAGGATTGCTTCAAAGGAGCTAAACTGCCGATGATGACCGAAATACTACGCATGTGCGTGGACTTAAGAAAATTCCTATAAGTGTTTCCATTTACTTGGCTAGAAAAACAGGAGAAAATAGCTACTCCTTCCGCATTTTTGTGCACTCGGGTGGAGAATATATTATTATACTATACTTATTATTTTATTTATATGTATATATATTTTATGCTTTCCAAACAAGATATAGAATATATATATATTATAATAATTACATATCGACCGGACTATATTCTAGGAAGATCTTAGCTTTACTTTTTGGTGTGTTTCGCACTACTTCAGTACCTAAGATGATGAGTCCACGCACATGCGCAGAAGTTTCCCTCATCAGAACCATACTTTCACTACTATCGAAGAAGTCGGTCATCATCATAGTTTTGTCTTGAGGCAACTTCTGGCAACCTTTAAGGTCTTGTGAAACAATTAACTGCTAAAATGAAGATGTCCAAACTAAAGACACAGAAGGAACAGAACACCCATATATTTTGATACTCTTAAGAATGGTTAATTTCGCCCTCGAATCAATTATCCAAAGAGTCAGTTGAGAGATAGCGATCCTTTCCAGCTAAATATTACGATACATACAACTTGCTTAAATATAACATAAATGAAGACACAATCTATTGCGTTATATGCAGGCAATTCTAGATAGGAGGCATACGTGAGCAAAATAAAAAGAGTGTAAACGGTGGATTTTGCAAATGGATAAAATTAACTGAGGCTCTTAGAAAACACGAACAGTTATTGTTTATATTCGCTTTACTGAGAAGTTTATAAGCGGCGTTGGCATCGCGAAATGTGCAAGAAAAAATTGTAAAACGATCTGAAGAGAAAGTAATGCAAAAAGGAGAATATTTGATCACGATCAAGTAGTTTACTACAGGCCTGTTCATGTGAACCCAACGTCATAGAAAACCGGTCCCCAAATTTTCGCAGTGGCGATTCTCTCACGTAGTTTTCTCCGACAGATGGCGCCTGCTGCCTGGATTAATATTCTCAATTTAACAGACTATAAATGCCGATTAATAACCCGGTTTCTGATTACATGCAGAAATAGATTGCTTTTTTTTCTCAAAAAATTATCGCATTTTATTTTCCAACGACGATGATGATATCGTGATATAATAACCTTTCATGACAAATTTTAAAATAAAATTTAAATCTTGCATACCTTTTTCTACTTTTTCATTTATACTGAAGACGGTTTATTGGATGAAATGATTTCTCATGCATGATTAATAACTGATAATGAATTGATAGTTTATACTGAAAGCTAAATTGCAAAATGCATATAAAAGCAGACATTATTTTAATGGTTAATAAAATAAAGAATTTTAACCAACCACCATTAATTTAATTATGTTTTATTATAATTGATTATAAAATAAAGAATTAATTAGAAGGGTTGACACCTGTTTGGAAGACTTTAATGGAATGTTAATGAAATTAACGCATGAATTTATAATAAACTGATGATATAACTGCATAATGTATAATACATAATTTCTAGTAACTTTTAACACAAGCCAGATATTTAATACACTGCATAATAAAAATAAAGCATCAAGTATTTATTAATAGCAATTCTTTCCAAAATAATTTTACTTGAAAATATAAACTACATAATAGAACAGCATGTCACAGAAAACAAAATACAGAATAAACACTTACTGTGTCCCTAATACTGCAGATATAAATATGTTGGATGAACTTAAAACAATTAATGCACCTTAGCTTAGCTACTACAGAGTAAAATTATGAAGGAGGGAACAAATTACCTTTACGTGAGATATTTGTAATCCATTGTATTCGAAGGGTTTCTTCACTTGGAAATTCGTGAAAGGATACATTACTTTTTCCTGACTGCGATTTACAAAATGGAACATGGCAATATACTCCCATTATTATCACAAATAAATATCATGTAAAAATTGTAGAAAACCGAGAAACCCTTTTTATTCTTCGGTTAACTGCTGCGAACACATAAAGCATATGGCATGTTTACCTGTCATTAACGACCTCTAGTAACCCTAAATGAATACTCAAAAGCGAGACACCAATCCCATCATATAGTAGCAAATGAACTTCCATTGTGTGTTGCATTTATTGACTATGAGAAGGCCTTTGACTCTATTAAAACATCAGCAGTCATCAACTCTTTAAGATCAACAGACATTGAGGATGTGTACATTGACATGGTGAAACGTGTGTATAAAAATGCAAGTGCAAAATTTCGGTTACATAAAGATACCAAAACTATCAAAATTGGTAAAGGTGTGAGGCAGGGAGATACCATTTCTCCAAAACTTTTTACTTCAGCTTTACAGATGATTTTTCAGCAGATAAATTGGAATAACAAGGGAATAAAAATAAATGGTGAATATTTAAATCATTTGCGGTTTGCTGATGACATTGTTATTTTTTCAACGAACCCATTGGAACTCCAAGACATGGTACAGGAGCTCTCAACTAGAAGTAAAGAAGTTGGACTCAAGATGAACCTACAAAAAACTAAGATCATGTTCAATAATTTCGTAGAGGAAACAAAAATACAAGTTGACAACACTGAGCTAGAAATTGCTGATTCATATATTTACCTTGGCCAGCTGATTTCAATGGATGGCAACATTATGAAAGAACTCAACAGACGTATTAAACTTGGCTGGAGTGCATTTGGAAGAAACAGTTTTATCCTGAAGGGGAAATTGCCTTTGTGTCTAAAAAGAAAGGTCTTCAACCAGTGTGTATTGCCAGTCCTCTCTTATGGATCAGAGACATGGAGTCTAACAGTTGGAGCAATACGAAAGTTACAGACAACGCAAAGGAGCATGGAGAGGTGCATGCTTGGAATAACTAGGAGAGATCGAAAAAGAAACACTTGGGTGAGAGAGCAAACTAGAGTAGAGGACATCATTGTTAAAGTAAAAGGGCTGAAATGGCGATGGGCTGGGCATATTGCAAGAAGAACTGATCAACGATGGACAACAGAAATTCTGAACTGGATTCCAAGAGACCACCGAAGACCTAGAAAACGTCCTCAAACTAGATGGGTGGATGAAATAAGAAAAGAGGTTGGGGTGACGTGGAAACGAATGGCCCAGGATAGACTTGTGTGGAAAGCATTTGGAGAGACCTTCATCCAGCAGTGGATAGATAATGGTTGAATATGATGATGATGATGATGATGATGATGATATATATATAATATTAACAAATTTTAATAAAATATCAATATTAGCAATAATAATAAATAAATAATATATACAAAATAATAAAAAATATAAATATATGTAATAAAATATAATGTAAATAAAATGCACATAAAATCTGCTTGCCTCCTCCCTCCGTATGCAAAATGTACACTGTAATGCACGTTCAGAAAAGTAGGGAAAAACAATTCTGTTTTTATATTTCTTATCTTGATAAAAAAAGAACACAATTATTTTAAATTCTGTTTCACGTTTGGTTTACATATACAGGCAAACCTTTTATAACGAACGGAAAGTTTGTTTCCTTGAGATTCACTATACTGGGGTTCGACTGTGTATATATATATCAGAATATTTTTAGGTCTTTACTGTCAGTAAAATTAATTTAACTACTCCACGTTTTTTCAAATAAGATCGTTTACGATGTGTAATTTTTAAAATAAAGATATTCAAAAAATTGTATATTTGTAAAGCGCACGTCAGACTTTCGACGCCTCTTAATTGACTCTCAAACTTGCGACAAAAGAAAATGGTTCCAAAAGATTAGGTAAGTAAATTATTGTTTGTTTTGTGGTTTTACGGCTCAAAGACTACAGTGGTCATGCTGCGCCGGGACCTACTGTTTTCCGAGGAATCCGAACCTCTTAAGGCCTAGGGAACCAAACCCCGGACTACAGTGAGCAGTGCGATCTTTATGAGATCTCTGAGTAAGCGTTCTTTGCACTGCTGGGAGTCGAACCCGGATTAGCCGCGCAATAGGAGAACGCGTTACCACACTGCGCCACCGCAGGGCAAATCTACCTCTGTACAGAATACCATCGTTATAACGCCTAGAATGAGCACTCCTGGAACTACCGAAAAAACCAGTTCCCAAACTTTACACCTCTGGTAGATGGCACACTCAATAGTCTACTTGCCGAGATTCTCCCTTTAAAGTATGGGATCTTACATTTAAACATAGCAAGGGTGATTGCGACTCAAAGTGAAAAACCCGGAAATTTAATGATACAAAGTGAAAAGCAGATATTTAACGATACAAAGTTAAAAACACAAATATTTAACGATACAAAGTTAAAAACACAAATATTTAACGATACAAAGTAAAAAAAAGAAAGAACTTGAGAATTCCCAATTGAAAAACCTTACTTTTAATGGTTACACTGAATTAAGGGACATGGGTGGGGGGGGACACTACGAGTTTCGCGGTCGATCAATGAGGAATCGTACCTTGCCAGCGCTCGGGAATTCTGTGGTTATGTTTTTAATAAAAACTATGAAATTGGGGGAAAAAAACATTAAAAAAAGTAGGAGAAAACAAGAATCAAAGTAAAAAAAATGCATGTAAACAAAAAAATCGTCAAAATGGGAGCGGTTACCGTATTTTAAAAGAGCGCCTAAATGCTTGCAGATGGCAAATTTAGATAATTTTAATCATAGTTGAATATAGCTATGTTTATTTTTTTAATGTGGTGTTTTCCAAAATGAAACAAAGAGCTATTAAAAAGGAAAGGGATAGATAATTATTATATTACGTTTAAATTCTGAAAGGAATAATAGGGTTGAAAAGTATCTCTAAATCACACGCAAACATACAGGGAGAGATGACAAGAAATTTTTGTCAATGAAGTACTTACCTAATTACTCCGTGTATATTTTGGCAAGCTGCACAGACTTACTTTCTAGACATACATTATATTTGACTTTAATTAACAAAAAAATTAATTTGCCTTGCAATTAAAAATTCACACACAGCAGATGTAACATGGGAAAAGTAAGCAAATAGACTCCCCGCAGTGCCACCTTGCGGAAATGTAAGTTTCTTTTATATTTTTTACCATTGGCAACAATGAGGAGTCGGAACACTATTCCTTCTAGGCACTATACCATCATTAAACAGAAATATTCATTAATTAATTAAGAAAGTTCAAAACATTCTAACTACACTACTGTAAAATGAAAAAAAGAACACCAAGAAGGAATTGCTGGATGGTTATGAAATTTGCATATGTTAATTGGGTAGAGTACACTTAGCTATGATTTGATTGTAGGCTTAATTTCAGGATCAATGCATGAGTGCTTGTGCCAAAGTACAACATAATATGCAAAATATAGTTGATGGTATTTAATTAGTATGTATTTTAAGTATAGTTATGTTTAGCTTAAATGAATAATAAATTATATGAGAAATCACAAATACACATAGCTACATATAATATTAATGCCCTTTATTTAATACAAACAATAATACATTAATTAACATTATACATTAATAATACATTAATTAACATTATACGTTAATAATACATTAATTAACATTATACATTAATAATACATTAATTAACATTATACATTAATAATACATTAATTAACATTATACATTAATAATACATTAATTAACATTATACATTAATAATACATTATACATTAATAATACATTAATTAACATTATACATTAATAATACATTAATTAACATTATACATTAATTAACATTATACATTAATTAACATTATACATTAATAATACATTAATTAACATTATACATTAATAATACATTAATAAACATACAAACAATAATTCCATACTAAGTGTAATGGTAATTTTCCATTACAAGAGAATTAATGATCCAACTGGCATTCTGAGATGCACCTGTCGAGAAATGTAAATAGAATTACTTAGTTTTGTATGTTTTGTAACAAATGTGACGTCACGTAGACGTATATAGTTGCTGTTTGTAGTACATTGAGGGCAATCGGCAATAACATTCCACGTCAAGGTAGGAAAACGTTACAATAATATGCACATGTGTGAAGATACATCGTGTGATACATGTGTAAAGATACAATGAAACTGGGATAAAAAAAAAGCATATCCTTACCTATGTTATATATATATATATATATATATATATATGTGTGTGTGTGTGTGTTATAAGATAAAACTATATCTTTAAAAATGAAATTGGAGGGTGAAGCAAGGGGGATATTGAAAGAAAAACAAGACCCCACATTTCAAAGTTTAATACAGACATTTTTAGACAGGTATACGGAGGCTGAAACCAATCAAACAAGTGCCCATACCCGCTTTATAACCAACCCACACCTCCCCTTCATGACCGTTCGACAGTATCTGTCACAATGAGAGGCTTTATCATTTCAACTATTAAAAAATGAAAATACGAATGACCCAGCAATGAATAGATTGCGACTGAATATGTTAAAAGCCACTGCCATTGCAAATTTTAGGCCTGAGATAAAACAAGGGGTAATAGTAAAGGATCCCAAAACATTTGAAGAGGTAAAACAGTTTGCAGTTTTAGAGGAAGAAAGATTAGCAGCTGTATACAGTAATCCTTTTCTTGATGAAATCCCATATATAGAGTTACCTCAAGTTTGCAATTTACAAAAAGGGGAGAAAGTTGATAAGCTAAAAGAAAATATAAACACATTAACAAATCAAATGCAAAAGCAAGTAGAGGAATTGAACAAATTAAAAACTACTGAAACCAGAGGCCAACAACACAACAACCAAATAGACAAAATGTAAGAGCAAGCCAGAATTACCAACCCCTCCAGTTTGCCAAATATGTAATAGGCGAGGACATACTGCTCTGTATTGCAGAGAAAGAAGGTACACAAATCAACGAAATTACAATTATCAACAGTATCAATCCAGATTTGGTAGACAAAACCAAGTCTAAGGGTCTCGTAATGTCGATAATAACTGCCAGGATACACGAAACTTTACCACAAGGCTCAATTCTGATCATCAAAATACCAATAGGAATCAAAACCAGCGAAACTGAACCCAGGGAAGGGAGAACAGGTACCTTCTGCCCTCTTGGCCAACCCCACTGTACCAAGCTTATATAAAAACGATATGACACAATCTTTGCCTGTAATATCAGGACTAATTAATGGAATTGCATGTAAAATTTTAATTGACACAGAAGCTTCTGTTAACATAATTCAAAATTCATTTTTAAAACGATGCAAAATTTTTCCAGACAGAATTCATTCTGAAAACATTCAAATACAAGGAATAGGATCACAACAATTTCAAATCTCAAATAAAGCAAACATAAACCTTAAACTTAATAATAATTATTTCCCCACAGATTTACATACAATGGAAAAAGATTTTTCAAATGCCTATGAAGTAATTTTAGGCATCTCGTTTTTAAAAAAATACAAATTTATAATTGATCTTAAACAAGGAAAACTCTTTAACGATAAAGTACAAATATCTTTAAACAAATTAACAAATACTACCTTTCCAATTAATTCACAAAATCAACCACTAAAAATAAACTCTTACTATGGATACCTAGAAAATAAAACTGTAATAAAGCCATTTTGTGAACAGTGCATATCAGTAAAGACCGCCAAAAATGTCAACATCAAATTTTCAACTCCTAGTATTCTGGTTCAACCATTTTCTGGTAACAGTAAAATTAAAAATAAACTTCTAATTATCACTTCTGTAAATAAATGGAACAGCCCCTCAAATAAAATTTGGGTGAAAATAGTTAATCCAAGTAATTATTCAATTCATTTAAATAAAGGCATGAAGATAGTTACCATAGAACCAATAGTGACCATTAAACCTAAGCCAACATATATAAACATAATAAGTGAAACAGAAAACGAGCAAATAGATGATGAAATGCCTTTTGGAAGAGATGATGACTCTTTGGAATCAATGAACTACCCATTTTCTGAAAATAACCGGTTCAGTGAAAAAGGTTCTAAATACACTCACAGAGAGAGGAATGATGGTTACCTGTAACTCAATGGTTAGATGGTTGTATTTTTATGGTGCAAGGACAACAACGGTGTATGTACAATTTTAAGAAAAAAAAATACAAAGGTAAAAATGTATTAAATGTACAATGGAGCAAAACGATGCAACAATATTAGGTGAGATTTAAAAAGCCAATATTAAATAAAAAATTAAAAATGATTTCATGATTAAAAGAATCACATAAAATGTCACGAAGGGTAAAATTATTTTGGTTAAAAGATGATGAACGTTGCTGGTTAAAATTTGAGCAAACGGTTCATCATATGTGGCACACATCGAGGCATTTTCTCCCCTTTAAAAGATGTTGATGGGAGAAGTGTGTGTAGCTTAATGGTTAAAGCACTTGGCCCGCAACCAAGAGATGCGAAATCATACCCCCACCAAGTTTTCCGAAGAATGTCTTTTCTGTGAATTGTTGTACCATGAATACATGGTGTTATAATTATGAAGAATCATATTGTACCCTTTTAGTGGGATAGCTTCTGTTGATAGAATAGGTTGTATCATAAAAAGGCAAGTTTGGTAGATATTGCAAACCGCGATTTCTCAAGGGAAAAGTCATTGTTAATTGTACCTCAGATTTTACAAAGCTACATTTAATGGTGTAACTGCACGAGACGTTACCCACTTCTCTCACTATTCTCTAGAAATCACTGAATAGTGGACTAGATGGGTTTGTAAGGCAACGTAGTGTGACATCACCTACTTGTGTATGATGCAGTGAGAACCGGTTTGAGATGCCATTTTGTGCTTATTTCACGTTCGTTCATTTCCACGGAAATGTCTGCGCATTTTATCTTTTTTTATGGATTATGTATGCAAGGTAAGAAAAGTGTGATTGAGTGGTATATAAAAAAAGGGATTAATTGCATCTGAGTATGAATAACGAAAGTGCAAGAAGCCAATGAAAGTGTGTGCATACTCGTTTTTTTTTACTTTTTTAGGAGTGGGAGGAGAAGAGGAAAGGAAGAGGAGGATTATCTTTTTTTATTTAGGGTTTGGGAGGAGGGGAAGAGGAGGAATGAGGAAAACCCCCAAAAACGCTGTAAACAACATGGCGACTAGTCACCTTGTGACGACTGCCAGTTTTAGAAACACTGGCTAGAAGATTGCCAGTTTTGGAAACACTATTTAGAATTGATGTGAGTAACGTCTCGGGAAGTGGCACCCATTTAATATTTCTTATGTTATACATAAGTTGCAAAAGACCGCATCTATTCAATAAATATGAAGCTAAATTTAAATACAGTATTCTAAAATTCTGTACCTATGATAGGAATTATATATAAAATTTCAACACATGAAATTAGTTTCAAGTAATGTTAAAGTTTTAGAGTTGTAAGCAAGTGCTGCTGCAAAACCATTTAAACACAATGCCGATTTTCATATATTGGTATCTCTTTCATACACAGAAAATTATCGAAAATGTAAGTGGTTTTAAATCAGAGTTAGCCAACATATGGCTCGTGGGCCACAATTCAGCCCACCAAGAATATTTAGAACTTTTACCGAGAATATATGAGAATGTTTAGAATAAAAAAAAATGCAAAACAAGTATTTAATTTTTTTTCAAGAAATAAATAAATAAAAAAAAAACCGTTGGGACAGTATGAGTGGCCCCTTTCTATATCAAAATAAAGGAACAAATAACTGAAAGAAACTGCAAAGGAAGGTTTTTTTTTAACAAAACCACCGCTGGCCCTCGAGATCAATGAAATATTTTAAGTGGCCTGCTGCTCAAAAAGGTTGGACCACCCTGTTCTAAATCGATATTATGGAAAGTACTGCAAGTAACTGACAATAGCCTGATCACCTAGATAAAATTTGATATTTCCTTCTTATAGTGGCCTTAGCGAGAAACAGTTTCCGATTCATACAAGCAATTCAGTCAACATTCACATACAGAAGCAATATAATAATATTTTGCATTCAATATTTTATTAAATACCTGTTTGGTTACATAATTTATTTAAAATAAATAATATGTAGCTATAACCATACCAGAAATACATTTTTAACAGCCACTTCATACATTTTTAACGGCCACGGGTCAGCAAACTGTTAGGAATAATATGTCAAACATATCACCACGACCGACATGATTGTACATAATTATGGCCATTTTCACAAATCCTTTCAGAGGGTTATATACATATTTCTTGAAAAAACTATAACATCTTTATCCTCCGATGGCAGATAGAAAATAGTTAACTAAATAAATATTTAAACAACAACAAACTTATATTTTTAAAGAGAATATTTTTAACACTTTTTAACACACTTTAAAAGGGAAAAATCACCATGACAGAAATATGCCGATTTCCCTTTCTCACCAAGGCCACTATATAACAGGGAAGTATCAAAATTTGTTACACTTAAAACCAGTGGTGGCTGGAAGTCCACCTGCAGTATTGTACAACAACCAGTTTTTCATTACAAAGAAATTATGTTAATATTTTTATTGCAATTATTTTATTAGAATTGGTTATAATATCAGAGAGTTCATTTCTATTAATTTTTAAGTAATTTGAAATTTTAGACAGTGGCAATTGTAACTACACAGACATGTTGACACATTGAGTTCCTTTTAATAATGTTAAATAATGCCTGGATAACAGTCCCCCACCCCACAAACACCCACACAAAAAAAAAAGGAAACATTGTTTGGTTGCATTTTTATGGGCAAAAAAAATGTATGAAACACCTTACTTCCGGACCCACGAGCCGCAACTGCTCAAATCAAACTAATTACTATCACAGTTGTTATCATGATTACTGAGAAAGTAAATTTAATATAATAATTATTAACAAATCAAATGCAATATCACAATGAGCAAAAATTCATGCAATTATTACCAAAAACTTCAATATATTGCGGAGATAAATTACAATTTGTTTTCTTAATAAGTGGAATTTTCTGTAATGAAATATTTAACATAAATAAAATTTGGTTGGTTAAGTTTTTTTATGGCACAAGGACAGCAAGGGTCATTCTGCACCAAACAAGGTGAGATCAAAGAATAGAACATGACATGAATATATTAATTTGGATATATAAATAATGCACCAACAAAAATAGTAAAGAATAGTTGCTACATTAAGACCATAAAAAGCATAGGACATAATAACAACAGTAAATAAATAGTAATAATGTAATTTTTTTTCTATTCCCTTAGGCAAATCCAAAAATATTCATAACACATAATGATACAGTAAATACTAGTATGTCAGAAAGACAAGGATGAATAAATAATTTACTGGGTTTTGCAATTATGCAAGGACAGCAAAAGCCATGCTGCAATATTGACTTGGATATATAAATAAAGTACCAAACAGAATAATAATCAGTAAGTACTGCAACGAAAATATAAAAAATATATAGAGGAATAATAGTATATAAATAAAAATGCATTTTTCATTTTCAGTAAGTCCAAAAATATCTAAAATATATAATAATAATTCAGTAGATAATGGTGCTGCTTGTCAGGCAAAAAGATAAACAATTAGATAACTGATTTGGTTGTGTTATTATGCAAGGATAGAAAAGGCCATGTTACAATATTGACTTGGCCATATAAATAATGTACCAACCAAAAATAACAAAGAATGAGTACTACAATAAAATCGTGAAAAGATTAGAAAATAATGGTAATAGATATATAATAATAATGTAATTTTTTGATTGGTCCAAAATGTCTAAGATACACAATAACAAAACATTAGATATTGGTGACGTCTGAAGACACAATGATGAATGAGTAGTTGGTTTTATCACTATGCAAGGACAGCAAAGACCATGCTGCAATATTGATTTGGGTATGTAAAAATGGTTGGTCGTAATTTTATGGCGCAAGGACAGCAAGGGTCATTCTGCGATGGATATACAAATAAAACACCAACCAAAAACAATAAAAAGTGTGTACTGCAATGAAAAACATAGAAAATAACAGTAAACTGTCAGTTTACGTCATTTCAAGTCAGTGACAGAGAAACATTCATTTTCTCTGTCACTGTTGGTTTAACAATGCAGTTTGTCGTGGCTTTTCTTTGCTTTTTGGTCGAATGTAACCCTCGCTGTGGCACTATGTTTTTCGTAGGCACATTGTCGAGGGTCGCAGCAAGTTTTCGTTTTCCCGCACCAGAACATATTGCAGCCACAACTGGAGTGACCAAATTCACCCGTTTATTAAAATACCGAACTACTTCTTTTGTATCCAGAGAGTGAATAACTCTTGAGGCATTTTCAATTGTGTGTTCTTTATCCTTGTTTGTTGCTGATGATACCATCACTTTGGAAGTTTCTTGTAAATACTCCACCAAAGCAGCATTTTCGCCATCTTCAATACAAATAGATAAATCATCAACACTTGATAGAAAAGTTTTGGGCATTTCACATTACATGCAAACTTTGTGAATATGTTTGCACATATTGTTTCTGATGGCATAGTCAACACAATTGCAAGTATACATGTGAAGGCAAGGATTATTGTTGCACTCTTTGCATTTTAAACTGCAAGAGCAACTGTCAGTGATTTTTTGCACATTGTATATTTCATCACACCTAGACGATGCGACAGTCCAACTTCTATTGGGTTCTTCAATGATAGTGGTATTGCACTTTAGACTTTCTTTATGAGATTTTCTCAAGTCTTTTAATTTTGATGTGAGTTTTCCTTTGTTCAGTGCGATAATTCTATTAAAAGTTTTGTCTTTTACAAAATGAATTAGCGCAAAAATGGCTTTATCTAATCGTTTGCCATTTTGCCTTTTAAATATTCATATTTAAGAGAACGATGCATCCTCTCCAAATGCATGTTCGTATTTAAACCACTATTTATTCTATAACAATACGCCCACGAGCTTATGCATTTCTCGTAAGTGTCTATAAAATATCTCCCGAATTCTGCCGTTTCTTCATCTTGGAGCAGGCAGTTCTTGCAGTTCTGAATCATTATTTCAAAAGTTTCTACGTCCCTCTCTTCAAGCAATGTTCTTAATATTTTATATATATCACATTACTTTTGACGGTCTTTTATTTTTTTCAGGTTCTTTCTCCAGGCATTGTCGACGTGCCAAGAGCAATAAAGGCGTTTCCCTGGTGCACCCATCTGTTCCATCCAGACATTATAGAAGGCCTCGGCCATATCAGTCATGAAGACATTAGGCGAAAGCTTACCAACTCGTTTTTTTATTTCACCAAAAAGCAATGCCAGGACTATGTGGTCGCACCTATTCGATAACATGAAGGCACAGGGAAAACCTTCTCTCAGGTCATCTAACACCATTAGTGTCGTTAGACCAAAATCATACCTGTTGGTACCGTGGGTGTCATCTAAACATACACAATCATGCCCGTACCTTATTAACATTTCTTTTTGAGCATCGGTCATTATTATTAACAGAAAATCATCTTGTTTCAAATTTGGATAATCCTCCAAAACAATATCTTGCAGGCTTATAAAACAAAACACAATCATTTCCATCAGCTTTTGTTTCATTTATCCATGCTTCAACACTGGTGCCATCGTCCTTATGGCGCACAGCACTTGAATTTAAATTGAATGAATTTTCAATATTTCGAAGGTCCACTCTAGTTAACAGATGTAGCCTTTCCAATCCTGAAGTTGGTGAAATCGAATCTCTAACGTTATCTAAAATTACATCGAATGGCAGCTTCGCTGCAATTTTTGCAGCCAAATTTTCTCATTCAGATTTAGTGAGGAATAAATGTCCAAGCTCATTCTGATGCCCTATGTGTGTTTTTGTAAAGGTAATTGAACATTTTCCATTTTCTTCTTCAAAGACTTTCATATAGGCTGGGCAGAACTTCCCAATTTTGTTAGATCCCTGCACCTTAATGTTTCTTAAACCATTACCGGTAGGTTTGAAATTTCCAGATCGATGACATCTAAAATAATGGGTTTTGCCTGTACTCTTTGTCTTTGTCCCCGATGCCTTCACGTATTTACATTTTGTTTCTTTTTCAATAGCTTCTTTCCATGACTTAAAATCTTCAAACGTAGCAAGCTCAAGGTTTTCAGTCTCTATACGTATTTCATGCTCTTCTTGAAAATGAACAGAGAGGTTGTCTTTCGCAACGCAGGCATTACAACAAGGGCATTCAAGTATGTTATTCATAATCAAACTACTAAATCACGAACTAACTATCACAAACTTTTCACTAATCTACAGACTAACTAATGTCCTCAAATGCTCTTCTCACCAAAAACCGCGTAAATCTCTGACTACACACCAAAACTGGAAAACACAAAACAAATCACTAACTAAACACAAACTCCAACCGCTAATTCCAATCGCTAAATCAAATCAACACCAACCAAAAATAAATCACTAACTATACACCAAAACTGCAAAACACAAACAAATCACTAACTAAACACAAACAACACAACCTCCAACCACTAATTCCAATCGACACCAGCTAAAAACCACGAACTCCCTCTATCGACCGACTATATGCTAGAAGACCTAGCTATTTTACATCGTGTTTCGGCACTACTAGTACCTAAGAGCATTTACAGAAGTCCACGCACATGCGCAGTAGTTTCAGTCAGCATCGGCAGTTTTGCTCGTTTGAGGCAATCCTGACCTTTAGCGTCTTGTGTAACGAACACCTCAGTTGAGTACCAACAGCAGTCGTGTGCACTACGGGAGCCGACAGCGTGCTAGAAAAAAAAAATTCATTTTTGAACCGAAAAATGATTTTTTTCCCACAATTTAAATCTGCAATTGCCACATCAAAGGTGAGTAATTTTTTTTTTTCTCTTTTCGTCTATGCATAGGATAAAGTGTTCGTTTTAATATCCTGTGGTGAAAATTATCGTAATGTTAATACTTACTTTTTTTGTAAACTTAAATACAAAAACTACCATGTGGGTAAAATCCTCCCCTTGGATATGTCCTAAATTTGTCCACGGAACGAAATTAGGAACACTACCACATGTGATTAGGAAATGAAGTTGATAATTTTATATGCTATTTAGAAAAAACTTCGTGAGCTGTCGTGTGCAAAACGGGTTCGGTTGCTTGGGCTGATTAGGTGTTGTTTTTATGCTTCTGTGTTCCTTTAAATGCGAGGCTTCTTGGGAGGCGTGCATGGGAGGTAGTGCTTGCGTGCAGTATTGCCAACTTAGTTTTTTTCAGCCCAGAGTGATTTTTTTAAACCCATGTACTGTCAAAATGGCTTTTTTAAAAGGCAGTCTGTTTTTTTTGTGAAAAGCTTATGAGTTGGCAACACTGCTTGCGTGACGATTTGTTTATTTATTTCTTGCAGATGGCGAAATGTAAACTGTGGGACTTGGAGGCAATGAGCGA